>BPLQ01012409.1:300000-675000 GCA_021605075.1 Caerostris darwini | reverse complement strand
TTTTTATTCAAAATTTGATTCATTTCCAAACACTGGATTACGTCGCTTAGAAAAATGACAAATAAACATCGTTTTAATAGCACATTAATAATTTTTTGTTGTTTTTTTTTTTTGGAGGGGGCTGTCCTGTTGGCCGAGTGACTGGCACTTGGTGCCACAGGCTTCGGTTTCAAGTCCCGGCGGTGCCATAGATGATTGTAGTGGTTCGGAATCCACTTTAAATTATAGACCGCGGTCTAATATGACTGTAGAAGATAGAACGTTATGTTGACAACCCTATCATGTAAAAAGAAAAACACCTGATGTTTCGGAATCTTCCAATTGGCATACAGCCTGGGTTCACCATGGGTCAGATGCGCCATTGAAGAAGAAGAAACCATTTATATATATATATATAAACAACAGGAAATAAGTATAAAGTAAACTTCTGAAAATATAAGAGTAACATTAAAATAAATATGCTATTTTTAATATGCGTTTAAAGCTGAATTTCTTAAATTTAATTTTTTTTTATTCTGTATTTCTATACTTAATAATGTATAAATACTCTAAAAATATTTCTGTAAAAGTAATACATTTCTAATCATTTAAACTTAGATGGTAACCTACAGAACTATCGGGAAACTAAATTTGGAATACATATCAAACAAATAGATTAATAGATTTTTTTCAATTAAGCTATATTGCTCTTTAAAGTAAACATTGCGAAAGAAAGAAATGACATTTGTAAATAAGAGTTCATTCAAGACGGGTTTAGCTACTGTATAATCCCTATGAAGGGACAGTGATAACGCCTGTATTGACGTCATTGCTATGTCAGTAGGTAAATACAAATACGAAACTGTCAAATAGCACCACAGATTAAATCCTCTGCAAGACATTGTGTGTAAAAGAAGTTTACATAAAGCTTAACGGGGATTCCGAACCATTAACAAGCATTAATGCCATCGCCAGGATTCGAACCTGAACCCCGCACAAAGGCCAGAGCGGCAAATTGCCCATCAGGCCGCTTCTAGATGTTAGAGATGGCTGTATAACGTGTTTTACAGAAATACACTGTAAAATAATTTAATTGCATATGGAGAAAATTATGATATTTAAGAATTGTAAACTAAATTTTTTTAATTATTTTGTTCTAATGCAGCTGGCAAACACTTAGACAGCTTGTCTTGGATGCCTTAAGGCAAACGCTGCACAGACGTACTCACTTTGCATTACCCAGGGGGAGCGTGTAACTTGAAGATAAGCCACGGGCGCGGAGTAACAATGCCCCCGCAACGCTCTACGATCCTGTTAGGACCGGGACCTACGGTTTAAAGTGGATTTCGAACCACTACAAACTTTCATGGCACCGCCGGGACTCTAACCCGGAACCTGTAGTACCGAGTGCCAGAGCGCTAGCCACTCGGCCATTCAGGGCCCGTAAACTAAATATGAAAAGCTTCAATTTAAAGATGCTGTTGCTATGACATTCAAATAAATTACCGAGTAAGCATTTAACCGCAATTTCTGTATAGTTGCCTGTAAATATTCGTTTCAAGATATAATATAATTTCATGAGTTTTATCAGTTTATAATGTCATTTGTATGCATTATGATTCATCCCCGATTCAAGGCAAAGTGCATGCAGTCGGATATTTTTCTCAAATAGTTTTCCTTTCAAGGGTCTGAATGGCCGAGTGGCTAGCGCTCGGTACCGCAGGTTTCGGGTTCGAGTCCCAGCTGTGCCATGGATGTTTGTAGTGGTTCGAAATCCACTTTAAGCCGTAGGTCCCGGTATAATGTGATCGTAGAGCGTTGCGGGGGCATTGTTACTCCGCGTCCGCGGCTTATCTTCAAGTTACACGTGCCCCTTGGGTAATGCAAAGTGAGTAACGTCTGTGCAGCTCTTGCCTTAAGGCGACCAAGCTGTCTAAGTATTGCCAGCTGCATTCGAAAGAAGAAGAAAAAAAAAGTTTTCCTTTTAAATCATTATTTGCATTTTAAACCATTGGATGTAATCCTTTAGATTAGTAAAAGAATAACGTGTTTTACTGCAAAAATTTAGAATTTAACTTACCATGAAAACACATAAAATTACATTAAACGAATAATCAGTATTCTTAATCAAATTACAAAATATTTCTAACAAAACATTAATTAAAATAGGAAAAGCTTTTTAAAAAGTATTTCACACAAAGTAACTTAATATCCAGAACGTAAAATCATCTTTTTATTCTAAATTTATGTTTAAATTGGGTAATGCCTGTGTACAGAAGGTTATTTTGATTTAAACTAAATTAATAATAAATGCATGTGTGAAGTCAAATTTAATTAAGATATTTTTCAAGCATAATTTGGAACAAATAAAGGTTGATTATCAATTGAAAAGCAATCATGTAAATAGAAATCAAATTAATTATCATCATTGGCGCAACAGCTCCATTGTGGGCCAAGGTCGTGTGCCTACTGGCAGATTACGAGAAGAAAAATGTTTTTCCTTTTACGACGTATGGATGTTAGTCTTAAACCCAACGGCCATATTAGATCGGTACTTATGGTTTAAGATGGGTTCCGAACCACTACAATCATCCATGGTACCGCCTGGATTCGAAACGAGTGTCAGAGTGCGAGAGCCACTCGGCCATCAGGCACCCAAATTAATTATAGTCTACTTTTCTTTTGCAGTAAAAAGTGTTTTTTCTTGAATAAATTTGCTTGCATAAAACTATCAACAATACTACTACTACTACTACTACTACACACCACACCACACCACATCACTGTGCCTAGAGCTGAGTTACCCCTTTTACAGTTTGGGAATGACGTGGGTGAGTAGAAGTCTGATTGGGCTCTGTGGTCCACTACGATCATAAGAGACTGGGACCTGCGGCTTTAAGTGGATTCCGACCTACTACAAACTTTTTTTAACAGGATAGCAATACTAGTGAGGACATGAGGGCAACAGTTTATTCATATTAAAATGTCTTGAAGAATTCTAACTAATTAACTCCCTGCCACTACAGTCTATGTTAGACCATGGCAGTCTGCCTATTGATAGATTCCAAAACAGAAGATTTTTTTTTTTTTTTTTTTTTTTTTTTTTTACGGGATAGGGTTGTCAGCCCTAACCAACACTCTACAGTCCTATTAGACGATACCTACGGTTTAAAATTTTGAAGAATTCACAAATATTTTTTAAATTACTGCTCGGTATTGCAGTTAAGAAGAAAAGATTTAAAATAAAAATTTGGTAAGAGTAATGGCATTTATTACATGCATATCAATGTGAAACTTTAAAAAATTTACTTTTCAATTCCTCTAGTAATTGTGATTGGTTTAGATAATGAATTTACTCTCTTGTAATTTGATATATTGATTTAATTTATGTTACGGGGAAAAACAATTAGGTTTCTAGATCTTTTGAGTTTTTATTAAAGAAAGTTTCACTAATTCAATGATTCTTTTCATTTCCTCTTTCTCCCTTGACTTACACATGAATATTCAACAACAATATTAGTCTGATACAGTATCTTTACCACGGGCACTAACTGACAATATACAGAAACTGGCCGACTCGTGACCATAATATCGTATGTAGTTACCAAGCAGGGGGTCTGAGGTACGAATCCGCTAGTAGCATTCATTGCAGTCTCAGAAACAATGAGTCTCAAAGGCAAACGTATGCTAAAATATCTCGCGTCGGCATGCAGAATACCAGGTGGAAGTTTTCTGGGTTTTTCTCCCATATGTCCCACTAGAAGTCCTTTTGAAAGCCAATGTCCTCCTCTTATCTCACTTTAAGGTTTGGTTTTTCGCTCTACTGTCTTTTTTTGCATACCTTAGGTTTATTAAACCGGGACCTACTATTTAACTAGGATTCCGTACTATTAACAAACATCCATGTAACCGCCAGGATTCGAACACGAAACCTGTGGTGCTAAAGCCGCTAGCCAATTGGCCCTCGGGCACCTCCGTTTAGGTTTGATTTGGTTTGGTTTGTCGCTCTACGGTCATCTTTTGCACACATTGGGCTAAACAGACCGGGACCAACAGTTTAAAGTGGATTCCGAACCACTACAAACACCCATGGCACCGCCGGGACTCGAACCCGAAACCTGTGGTACCGAGCGCCAGAGCGCTAGCCACTCGGCCATTCAGACCCCCCTCCGTTTAGGAGCAAACACAAATGAAATATGAGGTTCATACACAAATTAATTGCGTTTTAGTCATATAATTTGATTATATAGAAATGGGCCTGATGGCCGAGTGGCTGGCGCTCGACGCCACGGGTTTCGGGTTCGATTCCCGGCGGGGCCATGGATGCTTGTAGAGGTTCGGAATTCACTTTAAACCGTAGGTCCGGGTGTCATATGAGCGTAGAGCGCCACAGAGCACAATCACACTTATTCTCACCCACATCATTCCCAAACACTAAAGGGGCAACTCACTCTAGGCACAGCGATGGGGTGTGGTGTGATGTAGTAGTAGTAGTAGATTATACAGAAATAGGTTTCTTCACCATATCAACTATATCATCAACCTTTTGTTTGTTTCTTAATAGTAAAATATTTTTTTTTTCTAAAAAAAGCGCGGTGAAACACAGCATACATTTGCTACAGTGAGTCAATTCAAACACCAGTAAACGTCGTTGGAATTTTTTCCATTTATAAATCTGTTGAATGGAATATGTCCTTTGATAAGAGGTCCACAGATAACTTGGGGAATCATCACCATGCAGGAGAAAAAAATATTTTTATTTACCGTGAATTGTCTAGCATTTTTCAAACGAATTCATGCTATAAAGTCGCATTTACGATTAGGCATTAGAAATAACAGGTTGCTTCTATATCACAGCAATTTTATTTCTCATTTTTAAGTTTTTCATTAAAAAATTTAAATTATCCTGTACTTTATAGTCTATTTTATTATTATTAGTGTTTGAATTTACCTGCTTCATATATAACTATTTCAAGATTGATTTCAATATAGATCACTAATTAATAACCTTAGAACTAGTTATTAGTCTTAACAATTAATAGATTTTTTAATCGATGAGGAAAACAGAAAAAAAAGAAAGTAATTTCAGTAACTTTAGACAATTATCAAAATTTTAAAAATAAAAATCTTTTAAAAGTTTCGTAGTGATTATTAAGTAAAATTTGTAATTAATTTTCTTATTTCTGTGAGAAAAGAATTTTTTTTATTATTATTATCAGAAGATTGCTTTTCTATGCTGATTTTTTTAATCCAAATCTGATGAAATCCGATGAAAATCTGACGTTAAAAAAACAGCCAATTTAATTGCATTCCTATTGTCGCCAAATGAGCGATACACTTCGATATCTAGCGCGCATCTCTGGAACCAGTTTCAAACATGACGCAAGATTTCGCCTACGTTCGATTGGTCGTGCCTTCATGATGTCATCTCTCGCCGAATAATCCTGATCAATGGGAAGAGGGGAAAGTTATGAAGAGTTATGAATATGTCGACGCCTCTCCAATCATAACCGTTTTCAACAAGTTGAGGGTGGACACCTAGCCTCCAATAGGCGGAAAGTAGCTCTCCTCTCCCCATACGCATACCTGCTCCTGTGATTTTGGTTATTGTTATTATTTTCATCTCGATATACAAATGCTTACTAAGGTAAATCGCATGATTTTATAAATGATATTTTTTTGAATGCAAGGCGTATCTTAAATCTTTTTTTTTTTTTTTTTTTTTTATCTCTCTTGAAATGAGGGGGAAAAAAAAATGTGGAATTGTTTATTTTAAAGAAAAAGACTAATAATTTAAAAAGAAAATTAATTTAAATATTTAATAACCAATTAGTGTTACCTTTTTGTATTATTTATGTGAAAGGAATCTCATATTTACCAGAATACATTTGGAAAAAGTATCTGAAGAAAGCTGGTGGAGGATTGGTTTGTTTCTTTACGGTCATTTTTTGCACACTTTAGGTTAGGTTTGTCGCTCTATTGTCATTTTGTGCACATTTTAAGCTAATCAGACAGAGACCTACAGTTTAACGTGGATTCCGAGACACTCCCAAATACCCATGCCACGTCCAGGATTCGAACCCCAAGCCTGTGGTACCAGAAGCCCAGAGCGCTACTTAATGGGCCATCAGGCCACTTTTGCACACTTTAGGCTAATTGAACAGGGATCTACAGTTTAACGCGGATTCTAAACTACTAAACAAACATCTATGCCACCGCCAGGATTAGAGCATAAAGGCTGTTGTACTAAAGGTCAAAGCGCTAGCCAATTGGCCATCAGGCTCAGCAGGTGGAATAAAGATTGTATTCTTTTAAGGCCGCCGATGATACTTCCCCTGTGTTCATGTATGGGTGAAAATCCGGAATTCAGCTTACAGACAATGTGACAGATCATTTAAAATTCCTTACAAAAAGTTTCTGAATCGCCATCGGGTTTTCTTGTTTCTGAAAGCAGTGACTCAAATGCACGCTATCATTGGGAATTAAATCTTCGTTGTACTGTACACGTGGATCCAAGAGTGGAGCGGTAGTGTTGATTACTTTTTAACTATTTTAATAACCATACCCAAGATCATTTAATCAAAAAGATAATTTGTAAAAATTGAGCTTGCAAAGGAAATTTGTATTGAAGTCTCATCTTACTTATTGACTAAGTAATCGTTGAAGTATCATAATTTATAAGAGTTTAAGTATTGATGTGGCTTTCGGTTTTGTCTAAATGATAATTAAAACAACCATGCAAAAAACAACAGTTTATAGTTACTTCTTCAGATTATTATTTTATCGTTTTCTCATATTTGTAAACGAAAAATGCTTACATTTTTACACGTCCTGGCACTTGACCTAAGATCAACTTTGTTAGTATTGCAGATTTTGCAACACATTCGGTATTCCCAAGATTGGAAGTCCTTATCTTATGGTGAGCTACACTACACCCACAAGAAGGAAAGACATGAGCAGTTAGTTCTTTAAGGAGAATTTTAAGGGTTATTACCACATATTCGTTTGCCAATTGAAGAAAACCCGAGAAAACACAAACAAGATGATATGGTTTTCTATGTGAGTATAACTAAGCTACTAGGGGGATTAGAGTTAAATTTTATATAAGTGAATGTTTTATTTTGGGCCTGATTGCCAAGTAACTATCGCTCTGGCGCTCGGTGCCAAGGATTTCGAATTCGAGTCTCAGCTATTATTGTTTGTAGTGATCGGAATTCACTTTAAACCGTCGGTCCCAGTCTAATATACTACTACTACACCACGCCACAACATTGTACCTAGAGCTGAGTTACCTCTTTACTGTTTGGGAATGATGTGGGTGAAAAGAAGTCTGATTGGCCTCTGTGACGCTCTACGGTTATAGGAAACCAGGACCTACGACTTAAAGTGGATTTCGAACTCCTATAAAGTTCCATGGCACCTCTGGGACTCGAACCCGAAACCAAGCTCCAGAGTGCTAGTCCCTCGGACATCAGGATCCACTCTAATATCACTGTAGAGCGTTGGACATAGCGCTAATAACCCTAGACCGTAAAAGGAAAACATCTCCTGTTTCGAAATCCACCATGGCGCTGTTGCGTCAGTAAAGAACAATATTTTATTTTAGTTCAACATGATGTGAATCATATCACGCAAGAAATGTTTAATATTTTTCGGGTGGTTGAAAGACCGAAAAAAAAATAATAATATCCTGTTTCCGAAATAAGGCCCCTGGAATAAAATAGAAAATTATTGGAATTATATTGTGATCTGCACTTTAATGTCGCCAGGGCTGAGGTTCAATCCACTGACGGCTTTGTTATAGACACTATTTCAAAAAACGAAGAGATTCGAAGGTGTTTGTGTTGTTCGTCATTGTGAGGCATCTTGCCTCATTAGTCGTACTATCCGGTGGGAAATATTTTCGGGATTTTTCCCATACGATAGCCAAACGCGGGGTATTCCCCCTCCTAAAAAAAAGTCCTCCCGGAAGGCCCCGCCCTCCTTCTTCAGCATCAGGGAGCCAAGTCAGACTTCTACCTACGGATGCTTCATCACAACAGAAGCTGCCCCTCCTTTCCCTCCTTCCATGAGACCACACGGGTTCTTGGACGGTATAGATGTTGCTGTCTACTAAGTAGGATAAGAAATAATTTTAATGTTGGGCACTGCAATCTGTGTCATTCGCATAAATATGCACTGGAATCATCATTACTCAGGGTTTTGTACGGGTAGCTTGCAAACTCTACACTCACACGCAATGCTCAACCACTATATGGAAATATTTCGCAGGTGGCGTCTCTTCTCCTAGCTTCTGATGGAAGGGCATTGATTCCCTTATGGGAGCCCTCACTAGTTCAGACATTCTTTTGGTTCACCTTCACTTGAAGGGTTCTGAACCAGTTTGCCCAAATTCAAACATTCCAACGTATTATCTAAAATGCTCATTACAATTGAGATAAGTATTGACGTCTATACATGTTTGCTGCTATATACTATACAAAAAACAATATAAACCAAAAATTAGGAAACTTTATATCAAATCGTAAAATGTTTGTACGTTCAGTTCCGAAAAGCGATTTGTAAACTTTTTTTTCACTGTGCATTATTTTGAGAAGAATGTTTTCCTGCATCCTTATCTCCCTTTTCCAAATAAATGACGCCATGTCGTTACTCATCTCCTTTTATCTACCACAGGAATTATGATCCACTACTGAATAATAAGAATCTTTTTTAGAGAACTTATAAAGGAAAACTGCGTGACAATTACGAAAATGTAAATTTGACAATCAAATCAATTAGGCAATACGACAGCGAAGCTCATTTAATTCAGCCCTAACAATGATCTTACATTTATAAGTACAAAATTTTAAACAGGAAAAATAAAAAACTGCATTAAAAATATTTTTTATGGTTTTGTATTATTACTCAAGTGACTTTTAAAATCAAAATATGTTATATCTACACAAAAATAACAAGTTCGTCAGCATTTCTAATGTCAAAAATTCTAAATGCCAGCATTTCTAATAAAAGAATAACTGTTCTATGGAAGATCCTTATTTTTTTTTTTTTTTCTTGAATAAAGTAATGTTCGAAATTTCAGGGATTTTCTGTTGAATAAAGTTTTGAGAACACTCTTATGCAAAATTGGCATAGTACCTCCACACTTCCCTAAAAATCCCTCCTTAAATTTTACGTGATATGTACATTTTTATTATACTAACGAAAAGTAATTATTATAAATTTACTAAGCTTTCACACAATTTAGATACGATATTAACAGTATTCAGAATATTGCGTATGTCGTTCTATGGCTGGAACATTTACCAATCGATCTTGTGAACGTTTTTTTTTTTTGTGCTAATGCAGCTGGCAAACACCTAGACAGCTTGGTCTCGGATGCCTTAAGGAAAGCGCTGCACAAACGTACTCACTTTGCATTACCCAGGGGGCGCGTGTAACTTGAAGATAAGCCACGGACGCGGAGTAACAATGCCCCCGCAAAGCTCTACGATCCTACTAGGACCGGGACCTACGGTTTAAAGTGGATTCCGAACCACTACAAACATCCATGGCACCGCCGGACTCGAACCCGAAACCTGTGGTACCGAGAGCCAGAGCGCTAGCCACTCGGCCATTCAGGCCCTATCTTGTGAACGTAACTGACAGTAAATTATTTATAGTTTCCTAATTTTCATAAAGGATCTCTCACCTATTAGTTGGGAGATTTAGTAATATCCTTAATACTAATCTTTATGATTGATGAAATGACCATCGAATTTTTGTTATATATGAGTTAGAACATCAAATGAATTTTTGAGTTGAGATAATTCAAACGAAAATAAATTTTATTAACAGGCTTATATATAACAATAACAGAAAAATCCTATTCTTAAAAGCGGGTTCATAAATTTCTGCTTATTTACAAAAGGGAACCGTGAAAAAAAATAATTAAAAATGTTAAAGCCCTCTGATATAAATCAATAATTAGAAAATCGTTTCAAAAGAGTCGAGAATTCACAATGGATTTTGCTAAAATTAAAAAAAAAAAAAAAAAAAAAAATCAACAGCTATTGTTTGTTAATGACATTGAATCAACTCATACGGAAGGCAAAACATACATTCCATGTAATGACTATACAGCACAAAGAAAGAAACACAAAACAATTATGTATAAATATTTTGGCAGCGTAGTTCGTAGTTCTCTAGAGCTAGTGTCAACATTTGAGGCATTGTTTCTTATTCTGGAGTGGGGAAAAACAAAAACAAGGAACAGACCACACTTGCTACCATAAAGATTTTCTTGTTTTCCCTAGGAACGAAAAACAGGATACTGAGATGGCTTTCAAATTCGTATAAAATCATTTATAATAGGGAAAAAAAAAAAAAAAAAGTCTTCTGAAAAGGAAAGACGGAAAAAAAAGAAAGGAAAAAAAGTGATGAAACACTTGGAAAAAAACCGTTTTCCATCCAAAACTTTGATAACATTGTTTTTTCCTCTGGCTGTTATTATTAAATTTGTTTAACTGGCAACGATTCAAAATGCTAAAGAATGGGTCTCGGTGCCCGTATACAAAATATATTTTTAGAATTATTGCATTAAGTTTGCTGTAACTTGTGTCAAAGTTTAGTTTTTGAGTGTCTGCATGTGAAAATATTGTTCCGAGGAAAAAATATAGTTTGTTGCTAATGCGGAATTGAATTTAAAATGTCATAAATAACATCTGAATCATACAACTAAATCCTTACCAAAAAATTGTTTTGGTTCTTGAACAATTCCATATTAAGCCAATTCGTGTAGCATGCGACATATAAATAATGCGTAAAGCAGGCTAAGGCTTCAAAAGTTATGAAAAGAAATTAGCAGATATATAAAATAAGAAAAATATTTTCATTAAAATAATAGTTGATCAAAAGTATTACAAAAAATAATATACTTTCTTCGCTACCTCTTATTGATAGCAGTGCCTCGAGACTCGATGACGCTTGTGATGTTTAGCATTTTGCTTCATTAGTTAGATTGCCTGGTGGGAGTTTTCCCGATTTTCTCTCATACGATACGCGAATGCGGGATAGTCCTCTCAGGAAGACCTTAACCTTCTTCTTCAGCGTCACAGAGCCAAGTCAGACTTCTATCCAGTGCTCCATCACAACAGAAGTTGCCCCTTTCCCTCCATCCGTGAATAGATGTCAATTCCATGCAATAGACGAAAATATTTATAAGCTTTTTTAAGGCGAAAATATATAGATATTTTTTAAGACGAAAATATTTATAAGCGGAAAAGCAATAAATTTTCTTTTGTACGGAAAATAATCCGAAAATTAACTTTTATTTATTTATGTAGTTATTATTTTTTTGAGGAAATATCAACTTATTAATTCAACTTATTAATTAACTTTAAAAATTCAACTTATTAATATTATAGTATAGTATTTTTCAAAATATGATCAACTTTTTCAGGTGGAAAAAATATTTATAAAACGTAGAAGTAAGTTTCTCTATTTTGGAGTTTTATAAACATTTTAAGAAAGTTTGAATGAACTATGAATTCTATGAATAATGATATTGCAGTTTAAAATCGAATATTGTTTGTAACTTAAAAAAAATAAATTGCCGATAGTGACTCTCGCAAAATAATTATTTTTCAATAAAATAAGTTAAGTAATTTAATTTTACACTCACAGTGTTCAAAACTTAAATGTTTATACTTTAAAATAGTATACAAATTAAACAAATCGGTTGATAAACCGATTAGATAGCGCGATTTGAAAAGCACTATTTTTTTGTTTCTTGTTCTTTGATTTTTGTTTATGCGAAAGTTGGGTAACAAAAAAATAGTGCAACACAGCAGTAATTTTTTAAATTTTGATTTAAATTGATGTTTTATTGGATTTTAATTGAAGAGTTTTAAAAGAGAGAAGGGAGATCGTTCTTCCTCAGATAGTCATGAATGCTTTTGGTGTATTTTGTGACTCTCAATTCACTTGTGGTTTGCCGCTCTACTGTCATTTTGTGCACACTTTAAGCTAGTTAGACCGGGACCTACGGTTTAACGCGGATTCCGAACCAATCACAAACATCCATGCCCCGCCAGGATTCGGACCTGACACCTGTGGTACCAAAGGCCAGAGCTTTAGCCAATTTGCCATCAAGCCACTAACTTACTTGTGGATATGCTCACATACATACAATGTCAGATTTGGTTGCTACATATAGATTGCTTTAAGAAAGGAGATGTTTTTTTTTCTACAATAATTTAAAAAATATATATAAAAAAGCGCGATATGACACACACACACACACAAATATCCACGGACACCTCTGATACATTCAGCTGCACAGTTGGGTGAAAGAAGAATTTCGAACACATCGTTTTTCGTTGGTAGGAGATGACATTTGAACAGAGGTTATTGGAAAACAGCGTGGCTGTAAACGGGTAGAAAGTCTTTCAATTGGTTGACAGTCATGTTTATGAATACGAGGATGATCTAAAAAACTGGATATTAAAAATCATTGAAAATGTTGACTGATTTACTAAACAAAATGTTTTTCTGTCGTTGAATGTTTCCCTGGTTTTCAACAATTGTGACAAAAATACGAGTATATAAAAATATATAAAGCAGTTTCCCTTATGAGGGTGTAATGAAGTAAATCAGGGTCGAGGGACTAGCTCTCTGGTTCTCGGTGCCACAGGGTTCGAATCCCGACGGTGACATGGATGTTTATAGTGGTTCGAAATCCATTTTAAACAGTAGGTCCCGGTGTCATATGACTGGAGCGTCATAGAGTCCAGTCAGACTTCCCATGTATACATCATTCTCAAACGGTAAAGGTACAACTCAGCTCTAGGCACAGTGGTGTGATGTAGTAGCAGTATGAGGGTGTAATGTGGTAAGCCACGGGCCTGATGGCCCAGTGACTAGCGTTCTGGCACTCGGTACCACAGGTTTCGCGTCCGCGTCATGGGTGCTTGTAATGGTTCTGACTCCACTTTAAACCGTAGATCACGATCTAATATGACTGTAGAGCGTTGGGGGGAGGGATGACAACTCTACTTCGTAAAAAGAAAACATCTTCTGTTTCGGAATCTGCCATTAGGCAGACGGCCATGGACCAATATGGACTGTAGTGCCGGGGAGTTAGTTAGTTAATGTAGTATGTCTCTCCTGATGAATACAGGGCAACTCTGTATCTATTAAAATCTATCAAATGATCTTAAGTATTGAGAGAAAAAAAAAGTGTATTTTATATATATATATATTTAAAAATAGTCCACTTTCCTAAGAGTGTGGAACGATTGAATGGATCGCGAAAATAACTACGATTCTCGTAACTCGTTCAATCGTAGCATAGCTACACATTTCTCCCTGCTTTAAAACCACAGGCACCCACTCCTCGTTCCCCCTCGGGCCCGTCGTTCGGGATTCACGCGGCAAAAACCGAAGCGGTCATTTATCGCCCCTCTCGAACGGAGGGGCCGATGCAGTTAAGGCAGTCGTTAAGAAGAGGCCGAGCTCGGTAAGGAGGCCCTGGGGCGCCTTTCTTATTTGCGAATCTGCCTTTTTGCAGCGGATTTCACTCTTATTTCCATCGGACAAGACTTTATAAACATTCCGCAGCCTCACACGCTCCCTCTCCCTTCGACTGGAAATCAATGGAGAGGGCCGGACCACATAGTGCGAGAAGGAGAGTGCCGGTTTTCAGTGCCGCTATAAACCTAACGTGGGAAGTACGCTGGTTACACTTCCAAGTTCACTCTTCAAATTCATGTCGTATTTTGTTGAAACCTATCGACTTCACGTATCGGTTGCAGCTATTATTCACTATCTATAAAACAAATTGCTACTTGTACACAATTATAATTTTTTTTTTTTTAGAATGTAGCTGGCAATACAGAGACAATTATCTTTATGTCATAAGCAAGGGCTGCACCTCTGCTACTCATTTAACACTACTCAAGACGTGCGTGCAGCTTGAAGATAAACTACGAACGTGGAGTAACAATACCCCCGCAACGCTCTACGATCATGTTAGACAGGGACATATGGTTTAAAGTGGATTCCGAACCACTACAAACATCCATGGCACCTCCGGGACTCGAACCCAGAAACCTGTGGTACCGAGTGCCAGAGCGCTATCCACTCGGCCAGCAGGCCTCCCACGTAAGTATACATTTTCATAGCAATTTCTGTTAGGATAGACTGAATTGATAAACTGATGCATATCAGATGATTATTTGATGTTTACTGGGTAGACTGTCAGCTCTACGTTCACTCTCTACAGTCATATTAGATCAGGACCTCCATATTAGATCAGGATTCCGAACCACTACAAACATCCATGGTACCGCCAGGACTCGAACCCGAAACCTGTGGCACCGAGCATCAGAGCGTTAGTCTGGCAACTGGGGTACCGATTACGGAGTACCAATGGGGATAGACCCCTTAACCTCCTCATCTTAATTCATATCTAAATTTACAATTTTAATTGGCTGCTTAAATGTTAGTATAAGATAAGTAAAAGATAAAGTTTCAAAAAATTAAATATTTGGTACTCTAAAAATTAAAAAATACTAAAAATAAATAAAAGTAAGATAAAAAATAAAAAATTAAAATCAAAGTTAAGAATTTAAGTTTAAATTCGGTACAGTTAGGGGCCAGTTGTCGATGTCATAAAATTGTTGCAAAAGGATACAATTATAGTAATAGGGTGTGCTGAGCGGTGGGAGACCGTTACCGGCTTGGTAACGGTCTCCCACCGCTCAGCACACCCTATTACTCGTATTTGCAAGGTCGTCTTGACCTTGCAAATACGAGTATTTAACCATTCGACCATTTTGCCATAGAGCGTTAGTCCCTCGGCCATTAGGTACCTGACTACGTTACACCGTTAAAATGAAAACAGCTTTGTTTGATTCTTGATTATTTAATATCTGATAATTATTTGATCCCTCAATGACAAATCCAGTTCTGGATTTTTAAAATTTTCAGTTTCTGAAATAATAATTATTTTTTAACAACATCTGAACTCGATACACATGCTTCAGATTTTTAGCAAATGCAGTTTTACCTAGCAGGCACACCTAATATCTGCTATTTTACACCCTCAAAAACAAAAAAGGGAATAATGTGTTTTTCGGGTACTTTTCTGAAAGTTTGATCAAATGACAAACTTTTGAGGACTTAAGGAATTTCGTAAAGGACAGTTGCACTAAAAGAAAACCAGTTTTTAAGTTCCGTATACACTTTTATTATCTTTCAAATGAGCTGATCATTCTGGTGCTCAATGAATGGGAAATAAATGAAGTAAAAATTTCAGGTGACGCAGTTAAATAATATTAATGGCTTTATTAGCAAGCGGTGATAAATTAGTCGTAAAAAATGACGTCTGATAAGGCATTAAGGATAATTGGCTTATATAGGGTTCACATGAAAAGAAAAACGTTCCCGTAACTAACTCAAGGATAAGACATATCATTTGCGAGTTTATTTTAATTTCTAATAATTCTTCTTTTTATTGTAGCATTAATCTGTATAAGATCTGAGATTAATCTTTATGGGTTCTTAATAAATATATCTTTAACAGGAAGTAAGATACGAATTTCCTCACCTAATGAATGAAAGAAATATTTAAAAACAACTGCAATTTTTTTCTTTATTTATACAAAAATTATTTAAATAATTCAAGTATAATTAAAAAGGTATTTTGCAGTTGCTTACGTAATCAAAATGTATTATTCTGAAGTAGCATACGAATTGGAAACTGCACTTCTTGTTATAATTGGTATTTATAAATATGAAATACAGTGACGAGTCTCCATATACATTTGCTTTGAATTTAATCAATCTAATTTGATGAACATCTTGTTTGGACACGAAAGATTATGTTTTACATATTACCTTTGTTTGGTTTGGTTTTGGTCTGTTGCTCTACGGCCATTTTGTGCACACGCTAGGCTAATTAGACCGAGACCTACAGTTTAAAGTGGATTCCGAATCACTGACAAACGAGCTTTGTTTGACAAATAACCTGCGTTTGTCAAAACCTTTTCCGAAAGGAAAAACTTTACATAGAAATTCCACTCTCATAAAGCCATCTATAACGACGAAAATATGTCACATTTGAAGAACATTCTGAAGAGAAGGAAGAAGCGATGCTCTCTGGGACAGATTTTTAGAAAACCTCAAACCTGGTGATCTTTTACTAGGTCCGAGATGGGAAAAAACAGGAAAGAGAAGATTAAATTCGGTAAATTTTCATATGTGTATATAATTGCTTTTGTGTATTTAAAAATTAATAAGTACTATACATATTTTATGCAACCCCATTAATGTGTAACATACCAATAACAATAGTACTTCTTTCATAGAAACGATTTAACCATTTTCTCTTTCCTTTTTTGGAAAAAGTCAGTTTGGTATAAGTCCACGGAATAAGGACGTATACCGATCCCACTTTCTAAAAAATTTCTAATGCAAAAAGGCTGATAATTTTTTTTGTAATTAAATTATAATAGTATCTAGTTCTTATGAATTGATTAGAAAATTAATTAATGTCATTTCTGACTTTCTCCATAATTTTTATAATTTTTCAATTATAAAACAGTTCTGATCAATTGTTTATAAATGGATCCAAGCTGTTGGTAACAGATAAGTAGTAAATCTATCTTTCAGTACTTAAAATGTCCCAAAAGTGTTTCCAATCTATCTATGTCTGATTATCAGAATCAGTGAAGTGAACAATATAAGATATAAAATTTACATCAGAAACTTTACACCTTCTAAATATGAGCTTTATTTAGAAATATGTAATTTGATATTTTTTTTTCTTTCTAATGCAGCTGGCAAACACTTAAACTTAGTCATGGATGCCTTAAGGCAAGCACTGCACAGACGTTACTCACTTTGCATTACCCAGGGGGCGCGTGTAAATTGAAGATAAGCCACGGACGCGGAGTAACACTGCCCCCGCATCGCTCTACGATCCTACTAGACCGGGACCTACGGTTTAAAGTGGATTCCGAACCACTACACACATCCATGGCACGAACCCGAAACCTGTGGTGCCGAGAGCTAGCCACTCGGCCAGTCAGGCCCAATTTGATATTGATTCATCTAAAGATTAATTGTCTAGTTTAGTTCACATATCAAGACTTATCTGTAGATTTCACGTAAATTCTTGCATGAATTTTGTGACACTCTGGAGATCATCTATTGTACACGATCCCAAACAGTTTGTGACTGTAAAAATGCGTCATATTGCTCTTTATAAATCTTTCGTTAAATATTTGTAGTATAATACTCAAAAGAAAAAATCTTATGGTAAATGGTATAGTATCTCGAAGAATTTACAAAAGACATAAACAACCTTTCTAATTATTTACATTCAAGTCTAATATTATTATGACTAATTGCATTAGTTTAATAAAACAGATTAACAAAGCATTAAAATATTTTGGTTTTTAGAAACTTTTTAAAAAATTAATTAATTAAAATTTAATAACCAAGCATTATTCTTTTCTAAATCTTGCACAATACTAAATATTTCAGGACTTGTGAAGTAATGCAACTTTTAAGTTTAAAAATAATTTTTTCTTCACTGAAATAAAAAAACGCCGATTTAGTTACAGGTAATTTCCTTGCTTCTTTTTGTTTCTTTTTACTTACACAGGAAATTATGTTTTGCTTGTACTTTTGGTACCTTTGCTTAATGAATGCGCTGATGCTTTTGCCTTTGCTTAATGAATGCACAATGATAGTCAATGACCTTCTGAGAAAACTTTCATGGGTAATTAATTGGCAATACTTGCATTTCGTATGCGAGAAAAACTCCCATCAAGTAATTTTTCTTAATCAAATAATTGTCGATATGATGAAAATTTAATAAAAATTTGGAAAATTTTAAATGCACCACACTTTTACCGAATGATTTCTCAGGGAAGTTTGATACGTAACATTTATTAGCGATACCAGAAATAGTATTATTTATTACTTTCCAAAAATAGCAATAGAAGCAATTAAACTTTAGAAAATAAAGATAATAAGAAAAAATAAAATAGAAAATAAACAAATAAATTAAGTTTTTATTTAGGGACAAAGTTGCCCAATAAGCCTCAAAAAATTTCTCTTAAAACTTTTTTACTGTATCAAAATAAGTTGACACAATTCTGAATTCTGTTCCTTTTATTTTTTTAAACTTTTATATAGTGATAATTATTAATAAAATTACTATTCTGGCAATATTTCTCTGTTTGTTTCTTATTATTTTGTCTTTTCCTAAATCCTATTTCTCACCAATTTTAAATTTTCAATGGTGCCATTATAATAAATTTTTTTTTCAATGCCAAGATCTAAGTGTCTTAAATAAATTCAGTGATGGAAAACTGATTGAAAATAAATAAAAAGGGAAATAATTATTAAAAATTTTTCAGTCAAAAATTCGATGTCAATTCGATGTTTCTTCGAAGAATGTATGATTCATGACAAAATATAGTGAAGAGCACTCTGAAATGCAACAACTTAATGTATAAAAGATGGAGGTCAGCAGAACATTTTCAAAGAAACATATTGAAAAATTTATATAAAAAAATGTGCTGGAAAACTTTTTTATGCCAAGTTTTGAAGCTGAATTTATCACGATGATATAAATATCAAGAGAAAAACTTAATGCTCAAATTACAGTCTAAAAATTCCCTTTAAATACTGTTTGAGTTTTTTCATGTCTGATCAAAGAAACCACTAAACTTGTCTGCATCCTTATGATGAGACAGTACTTCAATTATATAAATTAAATAGCCACAGTAACTGGTTTTATTGTTTAAATATTTTTGGGAATTATTGCATATTGATACTCCGTGAATGGTACGTTCATTGTCTTTCCCATGCTTAATTTAGTAAAAAAAAAAAAAAATAATGACAAATAAATAAATAAATAATGATGACCATTGACATACCATAACAAAATTGAGATCCATCCCAGTTTGTTACCCATGTGATTAACGTGCTCATGTGATTTTGATAAATTTTAATTAAGTCAGTATCTTTCCCTCACTTTGAAAAATTGTTGGCAACTGGCGTACCGATTACTGAGTTCCAATGGGGATAGACCTCTTAACCTCCTTAATTCGTATATTTAAATTAAAGTATCTAAAAATTTTTAAATGGTGCACTGAAAATTTTTAAGAATACTTAAAATAATATAAAAGTAAGGTAAAAAAAAAAAAAACAGTTTAAAATTTAAAAATAAAGAGTATTTAAGTTAAAAATTCGGTACAATTAGGCATCATGAAAAATTGTTGCTTTGCTTGTATATGCAAGAGTCGTTGGTATGCTACACTGAACAAGGGGGACATTTTTTTTTTTTTTTTGAAGTTAACTTCTATGCCCTTCAAAGATAAAAATGTTAGCACTTAGGACGAGTGTTATCTATTATAGCGTTTATGCGACAGAAGTGATCCATTTTCCTTTTTAAATCTTTCCGCTCAGCACGTTTTATGCCGACAGTGACCAGACATTAACAATACTGTTGCCTAAAGGTAAGTTTTGTCCCCCCCATGCAACATTTACGCCTCCCTTTTCAAATGATTTAGAACCTATTTTTCCTTAGGAGGATTAGGAGGACCTCCCTTCTAGGAAAGGAATGAAGAACCGGACCAAAAATATTCAAGGATATTTTTAGAAGAATTTTTCCCTGTAAAGAATGTGACCTTGAAATATTCTATTTTGTTCACTTAGCCGAATTACTGTTTAAAAGTACGAGGGGTGTTTTTTTAAGTAAGTAATGTTTTCTTACAAATACAGCAAGGGAAATTTTATTAGCAAGTTTATACTTATATGTCAGTTTGGACACATCTACTTTTCTATGCAATTTCCACTTACGTTAAAGAACTTATTATATTATACAACCAGTTATTGTATTTCCTGCTATGCAATCAGTTATTGTATTTCATTCTCATAGAAATCTGTCTCTTAGTTTCTTAACAAGCACGTCTCTTTTGGCATCGTCGTCGTAATAATTTATCGCCAAAGTGGTTCTTAAGCCAGACCTACATGGAGGGCCATCACTAAGTCAGCAATTTTTGTAACCCAAATTGAGCAAAATTAAGCTCTTAGTCCCAATTTCATGGAGGGCCTTTCTTGACACTTTCGAAAATTCGTTAACGAATGAGGAAATTGTACAGTATTAGTTCCTTGGAATTCTTTCATAAATTCAGATCATCATTAATGATGGACTGTCGCCACTTCATTGTTCACCATGCACATTTGTACAGGTAAATGCTCCACACCATTTCTTATCACTCACTTACTCAGTCAGCAATTTTTGTAACCCACCGTGAACAAAATCTACAATAGTGTAAACTTTCAGTCTCAATTTCGTGGAGGACTTTTCTTGAAACTTTCGAAAATTTATTAGAATATGATGAAATTGTATTGCATCAGTTCCTTGGAATTCTTTTACAAACTTTCTATATCAGATCATCATCAATGACGGACGGTCGCCTACTTCGTTCCTCATTATGCACGTTTGTAGAACCAAATGTTCTACACCCTTTTCTTAGCATTCAAAGCTCATTGACTTTTCTTCATAAATTTTACTGCCGGTAAATATCAGCCTCTTCCACGTCTCTGGCATTTCGACAACGAATAGCTGTGAATATTTCGCAATTATAGACGGGATTTTCAATTTTCTGAAGCATTTTGAACACTGACGCCAGCGAATGCTTTTGCAATGACGTCTATGCATAGCCGATAGATGAATATACTTAAAGCACATGTGCAAACGGCTATCACAACGCTGCAGTGGGAATATTTCAAAACGGTATTTACTTAAAAAACAATCTTTTTTTTTTTTTTTGCAAAGGATTTCATTCGCATAGTGTAACAGTAATTCCTCCTACGTACTGCAAGAGCGCCTCTTGTGGCATTCAGGAGAAATGGTCAGTAGACCTCGAGACCTTACCTGAGAAGAAGTACAGCGCATTCATGTACTCCCACTGAGAAACATTTAGTACAGCGCAATCCCGCGCTTCTCTTGAGAAATGTTTAGTTAGTAATCTCTCTTACCGAGAGTAAATATATTTAGCACAATCCTGTGTATTTGTTGTCCTACAGACTCTCACCCGGAGAGGAAGTATATTTTCCTCGCAAATCTGAGCATCTTTAATTTCGGCTTAAAAGTGAACAAATTTCACTTTTAAGCCAATCATGTGTCTTTAAATGTGTTACATTTTTGTCGTGTATGCTGTTTGTGCGTATGTAAATAAAGCTATGAGTTTTCAAACCTGTATCTCAAGTCTCAGTTCAACCACATCCAGTTAAAATCCATTGTCGAGAAATTAAAATTCTACCTTAAAATCTACAACCGACAACACTACAATAGTAGATAAGGGACGAGGGGTCAGTTTTTGTCATACTGCACCCGACAATAAATCATACTTCATATCCAGTTAAAACACTTGTTCCAAATTATAAGTTAAATACTATTAAATAAAAACTACAAGTGTAAAAAAATAAGAATAAGAATAAGAATGTATAAAGCTAGTTTTGCACCGAGATGAATGCGGGAAAAAGTGCGTCATTAATTCCCTTTATAACAGAATTATAACCCCAACTCGTAGCTCAGTGGCTGTGTGCGCCGTGGGGAGAGTGAGGCTCCATCCACTGGCGGCTTTATTGTAGACACTGTTTCAGAAAACGAAGAGACTCGGTTGCGTGTGTGAGGTTCAGCATCTTGCCTCATGAGTGGGACTACCTCTTGCCTCATGAGTAGTTTACCCGGGTTTTCTCCCATGCGGGGCAGTCCTCCAGGATGGCACTGCCCTCCTTTTTAAGCGTCACGGAGCCAAGTCAGACTTTCTACCTACGGGGATTCCATCACAACAGAAGCCATCCAGATTTCCATCACAATCTCCCGCCCCCCTCCATGAGTATATTACTCATGGGATGTCCGTCCCGCACTGCAGGACACTGAGGATTAGACACAACATAACAGAAATATATTAGGGCAGTACCAAAATTTATCAATTGTAGTTCAATATACATAAGCGTATTATTAGGGCCGGATGGCCGAGTGGCTAGAGCTCTGGCGGATTCTCGGCGGTGCCATGGATATTTGTAGTGGTTCGGAATCCACTTTAAACCGTAAGTCTAATAGTATCGTAGAATGTTGTTGGGGGTAGTGTTACTCGCGTCCGTAGCATATCTTCAAGCTATGCGTGCCCCATGGGTAGTGCTAAATGAGTAAGAGCGTTCGTCTGTGCAGCCCACACGACACGGGTTGCTCACAGGGAAATGTTCAATACGACCCAGTCATCGACGTAATTAAAAAAAAAATAAGCGTATTATTCATCAGCCATCAGAAATCGTCATGTGCAAATAAATTACCGTGAATTACATTTAATTCATTTCTGGCAGTGAAGAACCTTAATTCAATTTCTTTTTGAATTCTTAATGTTCATGAGAAATATTTTATGTTTAGAAAAAATTAAGAAAGAAATATCTTAAGAATATTTTATTTTATCTGGCCATCATAATTTACCTAATTTGCAGTTTATGTATACATAGCATTTCTTATCTTCTTCGACACTAAGAATCCTTTAGTATATTCTCGGTCTACCATTAAAATAAAAAGAAAACACTTGAGTAATAAGAAAGTTAGGAGTTTTTGTCAGGGTTTTCAACGCTTGAGTTGTGCTACAGTAAATATTTTAAGATATCTTTTGATCCAATCAATGAGCATTCGAATACACCTCCCCCCCGCCCCTTCACTGCCAGGAATTGGAATCATGCACATCTATCAATGCGAATCTTTCCGAGAAAGGCAACTTGGATGAATGGAAAAAACTATTCAATTTATCCAGAATTGTCACATCTAATAACAGATAAATAGTTCTGGGAAATATGTTTAAAATTTTATTTTTTGGTCCAAAATGTGTTCGCAGTGTTTCTCATTATGAGTGTTTAATGTAATTATAATTTCATGTAATGTAATTATAATAATTTCTTTTTTAATTTTTTCTAAACATAAAATATTTCTCATGACCATTAAAAGGATTCAAAAAGAAATTGAATTAAGGTTCTTCACTGCCAGAATTAAATGTACAGTGTAGACCAAGTATACTTGTCTTTTTTTTTTTCAATTAGTCACATTTTGGGAAAGAGAAATTTTTGTGCTTATAAATGGTCAAGAATGAACACGTTCGAACTCAATATCCGTTGAGGTGTCAGAAAATAGGAATGACAAGGGAGATCTTGTTCCAAAGGGAAGATATTAAAAAAATTACTCGAATATAATTGCAATAAATTAAATTATAATTACAATAAAAATTATTCGAATAATTATTAAATTTATTAGAAATACAGTGTAGTAGTATTCATTTGGTATTAAATAACTAAATTTATAATTATAAAAAGTAATAATAAATTATTAAAAATATAATTATAAATATAATTACAATATAAAAACTACTAGCAAAACATAGTAATAGTATATTTAGTAGGGTTTTCATAATAAGAGATAATAATTTTTTATTTAATAAGGTGTGTCTCATTTGATTAACTAGACATTATTCTCTATGGCTCTCGGTGTCCCAGGTTTCGGGTTCGAGTCCCAGCGGTGCCATGAATGATTGTAGGGGTTCGGAATTCACTTGAAACAGTAGGTTCGCGTCTAATAGAACTGTAGAGAATTGGGCGTATGGCTGACAAACCTACACAATAAAAAGAAAACATCTCATGTTTCGGAATCTGCTAGTAGGTCAGACGGCCTTAGGCTCAGCATGGAGCTGTTGCGTAATTAAAGAAGAATACATTATTCTACGAAATACTATAACAATTTTTAAAACAGTCTTTTAAACCACTTAAAATAGGTAAAAAGATTATTTTTATTATTAAAAAGGTTAATTATGTCTGCTTATGTTGAGAAATTAGTGAAAGTAGGACCTCATTCTTCTCACAGATTGGTAGGGGAGGTTTGCTTTATTGCTCTACGGTCCTTTTATGCCGTAGTCATCATTACTATAGGCTAATTTGGCACATGCCATGGGCCAGGATTCGAACCTGAAGGCTGAGAAGACCACAGCGCTAGCCAATTGACCATCAGGCTGCTCAGAGATTTGTAGATTTGGTTCGGTCTGACACTCTTCGGGCTTTTTAGGCTAATTAGACAGGGACCTACAGTTTAAAGTGGATTCTGAACCACTAATAAATATCCCTGCCAACACCAGGATTCGAACCTGAAGCCTATAACACCAATGGCCAGAGCGCTAGCCAATTGGCCATCAGGCCGCAGAGATTAGTAGGAGTTTGTTGCATTTATAGTCAATTCATGCCAGAGCATATATCATAAAATAGCATGCAAGACAGATAATTTTTATTTTAATGAACAGCTATAATACTGATATATTGATCAGAAGTCATTTTAGGCATGTATTTCAAGGTTTGCGATATTGTGGCGATTATTTATACTACAGGGAAGAAGGAAAAACATATTCCTATCAAACAACGATTTTCAAAACAAATTATTTATTTTCTTAAACTCTAAATAAATGCAAATTTAATATTTCTAAGTTTTTTTTTTGTTTCTCTACTATCAATAAAAAATTATTTTTAATATTTTGATCTTTTAATGGACTCGTGTATACTTTGTTAATATTACTACATATTATCATATATTACTACATATACTGTAATCTACATATAATGTATATTACCACACAAGTATGCAATTGTATTTCTAAGCAGAAGGAAATACTAAAGAGCCAATAAAAGCAACCTAGTAACCATGCAATGTCAATTCTAGTACGGAATGAACAGAAAATGTTGGCCTCAGCATTCTATTTCTTTCACTAGGGAAATGAGCTCTATTTCATAATTACCCTATGGTTCAAACTCCAATATGTGAGAACAGCTTTTATAATGGATATTACCACTTTCGTTCAGTCAATGTTGTTTCTCTATAGAGTACAGTTCATGATAGTACAGTACAAACATTCATGATTAGTAAAAAAAAAAAAAAAAAAAAAAAAAAAATTGAATTCTGCTCGGCAAATTTCAACTTATATGTGTTAACATTCGAGAACGGATGTATAAACTTGGGAATATGCTAATGTTTAATAATGCAAGAGGTATATGAAATAATTGATCGGAATACTACAAGCATGGCCAAATGCAATAGCCACATGAATATAGCAATGTTGAATAGATTAAGAACTTCATGAAGATTGAATTGTTCAAGAATCTCTAAAAGAATATATAAAAGTAAGATAAATATTGTCGGAAATGAAGAATGAAATATTCCCAATTCTACAAGAAACACTATACAGCTCAATAGGCACTAGAAAATACCAAAGTGATAAATATGAAACTTCAAGAAGAAGGAATTGATCAATTCACTACGAGTACTTATAGCCATTGGAAATACAAATGTTTAAAATTTCTACCCAAAACATGAAAAGTGATTCAAAACCATATTACAAAATACTTCAAGCAAAAGTCAAATTCTAACGAAAATTCCTGAAGACTAACGTTATTCATGAATCATCTCAACAGTTGAGGGGCCCAAAGTATCATTTTCCGCCAAAATTTGCAATGGAGTTTTATTTGCTTGTCCCTCATTTTCGGATAACATCATGGACCCCTAACCAGGACAACATCATGTTCACACATGATAAAAAAATCAGACATGATAAAATAATTTGTTATAATGCAATGCGATTGTACTTTTACAAGCAGCATAAAATGAAACATTTACAGTCAAATTTATAAAGTAACGAAATTTAATTTATTTTACAAAAAGCCAGTTTTTGAAATTAAGTGTACTATCATTATTTCATTGATGTGGTGAAGATATGTAATAATAAAGTAAAGTAAAGTAAAAATGTTAAAATTTTTATTTATTTATTTTTTTTATTTATATTTTTTTTACGATTCATTTATTTAAAGAGATAAAGCCATGCATTCACTGATGTAATGCAGGGCAGTATATTGAAAAAAGAAACATCGATATCCTTCAGTGAATTGCTATTTTTTAAATATAGGATGTTTTGACTTGGTTATTTGACATTAGAACTGCATATATGTGACAGATTCAGCTTTAACGATGATACACCATGGAAGACTTGCACCAGAATAGATCGGGAAGCTTTTGGTTCGGAACAGCTTGTCTGGTTTTCAAACTAGTTCTATTAATTAGAAAGCACTACGCGTTATCCATGCTACACCAATCCGTCATCCAGATCAAATCTCTTTGTCGCTACATTAATTCAATTGGTAAAGTGAAAAAAAAAAAAAAAAAAAAGGATTACAATCAATTGTTCATTGCTGTGACTTGAGGCATTCATAATAAATAAAAAGTTAAACAAATTACTTTTTTTTTTTTTACTAATTATTAAAGCAAAATATCCACTATTTATTTATAAAAATTAATTAATTCCTTGGCACTACAGCCCATGGTGGCCAAGGCCGTCTGCCTACTAACAGATTGCGAGGCAAGTTTAGTTTGGTTTGTCTCTCTACGATCATTCTGTACACAGTTTAGGCTAGGCACTTTAGGCCTTAGATCTACAGTTTAAACTGGATTCCGAGCTACTAACAAACATCATGGTATTAAAACCGAACAGTAACAAACATCATTATAATGATAAATTGTATAAACATTCTTCTTCCACTACTTCAAAGACGCAACAGCCCCATGGTGAACGAAGGTCTTCTACCTACTGGCAGATTCTGAAAAGAAGATTTTGTTTCTTTTTAAGGCCTATGACGAGCAGTCATAATAAACTGGGACCTAAAGTTTAAAGTGGATTCCGCCACTAAAAAACATCCATGCCACTTCCAGGATTCGAAGCTGAAGCCTGTGATACCAAAGGTCAGAGAGCTAGCCAATTGACCATCAGGGCAGAAGATGGTTTCTTTTAACAGGGTAGGTCTTCCAGCCCTACACCCAACGCTCTACAGTCATATTAGACAGGGAACTGCAGTTTAAAGGGGATTCCATACCACTACAAACATCCACGGCACCGCCGGGACTCGAACCCGAAACTCATGGCACCGAGAGCAGACTGCTAGTCACTCGGCCATCAGGCCACCATTTATTTATTTATTTATACTGTAAAATAATACATTTTCATCAATAGTTTATAATGCATGTCCTTACAAAAAGAAACATGAAGCTTAATTAATATTGCGAGACAATGGGATTTTGAGGAAAACTCCAAACTCTGAAACAGGGAGACCACAATCAATATTTTATTGACATCATACGAATCACTGGTAATAAAATAAAATAAAGTGAAAAAACAATCCAAAAAAAAGAGAGAGGAAACGGAAAGAGTTCGGAAGCGAACAAGATATATTACTTTATTCAACAACCCATAAAAATAAAGCAGATAGGTAGCCTCTCACTCCATATGTCATTGGCCACATTTCTCCCGGAAGGTCCAAGGACTGGGGGAAGGGGGAGGGGGAAAAAAAGGGGCAAGGGGAAAGAAATGAGTGAAAAAATTTATTACATGCTGCTGTGTCTTCCTTCAAAAAACTGGGGAGAGAAATCAGTTGACCACTTTCATCCATTTCTCTGAGAGGGATGCGGGGTAGGGGTCGGGTGGGCTGAGGGTGGAATCGCCACCTGCGCAATTCAACCCGCAAGAGAGGCAAAGATAAATGCCCACTCCGGATAAATAAGGAGATAAATAAAATTCCATGCATTTCTGTATGTGTGGGGATCTCTTTCCATCTTCCAAGAAAAAGAGAACAACTCCTAACTCAATATTTGTGCATTTCTCTCTCCTTTTAATTCATCCACTCTTAATAGCTAGTCA
This sequence comes from Caerostris darwini, assembly GCA_021605075.1. Lineage (NCBI taxonomy): Eukaryota > Metazoa > Arthropoda > Arachnida > Araneae > Araneidae > Caerostris > Caerostris darwini. The sequence continues at coordinate 647,224 of BPLQ01012409.1, read as the reverse complement.
TTCAAGAAGTTGAGTTAAAATGTGTATTAATTAACTTCATTTTCTTTGTTAGAAATGATAAACTGACATCGTTGTTAGATATAAAACAGAATTTATAGCTTAAATGCCCATCCAAGTAAAGTATGTTTCAGATTTTCAATGGCACCTTTTAATCCTAAAATGATCCCTGATAGTAAAGAATATAAATTTTAATGGAGTTTATACGTTGTTTAATAAACAAGCCTGCTTATTTTCATTTTTGTAATTGATGAATTTAAAGAGAATGTAAAAATGTATTTGGAAAATGTATTTAAATGAATTGGGGAGTTAAACGAATACACGAATGAATGAGTTAAACACTAATAAATGAGTTACACGAATGAATGAGTTAAACACTGTCTATAAAATATTTTCTACAATAAAAAGACATCAAAATTCAAACGGGAAACATTTCTACATACGATGTCACGCGAAAGTTTTTGCATAAACAAGCCATTTTACGATTATTTTGTGCACATTTTGGGATAATTAGACCGGAATCTACAGTTTAACACGATTCCGAACCCCTCACAAGCATTCATGCCATTGCCAAGATTCGACTCTGTAGCCTTTGGTACTAAAAGCCAAAGGGCTAACCAATTGCCCACCAGTTCTCTAACATAAGTGGTATCGAATAATGAGAGAATTTCTCATTCGAGCAATGAAAAATATTTCGAAATTTTTAGAGTAATGAATTCAGCTAATGTAATTAGTACAGATAATATATTTGTACCAGATTTAATGTTTTACAGATATAGGGGTTCAAAAATTGACTTTTCCCATGCTAAATTAACTTTCGCTTGTTTTCTCCAAACCTGTCCCTCAAGTATCTCAACCCAACTACAACCAGTTACAATCTGGTTGCCCAACCTTCACATTCCAGTGTGTATTTAATTTATCTATAGTTTTTGACCTACATATGCGTGCGCGCTTGAGCACTCATATGTTTAAATTTCGTATGCAAATTTGTAAACTGTCTGAATATGCGATAGAGCATGCTGTTGGCGTGGAGGAGGAATAAGGATTTGATATATTTATGGGGCAAGTTGCAATCATAGTTTCCAAAGGCAAGAAAACTCAATGGCCAATGTAATAACTTAAGTAAGCGTATTGCATTCATAAGAATATAGTAAGTAATAAACTAACTAAAAGCCATTTTTAGTTTTTTTTATTCAATTTTTAGAGTTTTCCTTAAACAGAATTTTAGAATAGATGAAAAAAATAACCTTCTCTATATATGTGATAAAGGGGCCTGAATGGCCGAGTGACTAGCTCGTTTACCATAGGTTTTCTGCCGATTATGCCATGGATGTTTGTATGGTTCGAATGTTTAAACCGTAGGTCCCGGTCTAATAGGATTAGAGTTTAATCCAACTTATCCGTGGCGCTCGGTACCATAGGTTTCGGGTTCGAGTCCCGGCGGTGCCATGGATGTTTGTAGTGGTTCGGAATCCACTTTAAACCGTAGGTCCCGGTCTAATAGGATCGTAGAGTGTTGCGGGGGCATTGTTACTCCGCGTCCGTGGCTTATCTTCAAGTTACACGCGCCCCCTGGATAATGCAAAGTGAGTAACGTATGTGCAGAGCTTGCCTTAAGGCATCCATGACCAAGCTGTCTAAGTGTTTGCCAGCTGCATTAGAAAGAAAAAAAAATATATATATGATAAATAATTTCTTAATGATAGATTTTAAGTAAGTAAATAAAATACTAATATACATTAAAACAATTTTAATTTTATATACATGGTTTACGTAACTAGTGCATGTATTTGACTTAAATATAATGTGAAACATTTTCATAAAAGATAACCAAATAAACTATTTTTAATGTAATATGGTTAAGAATTGAGATTTTAATGCTTATTGATGTTTTAAAATATTACAAAATGCATATTCAAAATGTCATCTGCTGTCAACATCAAATGTTCGATGGATAAAAATTGTTTGTATTTCTAATTCAAAAGAAATTTCTCCCAAAATTTAATACTTTAAATACTAATTGCTTTAATACTATACATTATCTTGTTATTTTTTTAACTAACAATTAGCTTTTCTTTTAAGAATTTTATAAAGATTCAGTTTAGAACTTTTGCAGTAAAACAATAATTAAAACATCCAAAAAAAGAATAAATAAATAAATAATTAGATATATTTACAAACTATAAAGTATAGAGACAAGTATTTAAAAACTAATAACTAAGTATTTATAAACTAACTAATAAACTTTTTTTTTTTAAATAATGTAGCATAATATCTGCAGAAATTCTAAATAAAATATTACGATTAATAAAATTCCTCAAAATTCTAATCATTTAAGTCACTATAAATTATCTTTTTTTTTTGAATTTTTTTTGAGAATTATATAAAGATTCAGTTTAAGATTTTTGCAGTAAAAGAAAAAAATAAAATACAATTTTTAAAACTATTTATAAATCGTTAAAGAAAATTATTTATTTACTGAACAGCTAATAATAAATAGCTCTTTATTCTTGTATAATTCCATCACTATTAAATTATGTATACATTATGCCGCTTACTGCTTTCAGTTATATAAAACAACTAAACTGGATATCATCATTTCAAATGAATGAATACATTTTAATAAAACGTTGAAATTAAATTATTCTATTTTTTAAAAAGTTTAGCTATTAAAAAAATATAATGTTGCTTTCCTATTGAATTACTATTCGTATAATCAAAATACCACCTGCCATTCAATGAAAAATAGAAATTATAAGTATTTAAAAAAATGGAAGGTATTATTATTAAATAATGTACTATAATTTCTGTAGAAGTTCCAAATAAAATATTGCGAATAATAAAACTCATCAAAGTTATAATATTTGTCAATAATAATTCTAAAATTCTAAAATACAATTTTTAAAATTATTTATAAATCGTTAAAGTATATTTTTTATTTACTAAACAACTAGTAATAAATACCTCTTTATTCTTGTGTAATTCCGTTACTATTAAATTATGTATAGATTATGCCATTTACTGCCTTCAATTATCTAAAACATCTAACCTGGATATCATTATTTCAAATGAATGAATACATTTTAATAAAACGTTGAAATTAAATTATTCTATTTTTTAAAAAGTTTAGCTATTAAAAAAATATAATGTTGCTTTCCTATTGAATTACTATTCGTATAATCAAAATATCACCAGCCATTCAATGAAAAATAAAAATTAATTGAAAGGTTTTATAGAAAACGATTTTATTATGATTTAGAAATATTGTTTTAAAAAATAATTTAAAAAAAATCAATTGATTTAAGTGAATATCGTTTGCATGAAAAATAAATAGTTTTCGAGAAAAATAAAAAATTTAAAATAAAATGGAAAAAGATAAAGATAGTTTTATGACTTCTATTTTTATAATAAAGCCATCTGGCAACTGTCAATGCAGAATATCCATTAGAACATTTACTGTTGCTCATTGGCAACGAAGATTATTGATAAGTTAACAGTTAAAATATCATTTTCGTGAACCAGTTTTGATCTATGATGCTGTCATAATTTGAAGCAAATACTCCTAAAGCTCTGGTGAGTTCATATTTTAACTCTTTTTTCTACAATTTAATGCATAATATTTCCGGATTTATCTTGTTTATCTCTGGCGAGAAAAAAAGCAGTAATATTAGGTATTTTCATACATGTTTAAAAAGCCTCCATTGTATTAGAATATTATCGCAGGCTACTAGCGAATCTCTTTTCAATTATAACATTCAAGGCTTATTCTGACATAAAAAGTTTTTTACTTTTTACAATAAAATTGCATATTTCATATTTTTTTCTTATTTTAAATATATTAAATTGTATCTCCCTCATATTAAATTTAAAAATTCTTTTTTTTTATATTTAAACTATCTTATATTAATATTGCCTACTAGACATATCTAGCAGACATGTCTAGGCATTATGCAGATTAAAGGATATTAATAATAATAATAAATTTTAAGTGCATTTTGCTGAGAAACATTTATTTTCCAATTTAAATGCCATCATGAAAAATAAATAAATAAATAAAATCATTAATTAATCATTATTAATAATTAATATTAAACATTAAATGAGTAAATACTTTGATTGAAATTAAAATAAAAAAAGAAATTAATAAACAGAAAACAAGTGAATACATGAAAATATTAAATGAAAATTACAACATTGTAAGAACAAACTATAAGCGTTATTAAGAATATTTGAAATGAATAAAAATAAAATTACATCGTTATTGCAAAAAAGAAGAACCTATTTGTAACATATTCTAATAAAATATGTATAGCATTTATTATGAGAAAAATAATTTAAAATTTTTGACTGATTATTAAAATAATGAATTCACAAAAATTTGATTACTTACGAATTACTTTCAAATGACAAACTTTTAAAAAAGTCACTAATTCCTAGTTACACAATAATTTGACAAAGTACTTGGAACATTCCAAATCCTTTTTTTTTAATCCGATTTAACTGTTGTTAATAATTCCACCTTACACAAATTTGGTATTAACTAATTAAAAATAATGAATAATAATTTAATCTTATTAAAAGAATTAAAAATAATTTAAATAATTTAATTAAAAATAATTTAATCTTATTAAAAGAATAAAAATATCAAATAATTTATCTTTTATTCACTTCCTTTCTTAAAAACGAAAATATCGCTTGGTCAAAAATTTTAAAAGTTTTTGTTTAATACAGGTTTTTATTAAATTGCAATCATACAAAAATATTCTTTCACTTATAAATTAGCAATAAATAACCAGTACAAAAAAATAAGAAATTTTTTTTTTGCTCAAGCCACACTTCTCCATATTTTTAAAAACTAGTATTTAATAATTTATGTAATGAAGCTAAAAAATATAATGATCTTCATTTAACTATTTTGATACCATTTTCTTGGAAAATTGAAGACGTCTTTAAAAAAATGACAATTTTATTGGACGATTTCAAAAGCATTTTAACCAATCATCGCTCATAAAATCTTGAATGAAAACCTCTTGATTCTAAATGGTATAAGTGCGAAAAAATAATGAATCATTATTTAAATTATTTTTATTGTTAACAAACGTTTTTCAATGAAATCAGGTAAAGTTGTTTTATTTTTTCTTAATAATCATAACAAGAAGACCTTAACATATTATTCAGTTAATTAATAAAATCATTTTACATTTAGATTTGGGCCCTTTTCTGTCATTTTAAATGTTATGGGAAATTTACCACAAAAATTTGTGGGTGTACTATTTATCATATGTTGAATCGATTGCATTGAAGATCTCTGGATCTGCAGTGGAGTTAATGGTTAACTTGTTTGTGGTTTTTTTTTTGTTCCACTTGGTAGACAGCAACACCTAGACCAAGTTCAAGAACCAGAGTGGTCTCGTGGTGGGAGGGAAAGGGGACAGCTTCTGTTGTGATGGAGCATCCGCAGGTAGAATAGCTGACTTGGCTTCGTGTCGCTGACTTTTTTTTCCGGGATATAGTTTTCAGTCTTATGCCAAACTCTCTACAATTATATTAGATCCGAACCTACGGCTTAAAGTAGATACCGAACCACTACAAACATCCGTGGCATCGCCGGGACTCGAACCCGAAATCTGTGGCACCGAGCATCATCAGGCTCTTGGTTAATATCTTTAACAGGGTTAATTAACCATTAACTTACAATAAGGTAGTTTCGAAGAATTCCCAACGATATCACTCAGATAAAAATCTAATGATAATTCCAGAAGTTATTAAGCGTTCTTTTTACTATACAAATGTAATTAATTCAAAAATTTATTTAAAAAATAGAACGAAAATTTATTGCTTTGAAACAATTTAGCTGGAAATTATATTTTTAAATACATTTTGCTTTAACTATTTTTAATAAAATTTTAAAAAAATAATACAAAATGAAAAATGGAATTTTGCTCACCAAAGTTTCCGGGTCAAAAAAATCAAGACCAATGAAAGTCTTTGACTTGCTTATTAAATTAACTGACTGCGTACGAAAACGATTTTCATGAAAAAAAAAAAAAAAAAAAAAAAAATCGAATTTTGTATATTGTTTTATTTTAAATATCAATTCTTTAGCTTTCGTAAGTAGTTTTGAATTTGCTTTTAAAATCATTCAAGTCGAGAAATTTTTAAATAACTTTCAAAGACTATTAAGTTACTGAATGTATATATTCAAACTTTTAAATTGAATTTCTGAAAAACTATTTTTGTTACACCGCTATATGACTACAGTCACAAGTCTCTAAATTTCATTAAATTCTGAAAAATATTGTAATTGCATATTTTTCATGATGTTATGCATGCATTGAACCAAAACGTTTCTAATATATTCATTTAGAGATGAGTTATTTGAATTCTTGTTAATAACTTTATTACTTTTTTTCCTTGTATTTTATTCTAAACATCTCAATTTCTCTGTAATTCAGCTATTTATAATATCATTCTTTTTTGTTCAATGCATATATAATGGTTGCCATCTTCTATGCAAGTAACTGGGATATGTTTTACAAATATTTTATGTTAGGAGTGTTTCCAAAATTAAAATATATTTTAAAAAAATATTAAAAAAAAATACGATTATTTGTTTTAATTTTCGCGTTTTTTAATGTTTTATGTTCTAATCTAATAATATAAAAAAAAAATAAAAACATTATTTAGACACTAACTTTGACCGTTGTCGCTATCATTAAGCAATTCTGAGTAGTTATTAGTTATTGTAGATTATTACGGAGATCCATAGTCGCGTAGCGGCCACTAGCTCCTTCTGTGTAAAATGTTGAAACATAGCGGTGGTCTCATGCCCTTTGAGTTAATAAGCAAAATAGATAATTAAATGCCCTTTTTTAAAAGAGAATTATTTATTTAATAAAATTATAAAATGAAAAATATCAATAATTTCAAAAATGTAGATGTTGATGAAATGAGTTGCATGTAATAACCCCGAATGAGCAAAGGTCAAATTAGGAGAAAAGCCAACTTTTTTCATCTAGGCAGTTGTAAGGAAATTCTGACTATTTGGTTGGTTATTTTTGAACGTTGTCATCGTTGTATTATAGATTTGATAATTTTTTTTTTTTGTAAATTTATTGCTTTTTATCTGATTTAAGAAAGGTATCTGAGTTTAGTAAGATTATAAAGTCGTAATAAAATATTTTGAATAAGTTTAGATGATATTTTTATCTTATCGTATAATAATGTTTATAATATCGTATGATAATAATTATAATATAATATCGTACAAATAATATTTTTAGTAAGTTTAATGCTTATTGTCTAGATTTTAAATGTTGCTTAAAAAAATGCTATATCATGGACTTCTATTTTTCATATCATGATCAAATATGTCTTTTTGGGTTCAAATCTGTTGATTGAAGTATCCTTTTAATAACCGATTTAGAGTGTTAAAACAACTACAATCGATCAGTCAAGATTGTATTGTTAGGATCATTATAATATTAAAACTGGAAGAAGCATCTTATTACAATTTAAGGTACTGAAAAACTAATTCGATAACTTATCTTTTGATAACTATTCTTTTTTTTTTGTTCTAATGCAGCTGGCAAAAACTTAGATAATTGTCTTCGATGCCTTAAGGCAAGTGCTGCACCGACATTACTCACTTAGCATTACCCAGGAGGTGCGTGTAGCTTGAAGATAAGCTGCGGACACGGATTAACAATAAGACCCGCAGCGCTCTACTATCCTGTTAGACTGGGATCTATGGTTTAAAGTGCATTCTGAACAGCTACAAACATTCATGGAACCACCGGGACTCGAACCCGAAACCTGTGGTACCGAGCGCTGGCCACTCGGCCATTCAGGCCCTTTGATAACGATTGTAAAACTGATGTTTCGAGTCATGCTTTAAAGACTCAGGCCTGTACTGCAGCTTTGCTCAGTGCTGGTATGAAAAACTATCTATAATCGTTTTCCTCCCGATGCTTGACTGCACTTCTATACAGATGGTATAGATGTGCTTCAAGAAATAGAAAGAATAGAAAGAATTTAAAAAGCTTTAGAAAGCTTCATATAAATGGTGCTGCAGGAGCAGAATTTTCTGTGAACACTTCTCACACTACCTTCTTTCAGGAACTGACAAAACAGCGTTCGATGGTGAATTTGGGGCGATTAAGGTTTCTTTGACCCATCTGAATGTTTGTCCTTCCCCTTCTGAACAGTTTGTCGTATTCTCAGACTCTCGGGCAACAATTCTGGCAATTGCCAATAGTTACCAATCTCCTATTTCTTTATCTGTAATGTAATGTACTACAGATAAAGAACTGCATGAAAAATATAAAATGGTCGTTTTGCAGTGGATTCCTTCCAACCTTCCACCTCCGGAAAGGAACAGACGGTGAGCTGACCAAAAGGGAATGTCATATTATTCAAGTTTCAAACTTCTGTTATCGTCAAAAATCAATATAACCTTTCAGGTCAAGCAAATGTTACAATTAACCCTTTGCACTCAAGGGCTCCGGTGCGGAGCCATTTAAAATTTGTCTTCAAGCTCGAGGACTCCGCTACGGAGACAATGCAAATAACAATATAAATAATGCGCTCCTTTTAATGCGTATATCAAACTTACATGTGAATATGATCTTTTCACTAAAATCGCTTCGAGTTGCTGGTAATACGAATGAAAAAAAAACTTCGTGTACAAAGGGTTAAAAGAAAGAACAAGAAATAAAAGCTGGGAAGATAACATATCTCCCAGACTACCCCAGAAGCAGTGCTGTTGCTGCCTTTCGTCTAGCTGCGAGGCATGACTACTTATATGCACACCTTCACAGGTTCAAAATAGTTAATAACCCCGTCTGTCCCCTCTGCTACAATGGTACAACGATGAATGCTGAGCATCTCTTCGTTTGCTCAACGCTCTCTCAGATCAGTATTTTTTCCAGATACTGGGAGGCAAGAGACCTAAATTGTTTGAAGAATTGATCATGTTTTAATGTTTTCAACTTCAATCTGTCTTAATTCTAATCGATTTAACTTCTTTTTGTATAATTCTACTGTTTTTTTCTTCTTTGTGTGATCTATTGTTTTATTTACTGTATTTTTGTAATGGTTTTCTGCATCTGTGTATGGTATAAAGATAACTCTATGGGAAACTACATTAGAAATAAAAGTTTTCAAAACCAAAGTTAACCATGAATCGGAAATCTCATTCGACAGATTATTTCCAGATATCAACATACCTATAAATCTACGATATCAATAAATACGAACTTGCCTACTCCAAAATTATATGATGCACTTCCCGTCATATAACTCACCTATCACCAACTTTGGTACCACAGGCTCATGGCATGGATGTTTGCTAATGGTTCGGAATCCACATTAAACTGTAGGTCCAGGTCGGTCTGTTTAGCACTCGTGTGCACAAGATGATCGTAGAGCGACAAACCAAACCCCCATCACCAACGTTGCTTCATTTTTTGCTCCATTTACCCCAAGTGAACAATTTCATTTATTTTCCACTTTTTCTAGTAATACTTTGTTATTTAATCCATCTATAAAATATATCCTGTTGTAAAATTTTCAAATATTAAAGAAAACTACATTTTTTTTATAAACCTTGTGAATACATTTATACACAAGGATTATCACGTACTTCCTCAAATGAAAGGCTATTAAGTTCTTTTTTAGCATTTTCGATTAGCGATTTCGTTTATTTTTCACTTTTTCTAGAAATACTTTATTTAATCCATCTATAAAATATATCCTGTTGTAAAATTTTCAAACATTAAAGAAAACTACTTTTCTTTTATAAACTTGTGAATACATTTATACTTAAAGATTACCACGTACTTCCTCAAATTAAAGGATATTAAGCTTTCTTTTAGCATTTTGCGAAAAAATTTCCCGTTTGTCACTAAACATTGAAACATACGCCGAGATTTTAATCCATAAAATATACTTTGTTTGCAAGTGAATATGCTCAGAAACAACTAAAAGTTAGTCAGTTTGGAAAGCATAAACATACATTTGTTAGATGATATTCATTGGGGCCAAATCACTTGTATACTATTTCCAGAGGCGTGGAAATTGGTCAAAAAATGTCGAAGTTCTTATACCGATTAACAACACCTAACTCTACACCTGATGCTTTTGCGTAATTTTAATTTCATGTACTAATGGGATTAGAAGAATTTGTGAAATAAATTCAATGATTATTACTAATGATTATTTATGAAATAAATTCAATGATTAGTAATTTCATAAATAATCATTAGTAATAATCTATAAACGCTGTTTTTCATAAAAAATATATTTTTTTACCACATTAAAGTAGTATTTGTACTAACTTAAAAGACATTCTTGTACTCTATATTTCTATTGAAAGAAATACATATAAAAATAACTGTGCCAAATTAATAGCTATTGAAATATTATAGAATAGCTTATAGGCAGAAGAAAATTTTACACTTTAAGTACAAAGATGTTGGATTGTAATAACATTAAAAGTATTTTTTTTCCTTAATATAATAGTATCTGTAAGATTTTTCATTGTTAATCCAAAATAGCTTTATATAAGTCTCCGTGCTGAGAAAAGTCTCTCACCAATAACTTGATATGTTATGCTACTAAAATAGTAACAGTCCTTTTTACTAGTTATAATAATGAACCATAGAACAGAATTGTCTTCTTAACATTTAACATTAATTCGTGGAATTTTTGGAAAATAAAAATTATTAATACGCTTTTATTAGTTTCACCTGTATGTTTGTTTGTAACCGACTCTTTGGGCTCGATTTTGCCCTACTTTAAGCGATCCGATTTAATATAAACGTTGTAGACTTATCAAGGACCGACAACAATAAAATATTTTGATAAGTTTACTATCTCATCATGATTAGGATCGCTATGATTAGTGATTTTATTTTAACATATGAAGAGCAATTTAACCCATGTAGAATGAAGTACCCAAGACATTCAAACCTACGTGGGACAGTGGTGCAACGGATAACGCGCCTGACAACGGATCAGGAGATTCCCTGTTCGAATCCTGGCTGGCTCGACATATTCACATTTAGCCTTTGTTTTACTCACAATTAAATTATTGTAAGAACCAGTCCTCCGTACCGGGACCTCATTTAAATATTATTGTTTAAAAACACTAAAAAACATGCTTAAAAATCAACCTAAGAAGTAAAAAAATAAATTATAGTTTGAAAAAACAAAAAGACACTCTTTTAGAGTTAATCAAGCTAAAAAGTAAAAAATAATTGTTAACATAAGAATAAAATTGCTGACGAGAAAATGAATGTCACTGTTCTAAAAGCGTGGGGTGCTCGATATCAATCGCTAAAAATTTTTCATTAGTTTCATTCCGAAATGCAGAGTTAGTTTAAAAATGTCATACAAAGCACCCCACGCTTTTAGAACAGTGACATTCATTTTCTCGTCTGTAATTTTATTTTTATGTTAACAATTACACTCAAGAGCCAAAACATTATGACCACCTGTCAATAACGAGTTGGCCCACCTTTGGCGCGCAACACAGCTTCAACCCGCCTTGGCATGGATGTCACAAGTCCTTGGAACCTGTGTATGGCCGGAGACAGATTGTACCAGATGTTTAAGCAACGGTCACGCAAATCCGAGATATGGCGAATTGGTGGTCTTTGAACTCTGAGCTGCCGTCCCAGGACATCCCAAATGTGTTCTATCGGATTGAGATCCGGTCAGTTAGGGGGCCAGGACATTAACTGGAATTCAGCATCATGTTCCTGGAACCACTCCAACACAATTTTAGCCTTGTGACAAGGGGCGTTGTCCTGTTGGAACATTCCATTTCCAGCTGGAAAAACAGAGGCCATGCAAGGGTGCAACTGGTCCGCAATGATATTCTGATACCCTGTAGCATTCATGGTCTGCTCTACCACAACCACGGGTCCCAGAGACGCCCAAGAGAACGTCCCCCAAAGCATAATAAAGCCACCACCGGCCTGTGTATGACCTACTGTACATTGAGGGAGCAACTGTTCGCCTGGAAGACGGCGTATCCTGACACGGCCATCGGCGTGATGAATGACAAACCGTGATTCATCTGACCAGGCAACTTTCCCCCACTGATCCATGGACCAGTCACGATGTTCCCGGGCCCAGCGCAGGTGCAGTTGGCGATGACACTTGGTCAGCAAAGGCACACGAGTGGGACGTTTGCTGCGTAGCCCCATATCCAACAGTGTCCGCTGAACAGTGTGTTCCGATACTATTCTACTTGGTCCTGCATTGCATTGGGCTGTCAGCTGAGCCCCTGTCTGGCTCCGGTTTTGCTTCACCATGCGAGACAGTCTCCGACGACCTTTTTCTTTGATAGCGTGTGGACGTCCAACACCATGTCGTCTACTGCTGGTTTCACCGTCATTCATCCATTTTGCATAAGTACTAACAACTGTAGATCATGAACAACCCACGAGTTGTGCAGTTTCGGAAATACTTGTTCGATACTTGAGCTTCCGAGCCATTACAATCTGCCATCTATCAAAGTCGCTTAGATCCGCAGCCTTTCCTATCACACACAGAAGTAAGTGAAAGAATGATTCTTCATCATTCTGGTTCACGGAGTACCATGGCCATGTAGGGCCTGAAAAACTCCTAATCTGTTACAGTAAAAGACATTGGAAAAACAGTACATTACTATACAAAAGAAGGCAGTGAGCATTGGTCATGTCCACACGGCAAAGAAATAAAAAGAAACATTAGACATTTGTGAAAAAAGAAACGGAAAAACCGAAGACAGCATGGTGCAATTGAAATTTGGAAAAGCGATTAAATAGTTAATTTGAAACATTTAGCGATGATTTGAAATTTTTCAAAAGGTGAATTAGCTTTTTTTAATTGTGCATAGAAGTTGTCTATACCACCAAGCATGTTGAAGATGGTGGAAACTTCCTGTAGGATATACACTGTTTTGGCGGCCGTATCATGATCGAAATCTTGCCAGATGTTTTGGCGATCGGGAATCACCGATAGAGCAGCTGGCGGCGGCCCACGCAAGAAACTTGCGTAGGAGACACCAGGCGTGACTGGTCGACTGTTGAAAGTTGTCTTCGGCGGCTCGACGTTGCGATTGGGCGGAAGGCGTGGCTTCAGGAATTTCGGGCAACCGCGCCATGCGGCAAGGTGCCCCATCTGGTGGCAGTTAATGCAGGTAGGATTTTCAATCCGGTCCTGAATTGTGCAATCCTTCAGGTAGTGCTCGCCACCACATTTCAGACAACGTTTCTTGTAATGGCAGTTCTTTGCCGAATGATGGAAAAGATTGCACGCAAAACATTGGGAAGCACCCGGCTTCCTGTTGAATTTTTCCACGCGCACCGAGAGGTGGAGCAATCTATCAACTTGAAAAATTTTTGAATTTTCAGGACACATTTTATACACCAACTGCTACACGGGAATTAGTGCCTTAGTCTTGAGGTTGGCAAGTTGGCGCACTTGTTCAATAATAAGTCCAAGTTCGGATAGTCCAGCAGATATCTCCTCGGCAGTGTAACTGACAGGGAGTTCTTTCAGGACGGTTTTTAGCGGTCTTAGATTCTTTAGTGTGATTACAAAAAACTCCGTCTGGGAGTTTTTCCAAGAAAGTGGCGATAAGCCGGATTACTGGGAAAAATTTTTTTAGGTGTTCACCTGCTAGCTTTATCCTGACGTCGTCCTGGAATTTCTTGCTGATTTCAGCAATCAGATCTTATAAACTGTCCGAGTACTTGACCATAATTGGTGGTAGTTTCGGCTCCCTAGGCACTTGAGGTTCATCAGGGTTTTCGTCAACATCGAGGTTGGCGTATTTATTTGAAGTGTCAATTGAGGTGGTAGTAGAAGTAGCAGTAGCAGTACGCTTCTCAGCAGGTTGTAGAAAACCATCGTCATTACTTGCAGCGGTAGCTGGCCTTTTGGGTTTTAGTTTTTAGAGTAACCTTGGCGCCACTATGCCGTGCACAATTAACAATAGGACATTGACCAAGCCCACTTACCTGGTTTTCCGCGTCTGATACAGCTTCTGAAGCTTTCTTTATAGTAGCAGCTGAGGCCTTTATTGTCTTTGCGGTCACAAGACCAGCATCCATCAGGATCTGCTGCTTCGTTATAGCTTGAGTTGCAAGATCATGGAGTTTCCTTCGTTCGGTGAGAAGCTGCGTGGCAGCAGTAATTTTCCGACAAACATCTGCTTCTGTGAGAACAGGAGCAGGATCCATCTTGGAGGTAGTAGCCGCCGAGGGTTCTTCACTGGGAATTACCTTCATTGTACAATCCGGTGGAGGATAAATCTCCATTGACGGGCGTGATTGCAGCAGAGGGGCAAACTGATTAGTATAATCCGCCATTACACGAAAAGCATTAGCCAGACCAGGGTCTTCTTTACATCCAAATTCCATCAGAACACAACAAGAACATATGTGCGAAAGAATCAAATAACGAACTGTTTTTCGCATAGACACTTTTTCAGAATGATTCTTCAGACTCTCCAGCAGCGATTAAATACCACTTCCACCTGATCACGTGCCTTCCACGTCATCCAAGCGAGTTCATTGCAAAATGTAGGGGTGGTCATAATGTTTTGGCTCTTGAGTATATTTTTTACTTTTTAATTTGATTAACTCTAAAAGCGTGTTTTTTAAAACTATAATTTATTTTTATAAGAGAGGGTCGTATTTTCAAACCGGAACTTAGGATTTTCTCCTTCAGTTACCAAATGTTCGTGTTTGTTCAGGTTTTGTTTTTCGAAGTTAAACCGCAACACTCGGAACAGATGGCAGCATGACTAGGGGTAGTTTGACGAACCCTTATTTAGAATAACATTATAAAGATGTCCTATGTGAGCATCCACAAAATCCCTTCTAATGCAGCTGGCAAACACTTTGACATGGACGTCTTGGATGCCTTAAGGCAAGCGCCGCACAGACGTTACTCACTTTGCATTACCCAGGGGGAGCGTGTAACTTGAAGATAAGCCACGGACGCGGAGTAACAATGCCCCCGCAATGCTCTACGATCCTATTAGACCGGGTCCTACTGTTTAAAGTGGATTCCGAACCACTACACACATCCATGGCACCGCCGGGACTCGAACCCGAAACCTGTGGTACCGAGTGCCAGAGCGCTAGCCACTCGGCCATTCAGGTCCGCATCCACAAAATACGTCACCCAAAAAGATTGGAGATTTTCCAGAACAAACGCCTTTCTCAAATAGTGAATAATCCTTGACTGTCCACAAGGAAAAAAAAAAATTATACGGAGGTATAGATGCATTAAATCTAATTTAAATTATATAAAAATATTTCAAAATTATTTCTTAAAAATATTCCCAGATTTGCAATGAATCAATCCTAATATTTTCAGCACTAAGAGATTCTAATCTAATGTAAGAAATTTTTTGTCTTAGATTAGATTAGAATTCTAAACTGAAACTTGAGGAATTATCTTGTAATGACATCAATGGTGGCAAAGAAATAAGGCACCCGACATCTCTGGCGCTTTCATATCTAGACAAATTTATCTCTTTGTTAATCTAAGATCGCTTTTGGAAACTTCTGAGAATTCCATTAGAGTTATTCTTACGTTAATCTAAGTTATGTATTTAATTTTCAATATTCTTATCAGAATTTTTAATTTCTTTGTCATTGTGTGACCTTTATTCGACTATATTTTATTTGTCTAGTGCAATATTCATTTTGAAAAATAAATATTTATTTTGCAAAATGAATATTGCACTAGATGTAACTAGATGTAGATGTAACGCAACCTAAGTTGAATCACACTATACATAAATATTGTCATTCATCTTAAGTTACTATGATAAAATGTTCAATGACATCCACTGGTAAATAATGATCAAATAAGAAGTCAAAAGGAGTAAAACAGTTGTAAATTGTAGCATCCAAATTATAACTTCTAAGATAATTTTTGTGTTAGATTAGATTAGAATTCTAAACTGAAATTTGAGGATTTATCTTGTAATGGCATCAATGGTGGCAAAGAAATAAGGCACCCGACTTCTCTGGCGCTTTGATATCTAGACAAATTTATCTCTTTATTAATCTGAGATCTCTTTTGGAAACTTCCGAGAATTCCGTTAGAGTTATTCTTACGTTAATCTAAGTTATGTATTTAATTTTCAATATTCTTATCAGAAATTTCTTATCTTTCTATATCAGGTATTCTTATCTTTAATTTCTTTGTCATTGTGGGACCTTTATTCGACTATATATTATAGTGCAGTATCCATTTTGCAAAATAAATATTGCAACCTAAGTTGAATGACACTATACATAAATATTGTCATTCCTCTTAAGTTACTATGATAAAATGTTCAATGACATCCCCTGAAAAATAATGATTAAATAAGAAGTCTAAAGAAGTAAAACAGTTGTAAATTGTAGCATCCAAATTATAACTGTTTGCTGTTATATTATTCTTAATGATATTTAATAATGGATAATTTAGAATATGAAAATCCATCATTTTTTTATCAATTGAAATTAATATGCAGCAGTCAAAAATTTAGTGCTAGCCCTGGTGTAACAAGAATTAAGTGGTACCATTAAATAACGTCTTATCACTTATATGAGGATAATGTAGTATTAAACTCTTTAAAATAATTTTAAAATGCTATAATTAACTATGCAGATACAATAATTAAATATTTAAAAGATATTGTTGTGATATAAATGTCTAATGGTAATTCTGTGAAATAGGGCTAATTATAATGCGGCTAAATTGTGTAGCAATTACTTATTGTAATTTTAAATTGCATATTGACAAACATCAAAAGTTAATTTAAAAAAAGGGAGGAAAGGAGTGACATTCAACAATACAGAATTCTTGGCCATCATTGAGGAAGTTTAGTAGGTGTAAAGAGGGCGCTGCTATAGCTGTTGACAGATATATACGAAAGGAGCTGTTACAACTCTACAATTGTTCATTCATAATCCAGTTATTCTTTCGTCATCGTGTACTTTCTGTTGTGACTTCTATGTATATTTAAATATTTATGTGTTTAGTTTTCAAGTACGAGAGATGAGGCCATCATTGAGGAAGTTGCATCATTTACAACTTGAAAGTTCCCTAAAAAAAATCTTACTACTACATGTAATTGGCACATGGCCTGAATGCAAACAAAAGATCCGAACAAATGTATTCTAAGTAGTGTTATTTTTTTTTATCTCCGATGGCAAGTTTACAGGACCACAGGTATGTATAAAAAAAATTACAAAGAACAAGATAAAAACAAATGACATCAGTTAATCCATCAGCTTAAGTCTGGCAATCCAATAACGCTTTCATGGAATACAGGAGGCAGTGCAGAACAGAAAGCAAGGTGAGGCATATCCATTTCTTCGCACAGGAGACAGAGAGGGTCAGGAGCCAGTTTAATTCTGTGAAGGTGCTTGCGGAGACGATCGTGACCACAAAAAAGCTGTAGTAATGTCACCCATTTTTCTCTAGGCCATCAGACAGCCTGCAGACATCATGCAACTGGTTCTACCATGAATCTTTGTCGAAACGAAAGGGTTACAATAAAAAGTGGAAGTTAACAGCTTAACTGTGCTTACAAGAATTTTAGATACCTCCAGATTTTTCAGATGCTTAATTTTTAAAAACGTCAAATGAATGCAACCCAATTAACTTCAATAAAGTACGGAGTATGGCCCAAGATATGGATGTATTCGTCATTGAAGACGTAACGGCGTTCGTTAAATTCTGTGTAATCTGCAACTTTGCAACTTTTTACAAAAGTAGAATTTTTGGTTCCTGAAAAATGGTGAATATAAGATGAATGTGATTATTAAAATGTAAGAATCGAGAGGAGATATTGACACAAACATATAATTTATTTCTAACAACCCAAAGCAGACAACTAACAAAGCCATGATTAGCTAAATTCTAATTTTTTAAAACGATGGAACACCCTACAGTTGCCACATATGCCTAGTAGAATTTATTTAAACATTTCTCTTTTCTCTTCACGTGCGGTCCGCTACGTAGTCCTCGTGAGAATGAATGGTGGATTGTTATTAATATTTTATTCATTATAAATTTAGTTCGAGCCTTAAAATTGTAAAGTGAATAATTTTGTTAATTTAATCTTTAAATATTTTCATAAATCTGAAAGAAAAATTGGGCTAACTTAAAATATGAAAAATTTTTTTTTCTTAAAAACTATTAATACCTTTTTAAGAAAGGAAGGAAAACATAAAAACACTACTAAAACTCGAACGATTAACTTCAGGATTTAATCACCTTTGATTAAACTCCAATTTTATATATATATGTGCAGTTCCACATCTGCATTTTTCGAATTTATTTATTTATTATTTATTTATTTATTCACCCCAATCTTTTTATTCCAGTTTAAACGCAATAAAGTACTAGCGGCCTGGTGGCTAATTTGACCAGAGCTCTGATCTCTGGTACCATAGGCTTCAGGTTCGAACCCCGGAGGTAATATGGATATTTGTTAGTGGTTCGGAATCCACGTTAAACTAAAGAACGGTCCACTGCTTAGCCTAAAGTAAACTAAAAATGACCATAGAGGGACAAACCAAACCAAACAGCAAAGTAATATGTATAAAATAATGCAAATTGTGAATGCTTCCTCCCTGTTTAATATTCAATCAGGTTTTAATAATAAATTTATTGAATGCTTAAATTCGCAATGACTCGGATAGGAATAAAATTGCATTATTATTTTTTTTTTTTTTCTCATATTGATTATAAAATGAAACTTTAACTTAGAATGTCAAGTGTAAAGTATCAAATTATAAATAGAAATTATTAAATGCAATAATTAAATGCAGAATATTGAAAAATAAAGTATACGTTTTGTTATGATAAAAATAAATTCATATGTCACTTATTTAAAAATAGCATAAAGCACCCGGTAGTCGTAACAAAAAAGTAGTTATGCAGTAAGGATAAAACGAACAAAATTTAATAATTAGAAAGTTCAAAAATGTATTTTTTTTATTAACATTTTGAAAGGAAAGAAGAAAAAATCCAAATTTCAGGCAATTGCTTGTGGATACACAATATTTTAAGTTCTTGAAATCAAAGAACGTGTATTGAACTTTTAGTATAATTAACGTAAATTATAGTATATCATATTGGAATTTTTTGCCCCCAAGATTTAATTCCCTTTTTAATACGCTTTTATTAGTTTCACCTGTATGTTTGTTTGTTTGTTTGCAACTGACTCTTTGGGCTCGATTTTGCCCTACTTTAAGCGATCCGATTTAATTTAAACGTCGTAGACTTATCAAGGACCGACGACACTAAAATATTTTGATAAATTTATCATCTCATCATGATGAGGATCGCCAGGATGAGTGATTTTATTTTAACTTATGAAGAGCAATTTAACCCATGTAGAATGAAAGTACCCAAGACATTCAAACCTACGTGGGCCAGTAGCACAACGGATAACGCGTCTGACTACGCATCAGGAGATTCTCCGTTCGAATCCTGGCTGGCTCGACATATTCGCATTTAGCCTTTGTTAGCCCTGCGTACCGGGACCTCATTTAAATATTATAGTTTAAAAACACTAAAAAACACGCTTTTAGAGTTAATCAAACTAAAAAGTAAAAATTAATTGTTAACTCAAGAATAAAGTCACTGTTCTAAAAGCGTGGGGTGCTTTGCATGACATTTTTAAACTAACTTTGCATTTCGGAATGAACCTAGTGAAAAATTATAACGTGTGATATCGAGCACCCCACCTTTTTTAGAACAGTGACATTCATTTTCTTGTCAGTAATTTTATTCTTTATATATTTATTTATATATTCTTTATTATATTCTTTGTATATTTTTTACTTTTTAGTTTAATTAACTCTAAAAGCGTGTTTTTTAGTTTTTTTAAACTATAATTTATTAAATCCTTTTTTATCTATACAAATCGTTCACAAAAAGGCATCTAATCCTTCTCCTTGATTAAAACCTTCATTAATGTGAGGGAATTAAAGGAAGCAAGTCAAGGGCGAGGGTAGAGGGTGTTTTAAAGTAACCTACCTAGGCCTTATCTTGTGTATGCGACTCATTTGAAAGTTCCAGGTAGAGGTATTTGTATAAAGAACATACTATACAAGGTAATACATACATGTATATAATACCTGTCTAGAAATATTTGTTGAGGTAGATATCTATAGATTGGATTGGAGATATAATGGATTGCTATTCAAAATTGAATCTATATGGCCCGAAGTCTATATCACGGTTTCTAATAGAAGTAAAGATGTCAATAATGATAAATTGTAATCGTGACAAGAACGTCCTTCTGCTTGCGAAACAGGTGTATACCACTATTATTCTCTAAATACATCTCGCCCGTCCCCCTTGCTACCGTTTGTGACCTCCAACAATGACCACAGGCCATTTCTATTTCGCTTTCTATCGCTTTTCTCTGCGGATTAGTATGATAAAGGGATTCTTTGTTGGGAAAACCAGTTGCACATCTTTTATGCTAAACGGCCTATTGAAAAAACCTATTAACTTGTTACTTGACAACTAACTTGTAGAATTGTGTGTGTACAATTCTCCGAGTGTAAATAGTGAATTTTGAAGGGCTCAACAAGGAAAAATACCGCCTATGAATCTCGCTAGCTCCCGTTTACACTGGCGCCATACTTCCTCAGAACATATTTAGAAAAGGAAACTAACTTTTATTCTAGAGGAGGGCTATCCAAATATTTTAGACCAAGGGCCGCACTAATTCTTCAGCAAAGATGTGCAGTCTAACTAACACGCAGCAGTACTAACATAAAGAAATTATTTTTCTCCTTTACAACACTAAATATTTATTCATCATTTTATTTCCATTTGGAATTACTTTTATCTGCAAATGTTTTTTAATAAGTCTCTTATGTTTATTTTAATAAATGACTATATTAGATTTGATTTACAAATCCACGTTGCAGTATTTTACTGTGGACGGCCTGGTGGCGAATTGGCTAGAGCTCTGGCCTTCGGTACCACAGGCTTCAGGTTCGAATTCTGGTGGCGGCATGGATATTTGTTAGTATTTCGGAATTCATGCTAAAAACTGTAGGTAAGTGGTCTATTAATCTAAAATGTTCACGAAATGATTGACCGTAGAGCAACCTAACCAATTGTAGACGTGTCCAGCATATTGTCACTGTCCAAATTCATGCTGTTTGAGTAACGTAGTTTGGGCGAGCGGCAACATCAAGAGATATATTCTGGTATTTTTGATGTGACGCAAAGGTTCACCAATAGAGCCCATCTGGGATTTTGTCAATTGTAATTGCGAGAGAATCTATGTAGGGTATGAAAGTGACAGTATCCAGTGTAGTTCCATGATTTAGGTAAATGTCCTGTGATTAGCAGACTTTCTCATCTCCTTAATTTATTAGCAGTTAAATTTATTAAAATTTCCTTTGTGATTTTAATATGTGCGTTTTATTAATTTTTTGAAGAATCTCTTCAGTTGGAATAGTTTCAGGGATGACATTTTGGGTTTTCAAACTTGGAATGAAATGATCTTGGTTCGGCGCTTGACAAGCATTTTCGTATAGAAAGCTTTGGTGTCTAAAATCAGTGGGTTGAAAAATTCTTTCTTTGACATCAGAATGACATCTGATCCGGCGAACTACCTAGATGCAATCCTTAAAAACAAACATAATTCATGTATAACATAGCAGAAAGTAACGTTGGTCTGGGTAACGTTGAATCTGCCACATATTTTAGTTTTAGTTACGAATGATTTCAATTTGAAGTGTTAAACATTGGAAAACAACAAAGGTGAATTTAATTCTACATTCCCTTTATTTTCTGAATGCTAAAACATTTGTCTTCTCCATGCAATTGCGGTCTAAATTACCAATTGGTTAGCGCTCTGGCCTTTCGTATCCCAGGCTTCAGGTTCGAATCCTGGCGGTGGCTTGGATGTTTGTTAGTGGTTCAGAATCCCCGTTAAACTGTAGATCCTGGTATAATTAGCCTAAAGTATGCACAAAGTGACCGTGAAGCGACAAACCAAACCAATTTTCATATCAGCATCTATTATAACAGTAGCATTAAATTTAGTTATAATGTACTTTATTGGATTTCTGTAAGAAACTTCTGTTTTTATGTTTTTCGTAATATTAACATTCAAATAAAACCTGACCAATTACATTTAAATTCATTGATGGCTAAATGTCGCTCGGTGCCACAGGTTTCTGACTCGAATCCCGTCGGTGCTTTGTAGTTCGAAATCCACTTTAAATCGTAGATCCCGGTCTAATATAACTGTAGAACATTGGACTGACAAGCCTACCCTGTAAAAAGTAACTATTTTCTGTCTCGAAGTGGCCTGATGGCCAATTGGGCTCTGGCCTTTGGTACCATTG
Organism: Caerostris darwini; assembly: GCA_021605075.1. NCBI lineage: Eukaryota > Metazoa > Arthropoda > Arachnida > Araneae > Araneidae > Caerostris > Caerostris darwini. Next base: position 624,839 of record BPLQ01012409.1, on the reverse strand, counting down.
GTTTCAGGTTCGAATCTTGTAGGAGGAATGCATGGTTTTTTTTTCGTATCATCTTACGATATGTAAAATTTTAAACGTATATTAAACCCTTCGTTATTAAATGATTTATTCCAGAAAAATTGTACCAAGTTCTTGAATACTAAATTTTCCATAAGCTAAATTTTTCTATTTTATTCAATTTTTGCTTTTAAATTTATTTTCTTATTTCAAACTTCATTTTGATACAAAATTTGTAAATATAAAGAAGTTTGTTTCAAAAGTTATCTTTTTATAAAATATCTTTTTGAATTATTTATGACTATATCAGTGAAAGATAGTTAATTTAAGCTTAAAATTCAGTATTTTTTTTTTTCGAAAACTAGGTTTTTAAAATAAGAAGATATAATATTTACTTTTAAAAATATGCTTCATAAAATTGCTTTCATCGTATTTTGCTTAAAAAAAAAAAAAAAAAAAAAAAATTATTTGCCATTATATTTTCATGAAATGGTTCACATACTTCAAAAATATATTTTATTTTCACAAAGAAAATTCCTAACAAAGAATAATTCATTTGATAAGAGGGCAGGTCAATTTCTATTGCCCTAAAATGTCATGAAAGTCGGTTAGTTCAAGTGTAAGATAAAGGGCAAAATAAATATTTCTGCTTACCACTTTATTGTTATGCATGAAATAAATATATCTTGAATATTAGCTTTGTGATTAGTTGTGTTTTTATCTGAAAAATTTGACATTTGTTTGGCATTAAAGGGATAGTTATTTTTAGTTGCCACTAACCAATTATGTAAACGTTATCAATTATTTTTCAAAGAGTTCTAGATTAAATTTCAATACGAAATAGGGAAGTAATAAAATTATAAAAACATTTTGCAGCGATAATTATTTCCCAAAAATGTACGACACTCGCCGTTTTTACTAGTATGAGATTTTACTAAATATCCTACGCTGCATTTCTAATAAGAAAATGATGCAATTAAGGCATATTTTTAATTAAAAGTTTAGGTGAGACTGTGATGTTCGCGCGCGCCTCGTAATCGGACTGATGATGCACATATCGTAGTGTGGATCGTAATAAGAATCGTACGAATCATAATCAAACTCGAAATTTTTTTAAGAAACTGAAAGATAATATCTCACAACTAAATCTGAAGGCAAAAAGGGCACACTATCCAAGACAGCTGGAAAATCTTTAACACTAGACCACGTAAAGAGGCGGTTCGATTAAGAACCGAACACGATTGTCTTGCGGAACACCTAAACATGATGGATGTCCTCGTCTCGAATACTTGCCCAATATGTAGAGCTGGAACAATGAATTCAGAACATCTTTTGAAATGTTCAGTACTGGACAGGAAAGCTCAGCAGCATGGAAAACCACCAGAAGTCTTGCAATTGTTACTAAAGTAAAATACCTACCCTCTTTATTTGCTCTCTCCCCCTTTGACTTTTTGTGGTATGCGAGACCGACTTATTGTCGATTGCTATTTTGCTATATGTTTACATTATTCTGCTTGTTCCTTCTTTGTGTGTGATCCTTATTATGATGGATTAGTTTCGAATAACGCCATATGTTACAATAACAATATAATCAAACTCATGAATCAAAATCAGACTTTTTTTTTCTTTCTAATGCAGCTGGCAAACACTTAGACAGCCTGGTCTTGAATGCCTTAAGGCAAGCGCTGCACAGACGTTATTCACTTTGCTTGAAGATAAGCCAAGGACGCTGAGTAACAATGCCCCCGCAACGCTCAACGATCATATTAAACCGGGACCTACGGTCGATAAAGTGGATTCCGAACCACAACACACATCCATGGCACCACCGGGACCCGAACCCGAAACCTGTGGTACCGAGCGCCAGAGCGCTAGCCACTCGGCCATTCAGGCCCATAAATCAGACTATTGCAACTGGCAACTGGCGTACCGTTTACGGAGTACCAACAGGGGGAAATACCCCTTAAACCTCCTCATCTTAATTCATAAATAAACTTGGAATTTTAAATGGCTGCTTAATTATTGTTAGTAAAAATAAAAGATAAATGTTTCTAAATTCAAATTAAATAGGTACTCAAAAAAAAAAAAAAAATACTATTTATAAAAAGTAAGATACAAAATAAAAGAAATTAAAAGTTAAGTTTTAAAATCGGTACAATTAGGGACCAGTTGTCGATGCCTTGTACTGTTGCAAAAACGTAAACAAACCCTCCAACCCTTTGTTTACTAATCACTGATTGGAAATCATGCTGAACGGTGAGAGCCAATAGGAGCATCTGAAAGGTAAAAGGTTATACATGGTGCAAAATACAAAAAATCCCCACACAAAAAAAAGGCCGATCACAGAACCGTGATTCTTTTTAATTTTCATTTTATAATTTTTATTTGATTTTCAAACTTTTATACTTTTTGTTTGATTTTCGATTTTATAAATTTTATTTTTATAATTTTTATTTCTAATCCTTTTGTTTCCTTACAAAAAAAGGGGTAAAAAAGCGAACGAAAAATAAAATAAAACCTAACTTAATTACCAGTCGGAAAGTCATAAGAATAGAATTAAAGCACAACGTAGCAGTAAAAAGGGAAAGAAAAGGAACAGGATTCTGATCTGAACCCTCAACCTCGCGGTCAAAGATCCGAATCTTACCCCTGCGCCAGTTCTAAAAGTTAAAGGGAACAAATAGTTTTAAGCCAAATTAAATCGTCAGATACGCATTGAGATAAATTCTCAATGAGCAAGGCTCACCCCATTACCTGAACTCGCTTGCGCTTGTTCAGAATAACAGCCATGGTGCTTCTTAAGTTCAGGAAAGCACTCATAGGAGACGTCGTAAACTGCCCTTGGTCTTTTTTGAGAGGATTTCACACCTGGGTGATAGGTTGGCAGACTACGGATTAACTCATTGCTAATCTGAGGACATTTTTCAAGAAAATTCTTCGAAATTTTGATAATGTAATCAGGAATAGGCTCGACGTCTAGATCTCGATGGAGGATCTTACGACGAACGAACTATGGTGCGTCAGCAATCATAGCTAGGTGTTTATTTTGAAATACCTGGAGTCTCTTGATGTTTGTGAGTGAGGTAGAGGCCCAGATAGGACTACCATAGACCAGGATAGGCCTAATGATAGATTTGTAGAGCAGAAGCTTGTGTTTGATCGCAAGCCTACTCTTTCGAGAAATTAGGCAGTGGAGTTTAATACTCGCACCAGTTGCTTTAGCAACTGTATTCTTAATATGGGAATTGAAAGATAATTTTGGGTCTAGAAACAACCCCAGGTATTGGTGATAGAAAAATTGCCGTTGCCTGAAATGAAGTCAACATTTTTGTTGCCACTACAGTTTGATAGTGTATTTTCAGGACAGAATTTTGGACCACGCCCCCTCTTCTTGAACCTTTCTTATTTCACAAACCCAACTCGTCCCCCCGGCGCTGAAAAATTTATATTTCGAATCAGAAATGTGGCAGGCATTTTAAATTCATGAAACTAGTAATAAGCAACTACATTTTTACGATGTTCCTTACTCTGATATCCCCATAGATGGTCTTGAAATGAAGGATACACATAAACAAAATGTTAACAATGGTATGGTTATTGGCCGTGGTTATTAACGCATTAAAAGGTGCTTTGGTCAATCGGGAGAAATGAATTTGTATTGGAAAACTATGGTTCAACGATAAAGCTCCTTTTCATTTTATCTAATTCGCCCATAAACAATTTTTTTTGCTTTCGTTTTTGGACACGAAATTCCTTACTCCTAATGTCTCAACATCCTGCTGATATTATTGCATGGATTACTATAAACACAAAAGATGCATTAAAAATATATTATTTTAGAAATGTAGTTGATTCTGAAAGTTTAAAGTCATATTTAATAAAGAAGGGCTGAGTACCACAGGTTTTGGGTTCGAGTCCCGGCGGTGCCATGGATGTTTGTAGTGGTTCGGAATCCACTTTAAAGAGTAGGTCCCGGTCTAATAGGATCGTAGAGCTTTGAGGGGGGCATTGTTACTCCGCGTCCGTGGCTTATCTTCAAGTTACACGCGCCCCCTGGGTAATGCAAAGTGAGTAACGTCTGTGCAGTGCTTACCTTATATATCCAAGACCAAGTGTCTAAGTGTTTGCCAGCTGCATTAGAAGAAATATCTATATATATATTTAATAAAGATAGCTTTCTATCACTAAATAATTCTTGTTGACAATGATTTCGCAATATTATACAGCACTTTATGAGTGATAATTAAGGGTAAATTTAGTCTAAATTTCTGTGGAATCCGTGTAAGTAGATTAACATGCCCAATTTCCTGGAACTTAATTCTGGCAAATTGTTCTTCTGGGTGTATCACTAAAAGAATTGCAGTGATTTGAACCAAAAACAATGAATAAAAAATATTTAAGCATACTCTGGCGAATTTGAATCCTTCGTTCAAAATGCGCATGAAAGGTATTTGCAAGCATCTCTTTATTTGAAGCAATAATTAAATGCTATATAATTTGTTACTTATTTTCAATATTTATTATTAATTGTGTAAGACTTGACTTTCAGATTTATGCCCTGGTTATCTGCTTTATCTCAATTTATCCAATTGCTCTTAAAAAGAAATCAGGTAGAGATAATACAAATAAAACAAGATCCTCAGATAATCAGTAGAATTTGACTGTTTCCAAAAGTATTAAAAAAGAAGCACTGAAATGTGGCGTTGTGCAGAACTTGTGTCACTAAACAATACAAAAAGGTTAATACACACACACAAAAAAAAACAACGTAATTTTTCATAGGAAATTAATTACTGATATGAGCGACTAACCTTACTGCAAAACTAGATCAAGTAGCCAAGAATAGGATAGGACTTTGTATCCAAAAGCCTGTTCTCTTTGTACGTTATATTTAGTGCATTGAAATAAAATATGTTATACTGTTTCCGGCTTATTACAATTTAATTATAGGGGCGAAGATGGCAACCCAAATCTATTAAGTCTAACTTTAGAATGTTAGGACTTTGTGCGAAATCTTGAAATTAGTACTTCTTCTTTTCGATTGATAAGTAAGAGACGATGAGTTGATTTGATACTATTTAAATCAATCAGATCCGGCGCGTATTAATTGCGTAATGTAAGAATATGAGACATTCAGGGCGGAGAAAACATACTTAAAAACAATTACGGAAACAAATTTTCCAGACAAATCTCAGCAATTTTGATTGGCAGAAATAGCATTAAAAACGTTTACATGATTGAATTATTTCTAATTTTTTTAGTATGTTTTCAACCAACTGGCCCATTTATAATACGTTCTAAGTTAAAAATTCTTCAGACATTTATTTTTCTCGGGCAATTTTCAAGCCGAACTCTTGATCGTTGAATATTTTATTATTATTATTATTCCAGCATAAATTTTTACCATTATACCATCAGCATTCCACAAGTAAAAAAAAAAAAAAAATTCTGCATAATTTTCTCTTTTGTAATATCTCTCTCTTCAATTCCAACAAACATCATCCAAAAGCACATATGGTCACCGATTCACGTTTGGGTGACCATTTTCTTCCTTCCGCAGTCGCCAACCTGCGGAAATTCATTGTAGTCCATGTTTATAACCTTACGGACCAGTTAAAAATGAAAAGATTTTTCAAGAGTGGACCCTGGCATATACACTTCTAAACGTAGTAAGTTTTAAAAAAAGATTCATATCTGCGTAAAAGCGTTCTGAAAAGTTGTGAAACCCAATCCTGTTAGTCACTCCAGTGACGATTGAAGGGTGGGCGCGCTGTTTTGGAAAAAATGGTGGAGATGGCGTGTGTGAAGAGACCAACACCTTTCGGCGTCGGCAACTTCAAAAGAAGATCTAGCTTGTTATATGGACCGACGCATGAGGGATTTTAAAGTGGGATCAAGGAAGTACAAGGGGTAATCTTAATCTGCGCATGGCAGCAGAAGTCCTGAGGTTTGGACATCCATAGTCCAATGGTAATATGTTGATAAATATGTTACCAATTGATTACAAATTGATATCGTCTGATAAATATTTGAAAATTGTTATACGCAGGGTAATTTTAACATTAAAATTGCTCAGGGAAAACATACTGCTTAAGAAAGAAATGATAAAATGCTATACTGCAGGTTTATTTTGTTGATAAGATTTATAATATAGTAAAGTGATAAAAAAAAAATTCGCAGCTGTTCATTAGTCATCGATTTGAGTAAATTTATTAAAAGTAACATTTAAAATTTGGTGATAACTAAAGTAAATATTTACGCAGTCGCATATTTGTAGTCCTGATTAAACTGAATTGAACATTTTATTGGAATTGAACTGTTTAAAAAAAAAAAAAAAAATTCTTTGAAAGAAATTATTTTTTTTTTTACTTTTTGAATTACTTTGATTCTCTTCTTTTGAATTTTTTAAAATTATTTATTGTCTTTTGTATCACCAAAATATTGCCTTTGAAATACACTTGTAGCATATTTTGAAAAAAAAATTATAATTTATAAATAAGACATTTACTTGAATTACATTGATAATATAATTTATTGAGGGTAACTATATAAATATTTTCCGATTGTGTTATATGTAACGATGGGCACTGAAAAATCTCAGCATCTGTAAGAAAATAGATGTTAGGAATTATAAAATTATATTCCACACTGTTTACATCTTATTGGAAGAAGAGAGAACTATTCATTTTGAAAAATTCATATATCGAACTATTAAAAATAAATTCATTTTGAAAATTTCATGTATCGAACTATTAAAAATAAATTCATTTTGAAAGTTTCATGTATCGAACTATTAAAAATAAATTCATTTTGAAAATTTCGTTTATCGAACTATTAAAAATAAATTCATTTTGAAAATTCATGTATCGAACTATTAAAAATAAATTCATTTTGAAAAATTCGTTTATCGAACTATTAAAAATAAATTCATTTTGAAAAATTCGTTTATCGAACTATTAAAAAAAGTTCCTTTTGGAAAATTCATGTAGTAATTCTATTCATGAATTTTTCAAAATGAATTTTTTAATAGTACGATATGTGAATTTTTCAAAATAAATTTTCTGAACGTACTATTAAAAAAAATTCATGTATCGAACTATTTAAAAAATTTTATTGAAAAATTCATGTACCGAACTATTAAAACAAATTCATTCTAATAAAATAAATAATAAGGAATAAAAAATAAATTTAATGTTCATTTTTTCCAAATCCCGGAAAGTACTGATATATTCATTAAAATTGCCCTTTTCTCTATTTCGCATCCAGCGTTATTCTATTCCATTCCTCCTATAAACGGTTCCTTTTTTTCCCGTGCCATCCATAATATCTCGTCTTCCATCACTCCTGGAAGTCATGGGTATCCGAGCATTATTTATACACCCCAAAGGGTAGACAGCCGTATTCTATTCCTTCCAAACGGATGCTTTTTGAATGCACGGAAACGGATGGGCCTTCCCCAACAATACCGGGAGAAAGAGATAAACTCCGGATTTGATGGGAACTTGAAAAATAACTGCTTCATAGGACCATATTTCACGGGATCCCGCTTTTTCCCGTTTTTGAATGACATACGCCGAGCAGCGCTCCCGCCGGGATTGCGCGGCTATATTTCAGGAGCGATCGCGGTTACAGTTTGTGTTCCGAATGGATTTTGTTTATCATTTTTCCACCCACGTGTGAGTGGGGGGGAACGGAAATCTATCTTTTTGCGGGTGACGACTGGGAAGTTTTGATTAAATCGAACTGAAAGGCACTTGTAGGCGTGAAATAGTTTCTATGAAATGGCGTGTCTGTTTTGTTGTTTAATATTCTTTCTATATGTGTATCGTTTATTTCTTTATTACGAATGTCAATGAATTTTGTCGTAATTGTGTTCTCGTGTGGAAATACCGTATGTAATCGTTGGCAATATTTTTTTTTTCTTTCTAATGCAGCTGGCAAACACAGACAGCTTGGTCTTGGATGCCTTAAGGCAAGTGCTGCACAGATGTACTCACTTTGCATTACCCAGGGGGCGCGTGTAACTTGAAGATAAGCCACGGACGGGGAGTAACAATGCCCCCGCAACGCTCTACGATCCTATTAGGACCGGGAACTACGGTTTAAAGTGGATTCCGAACCACTACAAACATCCATGGCACCGCCGAGACGACTCGAACCCCAAACCTGTGGAACCGAGCGCCAGAGCGCTAGCCACTCGGCCATTCAGGCCCCTCGTTGGCAATAAATAGTAATGAAAAATTGGATAGGAATCATTGGAAAGAGTTAGATAGTTTATATGTGAACAGATGAATAATTGGCAAGAGCTGCGAAATGCGGACTTAAAAAAACTAACAACAATTTGTTGATTTAAAACTGGACAGAATAAAGAATATATTGTTAAGACTTTATGATTTAAAATTGAGCTGGCAAAAGAGTTTAAAGTGGAAGATTATTATAATAAACAGATTTGTAATATTTATAAAGGGCTTGATGGTCGAGTGACTAACGCTCTGCGGCTCGGGTTCGAGTCCCGAATGTGCTATGGATTCTTTAGTGGTTCTCAGTCCACTTTAAACCATAGGCGTTGGCCTAATATAACTGTAGATAGTTGGACGTAGGGAACTTTACATCATAAAAAAAACTCATCTCATGTTTTGGAATCTGCCAGCAGGTAAAAGGCCTTGGCTAACCATGGGACTGTTGAACCATTGAAAAAATGTCCGATTGACTAGCGTTCTGGCTCTCGGCCCACAGGTTTCGGGTTCGATGTTCGGAGTTGCCATGGATATTTGTAATGGTTCGGAATCCGCTTTAAGCCGTGCATGGTGGAAGTTTTCCAGGTTTTCTCCCTTACGACATGCATAAGTCTTTCCAGGAAGCAATGTTCTCCATTCATCTCTTGTCAATGGTTGGTTGATGGCATACATAAATAAAGCACGTGGCTCACAAATGTTCAACAACAAAAATTATTTTAATATTTGGACTTCTCTGTTTTAAATAACATTTCGCTTATTTCGATGTTATAATTTTTAAAGTATAATAACTATAAAATATCTAATAATTGTAAAATGTGTAGTAATACGTAATAATTGTAAAATGTGTAGTAATATGTAATAATTGAAATAATTAAATTTATTTAATAACTTAAATAATTAATTTTATTTAAAAATTAAACTAAATTTATTAAATTTATGAATTATAAGTAATGATAAATTTAAATTTATAAATAATTAAAGCAATTAAATAAAAATATAAATACATTTAATTTATAAATAATTTAAACAAATAAACTTATTAAATTCTGAAATGATTTCGTTTAAATTACGCATTAATTATTTTTCTGAAAAAATATCTAACGCAATATATATATATATATTGCACACACACAGTCCTGTCACATTAATGTGATCACCACCTACTTTCGACGTCAACGGGAAATAACCAATCACAAAAGGCAGGTGGCAGCACATTGCAGTGGAGTGTATATAAAGAATGTCCTAGGGCATCGGAAAGCAGCTCTCTCTCGAATTGAAAGCGTCTCGCAGCGGTCCGCTCTGCCAAACGTAATTATTCTGGCTTTTGACAGGTGGTCATATTAATGGGACTGGACTGTGTGTGTGTGTGTGTGTGTGTGTATATATATATATATATATATATATATATATATATACATACATACAAACATACATACACAGTTCGTTCTTCGTGCGTTATGTATTCTTTCGTATATATATATATATATATATATATATATACACACACACACAGGAAAGAACGCATAACGCATGAAGAACGGACTGTGTATGTATATATACACATATACACAGTCCAGTCACATTAATGTGACCACCTGTTAAAAGCAATTATATATATAATCAATAATTTGTAAAATAATTCTGACAATTTAAAGTTAATAATCAATCAATAATAAAAACTTCATATTATTTTCATATAAGAGAAACCAGACAATGCAACTCGAAAATATAATGCTTAGTAATGGTTAAGCTAACTATCATAAACTTAATTAGTCCTTAGACAATATTTTAAGAAAATCAAACCAATAATAAAGGACTTCTGAAAGGCCTGATGGCCGAGTTGCTAGCACTCTTGCTCTCGGAACCACAGGTTTCAGATTCGAGTCTTGGCGGTGCCATGGATGTTTGAAATGGTTCGGAATCCACTTTAAACCGTAGGTCCCGATATAATAGGATTGTAGAACGTTGCGGAGGTAGTGTTACTCGCATCCGTAGCGTATCTTTAAGCTACACGTGCCCCCTGGGTAGTGCTAAGTGAGTACGTCTGTGCAGCATTTGCCTTAAGGCATCCAAGACGTTCATGTCTGTGTTTGCCAGCTGCATTAGAAAGAAAAAAATATATATATATTCTACGAAAGAACGCATTCATAAAAAAGAGTATTGGGGAAGCAGAAGTAATTGAAATGTCAACTTTAAACGTTACATATTCTTCCTTTTCCGGTAAACCTACAATGATAAGATTATGCCATAATCTCCAAAAGAATTTAAAATTATTTTGCAGGTGGCAACAGAATGCGGCACCCGGCAGTGACTGATTGAAGGATGGGTTGGCTGTCTCTTTTGAAAAGGCTCACCCCCATTGAAATATTGTTGAGCCATTTTAGGTGAAAATTCTCACAATATAATAACACACGGGAAAAATTCTCACACGACGGTAGAAACGACACGGGGTTTCGGAGAAGTCCCCCCCTTCGGACATAGTAAGGGGGAATCTGTCAATGATGCGTGTCCAAATAGCCTGGGTGGCTCACATTCTCAAGCTCGAATGTTTAACCTCGTAGCGAAGCAGCTACTAGTGTTACGTGTCCTTTTCAACGTAACCTCTTTGACTGCGATTTATCTTTCGTACCGCATGGTTACAGTGAATAAACGCGAAACCTTTTTTTAAGTAAGGTCCGTCACCATGTAGCAACGGTGAGCTGTGTAAACGTTGCAGTGTATTGGCAGAATTAAATTATAAAAATTCGGACTATCTATGATACATTTTGAGCCTTTTTTTTATTGGCATAGTTTAATTAATTTATAACATTACAGTTATAATGAACCACTATTAATAAAAAACATAAAATTAAATTATATTACTATTATAATAATTATTATTTCTCCATCTTTTTTTATTAAAATTACTAATTATTATTTGCAGTTACATATATTATTTAAAACTATATATAAACAATAGAATATTAAAAAGGGTACGTATGGGCTTGGCCAGCCAAGTGGGATAAGAAACAACAACAACATATTAAAAAGGTTTTTTAACAAATAAAGAACATGAAATCATTTTTTAATGTCCTCCCTAATGATAAACTGTAACCAGTTACATCATATTTTTTTTCATATTATTAATTATAATCGCTAAAAATAATTATAAAAAATAATTGATAATTTAAAAAATAATCATGCGATAATAGATGCGAAGTGTTTTTAGTCAGATTAAGTTTTCAGATTTTTTTTTTTTTTTTTTTTCAAATTAAAATTAAAATTTATTAGCAAACGTATTATGAATATAGACGAAGGAAATGGTATTTTTGCTTTATTTTCAAGAATTTATAAATCAACAGATAATTGTACGTTTTTATAAAACCACCCGCCCATATGCTAAAAAAACTGTAAAATTTCAGCTTATAGGCCGATGCATACAATCTGTGGACATGTTTTTTTTAATCAATTCTTGTAAGGCTACCACTTAATGCATTAAAAAAAATGACAAAATTTTGAGAGAAAAATGATCAATTTTCTAAATATAAACATGAAGATGTGTGGATTTTTAATTTCGAACGACACGTTTTAAAATAAAAATATACAAAATATGACGAGGATGTGTAAAATGTTTTTAATCAATTTTGTAAGGCTACCACTTAATGCATTAAAAATGGCAAAATGAACATGAACATGCGTGGACTTTTAATTTCGGACGACGCGTTTTAAAATAAAAATATACAAAATATGACGCATATCAAACATGAGGATGCGTACAATCTGTGGACATGTTTTTTTAATCAATTCTTGTAAGGCTACCACTTAATGCATTAAAAAAAATGGCAAAATTCTGAGAGAAAAATGATCAATTTTCTAAACATAAACATGAACATGTGTGGACTTTTAATTTCGGACGACACGTTTTAAAATAAAAATATACAAAATAGGACGCATATCAAACATGAGGATGAAAAGGGTCACAAATAAAGTCAAAGAAGGAATAAAAAACGCTTTATATACAACGCCCTGGAATACTAATAAACTTTGGTAATGTTCAAAATTTTCATCTTTAGTAAATATGAAGATTACAAATGGTCAGAAATGTTTTCACAAATATGCCTTCTCTTTTATTCATAATTCTTAAACGTAAATTTACTATTGATTTCTATTGTGTTAAATTTATAACATATTTCGTTTCAAAACTCTCTTTCTAACTGAAAAAAAAAAAAAAAAAGAGAAGATATTCATAATGTTATATGTTGGGTATAAAAACAGAATTTCATTTTTAAGTCAAATAAGGAGCGTAAATCTTCCACGAATTATACGAGTTCTTTTTTAGTTTTTTAGATCAAACTTGTAGATTATAATCGGTAAATTATTTAGTAAAATACTGTTGGTTCATAATTTCTCCAACAATTGTTAAATATATCGAGAAGAAACCAATATTAAAAATATATAAATATTAATTTACTGAATGCAAAAAAATGCACATTCTTCTAAAAATCTGCCTGTGAGACTTTCTGTCTACACATATGTGTTTCACACTACGCCTGTCATTACACTAAAATAGAGACGTCATGACCTTTGTCCTGTCAATAGATGTTTCTTCCTTTCTTCTACCTTCGAGAGGGAGGGGCTCTTTTCCATTCATGTTTTTTTGCGTTGAGTTTTCTGAAAAGGAAAACAAATAGCCTTTTGGTTCAACATACAGCAAGTGTCATGGGAAAATAAAACCAACAAAAAATGAAAAAAAATTTCTTTTCACATATTTTTTTTTTCCACTTCATTATCGTTGGGTTGGGTCCGAGGAAGTCATTTATTATATATTTTTTTAAAAGTCATGAGCTTGACCACGTGAGAATCTTGCTGAAATTTTTGAACCGGGAGGAATTTTTTTTTTTAGTGATGAATTTATTTGTGCTGAACATGGGAGGAGAGTTCGTACTCTACATCCCCCCGTTTCTCTTAGCCAATGAGAACCTAGCTCACGGTCTTAATTCTTGAGTTTCGAACTATGAGATGGTTTATCTTTTGTCCTCTTGTCCCATTTTTCATGTAAAAAATGACCCATGAGCTACAGATACGTTTGCCTGATGTATTTATTTAATATTTGTATGAGAGCATGAGTTAATCTTGGATATAGACTGGGATTTTAAATAGTCAAGGACAATTTTATTCACTACATAGTTTTTCTTTATCTCATTTTATTATTTAATTTCTATTTATAATACAACGCCAAATGTAATCTGACTGTTATTTTTGTATTATTATTATTATTTTTTACTTTCATTGTATGAAGGTTCTTCAATGAATTATTTTACCAAACTGTGACACACTGAAATGAATCCGATGATCACTATTGAACTGAAAGCTCTCCCATCTGTTCTTGGAATAGACACTAAACTTCAAACTATGACGGCAAAATGTAGGTGTCGCATAGCCACCACGTTTTGCACATCACGCATCTGTGCTTGGAATAGACACTATAAATCTGTAGGTCTCGAAATTCTTCCATTAGGATCGAAAAGTAGAATTCTAATCTCCAGGTCCGCATTGAGGTGTCCGCTTTAGACTGTGACGGCAAAATGTGGGTGCAGCATAGCAGCCACATTTTGCATTTTGCACATCTCGCATCTGTGCTTGGAATAGACATTATAAATCTGTAGGTCTCGAAATTCTTCCATTAGGATCGAAAAGTAGAATCCTAATCTCCAGGTCCGCTTTGAAGTGTCCGCTTAACTGATCACAGTCAAGTGAAGGCAAAATGTGGATGCAGTATAGCAGCCACCGTTCTTTGTTTTCTATGACTAACTTTGAATCTGCTACATATCTGCCCTTATAGTGGCGAATGTACATAGGTACTCAGCATTTCAACAAAAATTTCACAGCATATTATGTTTTATCATCATGTTTTAACAATAAAAAAGGTCTCTTTTTGTCGTTGTTTTTAAAATTTACTTCAAGTTGATATGACATTCTGTATCTTGACCTGTCCGGTCGTTCTCAAACAGTGGTGCCCTTGAAACATTGGACACAAGTAATATCAGGTTATGAGAGTGCGCTGAGAAATTTAATTCCCTGTAACCCCCATTTCATAATGTTTTAATTGATTATTAAGTATTTTACAAAAGGATAAATTATTTGGAAATGTAAATAAGAGAGCACTTTCTCGGCCACAAAAAAGTTTGTGATGATTTCCTGTTTAAAATGACGCAAAAGAATATATTCAATAGTATAGTGATTGAGTAGGAAATTAAGAAATTAATCATAATGATTTATAGATTCTTTTGCCTTTTTGATCTTTGCAAAAGATGTGAAAGATTATTTTTTTGCCTATTGTAAAGAAGAAGGGAAAAGAGTAGGGAGGGCATCAAAGTTAAGAATTTAGTGTGACCTGGACAAGGAAAATGACAGATGGGGAAAATGACAGATGGAGAAGTAAGGGAAATCGTTTTTGCGAACTATAGGGGATCACTATAATACTTATGAGATCGCAGTAGAGTTTTATTCTTTTGGGTTTCGTAAGTCTAGTGCTTGATTGATTAGAAATTTCTTTTGGTCGTCTCTCTTAGTTTCGGTATCTTCTCCTTTATTGGCGCAATAGCCCCATGGTGGGCCAAGGCCGTCTGCCTGCTGGCAGATTTCGAGACAGGACATGTTTTCGTTTTAAGGTGTAGGGTTGCCAGCCTTTCGCCGAATTCTCTACAATTATATTTGACCGAACCTACGGTTTAAAGGGGATTCCGAACCACTACAAACATCCATGGCACTGCCGGGACTTGAACCCGAAGCCTGTGCCATCGTGCGTCAGTCACTCCGCAATCAGGCCAGTTTAGGTATCTAGGTTTGGTTTGAAGCACTACTACGGTCATTTTTTTGCACACGTTGGGAATTGATACACGTTGGCACTAATTAGAACGGGTTAATTAGTTTAACGTGGATTCCAAACCACTAACAAACATCTATGCCACCGCCAGGAGTCATGGATATTTGTTAGATGAAGTTAGCTAGGATGTTCGAAGCTGAAGCCTGTGGTACCAAAGGCCAGAGCGCTAGCCAGTTGGCCATCAGGCCGCTAGGAATCTAGGATCTAAATGCAGGAATCTAAGGAATCTAACTAGGAATCTAAATGCATTACTGATTTTAGGAACAAAGTCATGGTGCCTCTATTTATTACACCCTCTTTTACTTATCTCTTTAGCAACATAGAAGCGCAATGGCTCACCTGTTTCGACGAAGATAAGAAAAAATCGCCTTGTGCAACTTAATCGAAAAACCCTTCTCCTCACGGCGCAGAAGGAGACCTGCGAAGACCCCCTCCACCGCAAGGGGCCGACCCCTGTGATTATGAGGCGTAAGTTAATTAAGCGCGTGCAATTTTAACGAGGCCACATAATCAGGATTTGGGCGAGCGCAAGAAACAATGCGTTTATCGATTGACTTTTGATGTCTTTTCGCGGAGGCTTCTCTTTTAATGAGCTAATTGTCCTGCCTCCACGCCCTCCCGGCTTTGCACCCTCCCCCTTCCATGACTTTTTTTTTCTCTTCTCGCCGCACCAGACTTTCAATCCAATTTTCGCCCCACGTTTAATGAGAGACGCGCCGACACTGGTTGAGGTTCGATGCGGAATCGGCATTAAGCCCTATAATCGTAAATCGTAATCGTTTCCGGGTTTTATTTTCGTGTTAAGGTCTCATTGGAATTTCGACTCGTTTGAATAAGGGGAAGAAAAAAAATTTTTTTTTTTTTTCTTCGTTATTTGGTGTCGCAGTTTTGAGGTTTAGGTATTTTAAACTTTTTTTTTTTCTTTTTTTCCAATGATCTTTGAAGTGGTTTCCAGATTGTACCTGTTTAAAATTCTTCAATTTTGAAAGAATGTTATTTATGGATACATCGTTCTTGGTCGTTACTTGTTGTTTTTCAATCTTGCTGCAATACTAATTGCTACAATGGTACGCAACCCACTGGTTTGGTTTGTCGCTCTACTGTCATTTTTTCCATACTTTAGGCTAATTGGACTGTTTAATGTGGATTCCGAACCACTAACAAACATCCATGCCACTGCCAGGTTTAAACCTGAAGCATGTGGTACCAAAAGCTAGCCCAAGGGTTGCCAACCCAAATGATTTTGCGGACCACTTTGGAAATGCATCATGATTCCGCGAGCCACATATAAAATTGTATATCCCCATATTAGATTTAGACTCACTATAGACATTTTTTTTTTTTTTTTTTTTTTTGGAGTGAAAAATTGAAACATAATGAGTTACTATTATTGTGCTTACTATTATCCTTACTTGTAAATATAGATAATATAATAATAATGATACTAAATACACATTGTAAAGAAATATATAACACTAAACATGAAATATAAAAAAGTATAAATGAAATAAAAAATGAAATCATTCAAAAATATTTATTTTACTAGTGCTATATTTGTTTCTCCACTCTTTCACTTAGCTTTTGCAAATCGATCTCAATTTGGGTAATAATCACATCATAATTGGTGTTGCGTCCGTTATGTTTGAAGCGAAACATAGGAATAACCTGTTATATTAGATGTTCCAAGATGCGCGCACATCATGAGTTCGCAGAATAAAATTTAATTATTCTGCGAACTCATAACTGTAAATTCATAAATAAAACAGACAACATCTGTCATATATTCGCAAAAAAAATCCTTTTAAAATCAAATTTAATTTATTCTCATAATTTCGACAGTTAATTTTTGAATATATGGATGCACACATATTTTTTTTTAATACATTGGTTCTCACTACTTTGGCCATTCTAAAATAAATATATTTTGTAAAAGTGTGGTAAATCTCACTGGCAGGAAAAATGTTCAAGGTGGGCCGTGGGTTAGCTACCCCCTGGGCTAGCCAATTGGCCATCAGACCACTGGTTGTAGCGAATGTATGTAATGACCCTAGTGCGTTTTCTTGTGTGGCAGGCTTTGTACTCAGAACTTCGGGAAATGAAATGATAGATTCGGTGGTCATTGTTAAAACTTGCCCCAAAACTTGTTTCTCAGCGGTCTGCCTAGAGAGCATTTTTCGCTTTACCTTCATATGCAGCAAATGTGGTGCAGTTATACATTAAAGTCCTTTCAGAAAACTTGCGGCCTGAGGGCTAATTTGGCTACCGGTCTGGCCTTTGGTACCCCAGGCTCCAGGTTCGAATCCTAGAGGTGACATGATGTTTGTGAGTGGTTCGGAATCCACATTAAACAGTAGGTCCCGGTCTAATTAGCCCAAAATGGGAATAAAATGACCGTAGAGCGACAGACAAAACCTTTAATCCATATTTCAATTATATAAAATTAGTTATTTTTTACAATCAGAGTAAATATTTTGGACAGCTTTGTTAAGAATTCCAGTATCTAATTTGGAGTTTTGGTTCTTTCATTGATTTTTACACTTTGTATTAAAAAAATGAAATGTTTGAATGACAAATATAAACTGTTTTTCTTGGAAGATATTGAAATTGGTAAAAAAAACAAAACAAAGAAAAAACAAATACTATATGAGGGTAAGGTAAAATGTTCTCGGCCTGGCAATGAAAGACTGCGACTTTCATTTAAAAAATGATTTTATTTTTCTGTATAATCTCCCTTTTCCGGTGTAGTTGCTGTCCTTCACGTGGGTCATCTTCGAAGGATGTGCGACCAGTTTAAATTCAGCTGCCCACTTTTTAACGGTTGACATGGAAGGAGCAGAGTCCCCGTAAACTTTTCTCAACTTCGGATGAATTTCCTTACGGGTTAATCCTTCTAAAAAGAAGAATTTTATTACTGCACGATATTCAAGTGTATCCATTTTAACGAAAAACACGCAAGACGTCTAATGCAAAAATTCGTGCAAGCAAACTAATTGAGAAAACAAGTTGAAACTTGTCATAAGAACTAATGCACCCAGGCAGGAAACATAAATTTTTGCTGATTGGAGGGCCATCTCTGTGTCAGGCGGATAACTTTTCAACTTACCCTTATAATGTAATCAGTGTAGAAGGTTATGAGACTAATTGTACTTCAAACAGTGCGGAAACTTACATGAAGAAACAAAAGCATAAAACTGGAAAATATGGCATATTAAAAAAAAAAAACCAATAAGAACAATTTGAAAAATATATTAAAACTACAATAAAACATTTAAACTATAATCAACATAAATTTACACAATATTTTAAAGAATCACCAATCACTACATTTATTACAGAATTATGCACTTAGAAATGATGACATAAATTAAAATGATTACAATCTCTATAATTTAAAGATTGTATATTAAATGAATACCGCGCCGTATTTAAGGATTTTGTTTTTTGTGATGATTGAAAATAAGTATTTTCAATATCATTTCCTTATTAACAAATTATGATTATTATAATGCATTTTTTTCAAATTATTCTTATTGTATACTTTGACATTTAAGCTAACTTTCTATTTGAAAGTCAAACAGGACATGCGTAATAGCTCTTCAGTGAATAGCATTTTAATTCAATGTGTGGTCTTTGTGCAGCTTCATATAGACCACACACGATGCTATAGTAGTTGGACACCATCCATTTCGACCATTATATATTTTTTAACATGCCGTAGAAGTGGGGAAAAAAATGGATTAGGTTTCGGTGCACTTAGAGGTGTGATAGGAAATGGATTGAGATTATCATTCAAAAGAATGATGGATTGCTTTCGAAAAACTGCATCCCTTCGGCAATAGTCTAGAATCAGGAATGGCAAGAAATTCCAGCATAAAATGTAATATAAAAATGAACCAAAATAAATACATTTTTTTGGTGATTTGTTGTTTAGCTTTATTGAATGGCTTATTGACTGTTGACATTTAAGATTTTGGAGCTATTTAGCCCTTGAGGGCACCATGTAAATGAGGGATATAACGGAAAATGAACAGCTGATAACATTTGAATATTGCTCAGCATAAATTTACAAAATCATAAAACAATTTACAGAAACATTAAAAAAAAAAAATAATAATTAGAATAAAATTTTACGAGGCAGTTTAAGAACGTTTTTAGGAATATATGATTCCAACTCCTGGATTACCGTATTGTCATGGTTATCAAGCTTGCTAAAGAATTTACTGGAAATATGTTTAAGAAAATCAAATAACGAAGGAATATTAATAGCTTTAATAAGATCTGAATTACGAATATACCATCTAGCACAGGTTATTTGGCGGATAGCGATGTTTTGTAAGGTTTCAATAGTTTTAAAATTAGATTGAGCCGCATAAAACCAAACCGCGCCACAATTCTGTAAACTCTAGTTTATGGAAAGCTGTACGAAAATTTGTTTTAGTATACAAGAAATGTTGTTTCCAAATTAAATTGTAATCCAGATTAACGCTTAAATATTTAATTTGAATACTCCAAGGAATTACACAGGAATTACACAATCCAATCACATTAATGTGACCACCTGTCAAAAGCCAGAATAATCACTTTTGGCAGAGCGGACCTCTGCGAAACGTGCAGGAAGAGAGTCAATTAGGTTTCTGAAGGTGTTCACTGGGATGTTGAGCCATGCCAACACCAGTGCCGTGGCCAGATTACGCGGTTGAGGATCCATGGCGCGAACAACCCCTCACCACGTTAACGGAGGTGGTCCAACAGATTCTCAATTGGGTTTAAATCCGGTGAGTTTGCTGGCCAAGGGAGTACGGTAAACTCATCCTGGTGCTCTTCGAACCACGCACATACACTGCGAGTTGTATGACACCTCGCATTGTCCTGCTGGTAGAGGCCCTCATTCTGAAGAAAATAATTCGCATGTAGGGCCGGACAGATGCGTACTTGTGCTGATTCATCGTGCCTTCCACAATGATGATTGCACCCAGTGAATGCCAGGAAAACATTCCCCAAACCATAACTCTCCGTCCTCCAGCTTGGATCCTTCCGGCAATTGTTGCAGAGTGTTTGCTTTCAGACGTTTCACGCCGTATACGCCAACGTCCATCTGTCCGATGGAACATAAAACGTGATTCATCTGAAAAAGCCACCTGTCGCATTCTGTGGACGTCCAGTTTCGGTATTGGCAAGCAAATTCCAGCCTTCGTCGCCGATGAGCAGCAGTCAGCATAGGTGCATTAACCAGGCGTCTGCTGCGGAGGCCCATGCGCAGTAAAGTTTGCTGAACAGTTGTTGCCACGCAGCTGATTTTGGATAGTGCAATTTTGCCATGCACGGTATACTTTTACCATGGCGCACGCGAACAGTTCACAAAATTAGCCGTTTCTGAAATGCTTCCACCATTGGCCCGAAAGCCCATAATCATGCCCTTTTGGACGTCGGATAAATCGATACGTTTCTGCATTGCAGCCAACGATTGAAATACTTTCCGATGACCTAGGACATCCTTTGTATACACTCCACTGCAATGTGCTGCCACCTACCTTTTGTGATTTGCTATTTCACGTTGACGTCGAAAGTAGGTGGTGGTCACATTAATGTGACTGGACTGTGACATTGTTGAATTTGATCACAGGCTTTTTAAGTTTGTTACCAGCAGAAAAAAGAATGGCTTCAGTTTTGTTAATATTTAAAGAAATTTTCCATTTATTGAACCAGTTATTGAAAACTTTAAGGAGATTAGTAAAGGTTAGTAGCTAAGTATTTAGAGTTTTGATTTTTGCAAAGGATAGCAGTGTCATCAGCTTAAATAGCAGTAAGAATTTTAGGATTAACAGGGATATCAGCAATAAAAATAGAGAAAACAGTAGAAAAAGTTTACTACCTTGTGGAGTGCGTGCCAAAATATTCTTAATAAAAGAGAGAGTTTTGTTATGAATGAATGGCGTCTTGCGTTTTACTTCTGATTTTATGTTGGCTACTTTTCGTCTCACTGTAAGGTATGACAGTTGGTTAGAGCTTTGGCCTTTTGTACCATAAGCTTCAGATTGGAATCCTAGCAGTAGCATGGATGTTTGTGGGTGGTTCGGAATCCAAGTTAAATTGTAGGTTCCGGTCTAATTAGTCTAAAGTGTGCAAAAAATGGCCGTAGAGCGACAAAACCTAACTAACTCTTCCTGAAAAGCAATGCGCTCCTTCATTCGTCCGTTGGTGGAATATTAATGGCAC
The DNA here is from genome assembly GCA_021605075.1 of Caerostris darwini. Taxonomy (NCBI): domain Eukaryota; kingdom Metazoa; phylum Arthropoda; class Arachnida; order Araneae; family Araneidae; genus Caerostris; species Caerostris darwini. The sequence continues at coordinate 603,524 of BPLQ01012409.1, read as the reverse complement.
GCATATCAGAAAAACAAGATTTACCAATATTCAGAAAAAATATCTGAAATTGAGTTGTTTAACCGTTAAAATTTTAGGAATTTCAAAACATAAAAAAAATTGTATCTACAATTATTATTATTATTATTATTATTAATTGATTGCATAAAAGAAAACCTACTTAGAATATACTTACCGGCATATAATGCAGAATCGCCATTTCTAAATATCTTCATATTGAAAATTATGAAACGGTGATAACAAATCATATTTCATCTGCAAGTAATTTGTCATCAACATATTTGCTTTCGAGAATATATTTAAATAAAATCATAGAAAATAAGAATCATACATACAGGAATCACAAATCAATTGCTAATTAATTGCAGACAAATTTCTAGACCTCATATATGGGGAAGCTCTATCTTTCATCAAAACGACACCCGTTCATACCGAAGCTTCAGAAATCGCTTTACGCCTAGTGAAGTTCCAGTTACTTCTACTAGATGGCAGATCTACTATTGGCTCAAGCCAAGTTACATGATGCGCAAGCATTTGAGCGTTGAAAGTTAGGCAACTTCAAGCGGCGGGTTTTGGGTATAAAGGCTCGTTCCCACCGAGGCGAGAGACGTGAAGATTCAAGAGGCAAGCGACAAAATTTTTTCGACCCCTTCACAGCGAAACGTCAGAAATAGCATTACGCCTAGTGAAAAACCGCTTCGAGTTGAAAGTTGGGCAACTCCAAGCGGTGGACTGCAAACCGGTTTCAGGCGACTGCGGTGAGGCTAGTGATTGGTCAAATTTTTTCGCTTGCATCTTGTCGCCTTGGTGAGCACGAGCCTTAACGCTTGTGGCGCTTGAAGTTGCGCGGCGACACTTGTGATTGGTCAACGTCTCACGCCTCGGTGTGAATGAGCCTTTAGTCATCAGAACGGCACGAGTTCAATTTGCTCATTTTTATTCTTAATGTTTACCCCGGAGGAAATAATACGGGATTATATTACCAGTTACAATAGAATTGCATAAATTCATAAGTACTTTGTACTGGAATCTGTATGTATACATATATTGTTTTACAAATATAATTTTTTATATGAAAACTTGTGTTTTTCTTTTAAGCTTTAACTTTGCATTATTGTGAAGAGTTTATTTATTTTTCACATGATGCGTTTCTGAAAAATTATTCATGATTGTTGTTGTTCTAATGCATTTCGCAATACAGAGACAGTTAATCTTTATGCCATAAGCAAGAGCTGCACCTGCTGTTACTCATTTAGCACTACTCAGGAGGCATGTGTAGCTTGAAGATATGCAACGGATGCGAGTAACACTACCCCCCGCTCTACGACCCTATTAGACAGGGGCCTTTGGTTAAAAGTGGATTCCGAATTATTACAAACATCCATGGTACCGCCGAGACTCGAAACCTGTGGCGCCAGCCTCTCATCTGTCAGGCCCCTTTATTCATGATTGTAACAGTCAGAATAAACACTCCGTCAGAACGATTAGAACTTAGTGCAGACGATATTTTCTTAGTGGCAACCGAAAGCGTGTATGTTACTTTTCTCTAATACACAACATTATAATAGCACAAGATGATATCACAATTGGCGGCTATCACTTTTGCTACTGTTTTGTATACTCTGAAAGAATGGAAAAGATGAAGCGAGTTCTTAAATGTTTACCTACCTTAATACTTCAACGATAATCTTAAGTTCCAAAGACGTAGGAGCCAGACGTTAAATAACTTTCCCAATTGTGGCACACAGATCGTAATAATAAGAAAACGATTAAATAAATCAAGATTTAAATTAACGGAATAGACCTGAAGAGTTAAAAAGGAACCGCCTTCCCACCAACCTGCTTAGCGTCCCCTTTTCATTCGAAGAGTTGTAAAAATGTCTTTCTATAGAGAGTTTCCGTTTAAACTAAACTGATAACAGTGCCGGCAGTATGGTATATACTGAAAGTTTGATATTTCCTTAATGGAGACAGAAAGTGTGTGTTACTTGTCGCTAATACAGATAGTCATATAGTAGTAGAAAAAGGTGTTATCACAATTGGCGGTTATCAGTTCTACTACTGTTTAGTACAATCTGAAAGAATGGAAAAGATGAAGCGAGTTCTTAAATGTTTGTTGTTGTTTTTTATCCCATTTGGCACATCTAGGCCAAGCCCACGAACCCGTATGGACTCAATATTCAAGGGGAAGGAAGCAGCTTCTGTCGTGATGGAGCACCCGTAGGTAGAAGTCTGACTTTGGCTCCGTGACGCTCTACAGTCATAGGAGACCGTTGCCTACAGCTCAAAGTGGATTCGAACCACTACAAACATCCATGGCACCGCCGGGATTCGAACCCGAAACCTGTGGCACCAAGCACCAGAGCGCTAGACACTCGACCATTCTTAAATGTTTAACTACCTTAAGGAGACAGACAGTAAATAACTTTTACAACTGTGGCATACAGATTGTAATAATAAGAAAACGATTAAATAATCAAGATCTTAAGTAACGAAACATCGGAAGAGATAAAAAAAGAACCACCTTGACCCTCTCCCTTGAAGCCAACACTTGAAGAGTTGTAAATATATCTTTCGATAGAGAACATATAGTATTTAAACTAAACTGATCACAGTACCGACAATAGTTTTATCAATGTGTGGTTTCATATTACAGCTTGTGGGGTTATATTTGTGGTCAAATTTCACAGCACTTTATACTGTCTTATCTGTTTCTATTGCTTCATAGAATGCGATTATCAGAAGACTATCCTGCAGTATTACATTGTATATAAACATAGTATACTATAGTATACGCTTTATATTTTTGAACTATCAGAAATGATCTTCCTAGCTGGAGTTCAGAAGCAAAATTAAGATCTCAGATATACTTTATATAACCATAATAGAACAGTAGCTCCTTTATTTTATGTCTCGCCTTTTGGGAGACGAACCTTTTGTCCCTCTCCTGAATATGCGCGATGTAACAAGGTTGTTATAGAAAGGTGATTATTGTTTCAGATAGTCGTTGTTATCAACAAATTGGTGAAAGAACCTAGAGTTAACTTTGGAGATGGTTGTCTGAAGAACAGAATGTAAAAACTGGAACTGTTAAACAAATATAAAATGAAAAGATTATTCAGACGACATTTAGACTGCATCAGTACACCAGGAAAAGCTTATCGAATTTGTGTTCCTCAAAAGTTTGTTTTACTTTTGCTGAAATATAAAATCAATGCCGTTACAAACCAGTCGAAATCCACTGATTATTTGTTTTTATTTGTATTAGTCAAAGACAAGCAAAGTTTTTATCTGTATTAGATTAGTCGAATCAAGTCAATGCCGTTAAAAATAACAAATGATGACAAATCTTAAAATGACAATCCGACTATGACAAATTTTAAAATGTTTTCCATGTAAGATCTGCAGAATTTCCCTCTGGAACATGATTTTTTTATTTGCATTCAAATCTGAGAAAAAGGCTTTATTATTGATATACACTCAAGAGCCAAAACATTAGGACCACCCCTACATTTTGCATTGAACTCGCCTGGATGACGTAGAAGGCACGTGATCAGGTGGAAGTGGTATTTAACTGGTATTAAGTGGTGGTATTAATCCATGCCAAGCCGGGTTGAAGCTGTGTTGCGCACCAAAGGTGGGCCAACTCGTTATTGACAGGCGGTCATAATGTTTTGGCTCTTGAGTGTAGATACCTTGTATTCTTTTCATTCTATTATGGAAACAAAGTCACGTATTCGTAAATAACGAATGTAACTGATAGCTGGCAACGTGATAACTTAATGTTATCAAAAATGTGAAAAATATGAATATGTACTTAATGAGTATTATTTATGTAAACTTTAAAGGCAAATTATTTGGTTTTGTTTCTTCCGGTTATGGAATAAAAAAAATAAATAATTTAATAATAATAACTTAAAATAAATAACAAGAATTAAGAATATCTAGATATAGGATTAAGCGAAATAAAAATTAATTTTAATTGATATTTAAAAAAATTCTTTTGACCCCCCTATCCTTTTTCTTCCGGTACAAATTGTGTCTCCTATTAAAAATAAAGAAAACGAAAGAACGTTCTCCTTTCCCTTCCAAATTGGGTGATATTATTGCTAAAAATACATAAATGGTATCATTGTAAGTGGAGGGATTTGATTTTTCTGGTTCAGTTTTAAAAAATATGTGGACTTAACGAACAAAAAGTTATTGTTGTTTCTTAATTCACTCTGTAGACAGCAACATCTAGACCAAGTCGAAGACCCCATGTGATCTCATGGAAGAAGGGGACAGCTTTTGTTGTAATGGAACACCCGTAGGTAGAAGTCTGACTAGACTCCGTGACGCTGACTTTTTACGGGATAGGGTTGTCAGTCCTACGACCAACCGTCATATTAGACAGCGATCTACAGTTTAAAGGCTCGTGCCCACTGAGGCGAGAAGATGTAAGCGTGAAGCGTTGACCAATCACTAGCCTCACCGCGTTCCCCTGATACCGGTTTGAAATGCATCGCTCCGAGTTGATCAACTTTCAACTCGAAGCGGAACTTCACTAGCCGTAATGCTATTTCTGACGTTTCGCTGTGAAGGGGTCGAAAAAATTTTGTCGCTTGCCTCTTGAATCTTCACGTCTCTCGCCTCGGTGGGAACGAGCCTTAAGGGTTCCGAACCACTATAAACATACATGACACCACCGGGAAGAGAACATTGTGGCACCAAGCGCCAGAGCGCTAATCAATCGGCCATCAGGCCTCTGAACAAAATGTTAAAAAAAATGTATAAATCTTCTTAAATTAAAAAAAAAAGATGCAATTTTTTTTTTAAAGTAAAGTAAAGTTCATTCATACATGCCTGAATTTTTTTTTATTCACAATTTCGGGATACTTTATATAATATTTGTAATTTTATTCAAAATTTTCATTTCTTTCTCGGATGGTTTCGTATTAAAACCATCATGTAGAAAAATTATTACCTCCGAATCTAATAACGTAAAAAATTTTTTTCTATTATTTTGTGGATATTTGTTTCATTTCAGTAACTGAATATCCATCAATAGAGAGTTTTTGCATACCGTACGTTAGTTACCGTAGGACGTCCGTTAGCTTTTTCTCCCTAGCGCGCATGTTCAGTTTCCTATGAGCATGCGCGCTAGGGAGAAAAAGCTAACGGACGTCCTACGGTAACTAACGTACGGTATGCAAAAACTCTCTAATAATCCCTCCCTGTTTTTGATAACTTTTTGAATTTTAAAATTTCAACTGAATCTGACAGAACCTGACCCTGAATCTTCAAATCATTCATATTTGTTATAAATTTCTTTCATAAATATATTTCAGAATATAATTAAAAAAAAAATTATTTTTGCTTAAAAATTTGTTTATATATATTTTATGCATATAACAATTTTGCACAAAATTTTCAATGACAGTGTGAGAATAGATGTTTATCTGAAAGATCCGTAAAACTTGATATAAATTAGTGAACTTAAAGGAAATAAAATATAACATCATGTTTATTTGTGGTTCGGAATCCATGTTAAACTGTAGATCCCGGTCTAATTAGTGTTCAAAAAATAACCGTAGAGCGACAAACCACTAAAAACAAATAGAGAGAAACTCCAGTAGACACAAAGTCTGATTTATACAATGAAGCTGATTATAAAATGAAAAGGCTGAAACAATGTATTAAAGCTCGGGGCCTGAATGGCCGAGTGGCTAGCGCTCTGGCGCTCGGTACCACAGGTTTCGGGTTCGAATCCCGGCGGTGCTATGGATGTTTGTAGTGGTTCGGAATCCACTTTAAACCGTAGGTCGCGGTCCTAATGGGATCGTAGAGCGTTGCAGGGGCATTGTTACTCCGCGACCGTGGCTTATCTTCAAGTTACACGCGCCCCCTGGGTAATGCAAAGTGAGTAACATCTGTGCAGCGCTTGCCTTAAGGCATCCAAGATCAAGCTGTCTAAGTGTTTGCCAGCTACATTAGAAAGAAAAACAAATATATTAAAGCTCTGAGTAGTTAGTCTCAAACAAAAAAATTATTATGAAGTGGGAAACAAATACAAGGGACGATAAAAAGTTTCCGTTCTAAAGCGAAACTTTTTGGAAGATACAAGCTTTCTACAATTGTCAAATTTTACAAATTTCCGTATCGGTTCCAGTTCGTCCGGATGTGCAGACAAAAGGTTGATAACCAACTATGGCTAGAGTTTGCGAAAATGAATTCCTCAAGAAGAATGACGATGATAACAGCTGGCCTTTATGCATTCTGCAGGCACAACGAGGCCCATTTTTCAGAATATAGTATTGCTAATTGTAACGCTAATTCGCAGAACTGCTTGCTCTGCGCAGATTATAATCAATAGATGTGATTGCACCTCCGTTATGCGATGAAAAAAGGATTGTGAGGTGCGATATAACAATCACCTTCATCCTTGACCCTTACTATTTTGACGAGATTACTACCGAAGGTATACAAACCTGTACGATATCTAGACTTGTATGAATACTCGCTATCTATAAATGGTGATTAAATACGTAATTCCCGATTTGCTCTATCTGACGTTATGTAGATGTAAGATGCCGCTCCCCCACATATGGTGTCTTCTGCTTGTTTTTACTTTATGTTAACTTTTAATTATTTCATTTATTTATTTATTATTTTTTTTGGGGGCATCGTCAACGGACTCTTAATTGTACCTATAGCTTTAGTTTTTTCGGTCTCTTGCTTTAATTGTTCTCAAGCAAGAGATGTTTTTCTTGAATTCTTTATTTTTTCTTTTTTATTACTACTCTTCAATTTAAGCAACTTCATTTTGTGGAAATTTTTTAACTACTTTAAGATGGGGAGGTTTTCGTGGTTTTTAAAATCACATAGGAACTCCGTGACAGGTACGCGCCCGTTGCCCGTTACCCCGAAGTCTTCTGTTTGCGACCTGATGACTAGTTAGATAGCGCTTTAGCCTTTGGAACCACAGGCTTCAGGTTCGAATTCTGGCGATGGCATGGAAGTGTATCAGTGCTTCGGAATCCCCGTGTTAAACTGTATGCCCTTGTGTAATTAGCCCAAAGTGTGCAGAAGATGACCTTAGAGCGACAAACCAAACAAAATCTGTCAAATAATTCTTAGACTTATCTCTCACCATTTCACCGTCAAAGTCTCGCCATCTCCCTTCAATGAATTTCTGGCTGTATACTTGAGATTCTTGAAACCCAGAGTGTATACATTTAACCCATAAACTGCATCTGATTTGAAAGATGCCCTCAGACGTCAAGTTCTACAGATAGTTCTTGTCATGTTGCGTACTTCAGTGCTATCCGCCATCTGATACGTGCAAAGTGCCATAGTGTGTGAAGGAGGTCAAGTGAAAAATTTGTGAAATGTTTTGTTTTCTATTGCTTATCTGCCTTTATTGGTTGTTTTCACTTTTCCTCATTGTCTGTCTAGAGTCGGCGATTTTCGCGCTACCTGTAACGTTCCAATGCTATTTATGGTTTTTCACAATTCCACTATAAAAAGCTGGTGTTTCTATTTGAAATTTTCGAAATTATTTTATTGTAACCGCAACTGTTAAAGTTTGACAGTTGTTTTTCATCCGTTTCTTGAGCGTGTACTTCAAAATACCTTTTACTCAATTTCTATGAACGGATAGTTAGGGGTTCAACTTTCGGGCAACATAATTGCAAGTAAGTCTATCTTTGAATTCAGGGATATAATAAGCTTAATATATATAAATTACGTTTTGAATTTATTAAATTAATCATACTCTTAACCTGAGTCATTAACCGCTTGTATGGTAGAGATGTAGCAAATTCAGCTTTCTTCAGGGTGCAACTCATGGTAATTTGCTACTCTACTCTAGCTTACTGCTCTCTACCATTGTAATTTAGAATGAGCTTCCCCAAGAATCACATCAATCTGATTCTACTGGTAAATAATACTAGTTACAACATTTATTGAAAAATCACATAAATTAAATTTAATACATAATAAATACATTATTTAATACACAATGTATATCTAATTTAGTCGTCTTTACCAAACAGTTTCAGAGTGGAAAAGTCCAAAATCGCACAATACTGAAGTCTAAAGTATTTTGTCCAATCTTTTCTTTCTCTTGTTGACTTAATAAACTCCATGCACTTTCTCAAATTATCTGATTTCATTTTTTATTTTACAAAAAAAAAAAAAAAAAAAAAAAAAACCATTTACTTTTCTTAAGCAAAAAAGCAGAATGAAATATATAATACACTAAAATAAACAATGCTTCTAACATAAATACACTAACTTCTTCAATTCTTCTAACATAAATAGTTCTGTGAATCAATCAAATGCATTTGAATGATTCAAAGTCAACAAGTTGATTTCAAAAATCAACAAGAGTTGATAAAGCTTAAATAATAGTAGGAATAACCATTTTACAATGTATTTATTCATATCTTTTTCCCCCTTGAATTTAGGATTATAGTTTCCTTCAAATAATTTATGAATATTTGCATTAAAAATAAAGAAAAGAATATTATTAAACTGTAAAGATAAAAAAGCATCTTGGCCACCGCTGAATATCAATATATAAGTGCTATTAAATTTTATAGCTTATTAATTTTTCCATATAAAAGTATATATATAAAAAAATTTAGTAATAAAGAAAGAATATTGATTAGGAAAACGCAGACGTGTTTTATCTCGTTTGTTCTGTAACACTATTTATAAATTCTTGCATTACCAAATATTTCAAAACCCCAAATTTCTGTTATTTTCTTAAAAGATAAAAACTATGCTAATCATAAAAACAAATACATAACGCGTGATTTATAAACCTTGGGAAACTCTGATAATCACTTAATAAAGCATTCGATTAAATAAAACTAATCAAGGAATTTTAGTTAACGTTATATATTTGAAAATGAGAAGTGTTGATTCATTTATCTTTTGTTTTATCTTTTATTTATTTATTGTTTTTTTACGTCGAAAGAATTTTCTCCATAAAATTGGCTAAATTAGATATTTAATAAAAAATAATAATAAAATGCAATTAACTAAAATATTCCCTCCCATGCGAATATCTAAAAATATTTCCTTTTTTATGTATTTCTCAATGAAATATTATTATTATTATTTTGTGTTGTTATAAATTTTCCTTTTCAGTCAATTTAATAAAATTATTAAGTAAACTGTTTTTCTATATTTTTTATATAATTTCAAGTGAAATATTTTTTTTTAAATTTAATAATTAATAGAACTTTTAATAAGTAACAAGTGGTTAAATTTAGAAATGTATATTGCCTGGAGGCATTGTTTTTTAGTTTGGTTTGTTGCTTTACGGTCATGTTTTTGCACACTTTAGGCAAATAAGATTAGGACCTATAGATTAACATGGATTCCGAACCACAAACAAACAAACATCAATGCCACTACCATGCTTCGAACGTGATTTATATATATATATATATATATATATATATATATATATATATATATATATATATATATATAATAATACTAGATTTTACCAGCATGCATAACTATTTAACTTTATTTTTCAAAATCCAAGCAAATTTGCAAAATAAAGTTAAATAGCTATTGATGATTTTTTTAATCTAATTTTTCTTTTGATATTGTGCAGTTTAGTTTTAATTATTAAAAATTTAAATTTTTATTGCAACCAAAGTACATTTGAAATTACATTTTTTTTCCTACTACATCCATCTGATTTTACCTCTTACCAACTTTGCACGAAACAGCTAAAAGTAAAAGTAAAGGTTGCATAATTAACGCAGTGCCTAGAGAAAAGAATCACAGTATAGTTTCTTAATTTTACTAGCTAAGTTACAGTCACTTAATTGAATTTAAACATAATATTATAAAAAGTGTAACTTAAAAAGAAAGATGGTCATAAAATGGAGAGGGGCACTTTGCTCAGAGATTTAAAATAAAATTAGCAAGTTTAAAAAAATGAAAGTAATAAGAGAAATAATAAGGAAGAAATTTAAAATTAATTTAATAACTTTTACAGAATAAATACGAACGAAATAATAAGATTGAACGAAATCTGAATTATAAGCGGACTGATATGGTTGAACAGTAAAGAAGTTGTCATAACATGTGATGTCATAGCATCGCTAGTTGGTTAGGATCGTATGATCGATAAGTATATAGTATTTACAGCTAATTGTGGAATTCAGTTTTTGAATGCAAGGAATGTACAAACAGTTTACAACCACAGATAAATCTGTGATAAAAATACGAGTGATTCAATGATTGGAAGATCGTCAATGATTCAAGATCCCGTCTAAGTTTTGGGTTGGAAATAAATCGATATTTTCGCTTTCAATGTCTTGAGCGAGAAAATGAGCATCTTGAAACGTCTTAGCCTCTACCAGACTTATAACGGCTTCAAGAAGAAGGCCACTTTCATGGTAACACATTAATATTTATACATAAACTATGTATATATGTAGAAATGTACATATTACACATTGTACATGTATATATATACAAAAAATGGAAATTAAAGGATTAAGGATAATTCTATTCAGTGCAGTTTACTCCTACGTCGGAGATTTTCAGAGTTCTGGAGTCCACGACGAATCTAATTGCTTGGTCTGTGGCAGACCTTAATTATCACACGACATGATAGTTACACGAAACCACAAGGGGCTCAGTTTAAAAAAAACAAGCGGAATCTCCGGCCTATTCAGTCACTTCAGAGAAAAAAAAAAGAAAATCAACACTTCTTGTCGATTCGTCACAGAACTTTTTCTTATTCTTCAAAAACCTCCCTTTAAAATACGTCAAGAGGAAGGGGGGGTCAGCTTCTCTCACTTTTCATTGGAGTCGATACTTCCTCAGCTTATGGTCTATCACAGATGTGATAACAAATCATGACGTAGTCCAAATTCCATCTGTAATTGTTTTGACCTATGAAGGTCAAACAGACAACCACCATGTCCACACCATGTCAACAGTTTGTCAACAAACAGCTAATTTCATGTATCATCCATTATCCATGAGACAGCTTATCTGCAAACAAATTTGAGTGATAGGTCGTTATTATGTACTTGTTAAAAATATACATTTCCCTCAAGGACACGAAATGCTACAACTCTTCCCATGGGAAAATGCGCAAGAAGGAATGTAATGAAGAGTTTACATCCACAGACAAATCTGTGATAAAATAATAGTTTAAAAAAACTAAAAAAAACACGCTTTTAGAGTTAATCAAACTAAAAAGTAAAAAATTAATTAATAGTTTAAAAAAATTAAAAAAACACGCTTTTAGAGTTAATCAAATTAAAAAGTAAAAAATTAATTAATAGTTTAAAAAAACTAAAAAAACACGCTTTTAGAGTTAATCAAATAAAAAAGTAAAAAATAATTGTTAACATAAGAATAAAATGACTGACGAGAAAATGAATGTCACTGTTCTAAAAGCGTGGGGTGTTCGATATCAATCGTTATAATTTTTCATTAGTTTCATTCCGAAATGCAGAGTTAGTTTAAAAATGTCATACAAAGCACCCCACGCTTTTAGAACAGTGAAATTCATTTTCTCGTCAGTCATTTTATTCTTATGTTAACAATTATTTTTTACTTTTTAATTTGATTAACTCTAAAAGCGTGTTTTTTAGTTTTTTTAAACTATTAATTTATTTTTTACTTTTTAGTTTGATTAACTCTAAAAGCGCGATTCTTTAGTTTTTTTAAACTATTAATTAATTTTTTACTTTTTAGTTTAAAAAAACTAAAAAACACGCTTTTAGAGTTAATCAAACTAAAAAGTAAAAAATAAATTAACAGTTTAAAAAAACCTAAAAAACACGCTTTTAGAGTTAATCAAACTATTAATTTATTTTTTACTTTTTAGTTTAATTAACTCTAAAAGCGCGATTTTTTAGTTTTTTTAAACTATTAATTAATTTTTTACTTTTTAGTTTGATTAACTCTAAAAGCGTGTTTTTTAGTTTTTTTTAAACTGTTAATTATTTTTTTACTTTTTAGTTTAACAAACATTCAGGTGAAACTTATATAATAGCGTATTAAAAAGAATCAACTGTTTTCTTTCTGAAAGATGCCTGTAAATAAATGTTTCTTTGCAGTTTAAATAGTGTATATGAGGAGAAACAGATCTCCAGGGGAAAAGTCAGTTACATACAAACATACAAACATACAGGTGAAGCTAATAAAAGCGTATTAAAAAATACAAGTGATTCAATGCTAAGAAGATCATAAAGATTGATTCAAGGTCTGATCCGATTTTTCGTTTTTGAACAAAGCAATATTTTTTCAATGTCGTGAGGGAGGCTGAGGAAATGAGCATCCCCTTAACCAATTTCATCGATATTGCTCAAATTACAAGAACTCCGCCATGCTACTCATCACTGATTTTCTTCTGTATAGTCACTAAAAAAGCCAACTTCTAATCGCCGAATACAGAGACAAAGCAACCTGATTGCCAATTCTAGCTCTCTGGCCTTTGGTACCACTGGCTTCCACGTTAAACTGTAGGTACAGGTCTAATTAGTCTAGAGGGTGCAAAAGATTACCGTAGAGTGACAAGCCAAACCTGTCCCGAAATCTGCTAGTACGCAGACGGCCTTGGCCCACCATGCCAGGAAATTAGTTTTTATAAATAAATAGTGGACTTTTGCTTTAATAATCAGTTAAAAAAATAAGTCACTAACAGAGCCAACTCCTAATCGCCGAATACAGAGACAAAGCCATCTGATGGCCAATTCTAGATCTCTGGCCTTTGGTACCACAGGCTTCAGGTTCGAATCCTGGCGGTGGCATAGATGTTTGTGAGGGGATTCAACGTTAAACTGTAGGTGCAGGTCTAATTAGCCTAGAGGGTGCAAAAAGTTACCGTAGAGTGACAAACCAAACCTGTCTCGAAATCTACCAGTACGCAGACGGTCTTGGCCCACCATGAGCTGTAATGCCAGGGAGTTTATAAATAAATAAATAGTGGATTTTTGCTTTAATAATCAGTAAAAAAAACTAAGTAATTTATTTTCATTTTTATTTATTATGAATATCTCAGATCACAGCAATCAACAATTGATTGTAACCTTTATTTTTACCAATTGAATTAATGTAGCGACAAAGAAATTTGTCCTAGATGTCGAGCTGGTGTAGCATGGATAACACGTAAGGCTTTCTAATTAATAGAACTAGTTTCAAAACCAGACAAGCTGTCCCGAACGAAAAGCTTCCCGATCTATTCTGGTGCAGATCATGTTATATTCATAGGCTGGAAAAACCTTCCATTGATCTCAGGTGGGTTCAAACTTCCCGCTCCAAGACCTAAATGCTACTTTCGTCGAAGATATTCTTTCTGAAATATAATTGCAAAATGTGTATGCAGGCCTTCCATGGTGTATCATCGTTAACGCTGAATCTGTCACATATCAGCAGTTCTAATGTCAAATGACCAAGTCAAAACATCCTATATTTAAAATAACAAGTTACGGAAGGAAATCGATGTTTCTTTTTTTAATATACTGCCCTGCATCAGTGAATGCATGTCTTTATCTCTTTAAATAAACGAATCGTAAAATAAATAAATAACATTTTTACTTTACTTTATTATTACATATCCTTACCACATCAATGAAATAATGATAGTACACTTAATTTCAAAAACAGGCTTTTTGTAAAATAAATTAAATTTCATTACTTTATAAATTTAACTGTAAATGTTTCATTTTATGCTGCTTGTAAAAGTACAATCGCATTGTATTATAACAAAATGATTAGCTGATTTTTTTTTTACTAATTACGAATGTTTGTACTGTACTCTATACAGAAACAACGTTGACTGAAAGAAAGTTTTAATATCCATTATAAAATCTGTTCTCACGTATTGGAGTTTCGAATCCTGGTGGGAGCATGGATGTTTGTGAGTGGTTCGAAATTCACGTCAAACTGTAGGTCCTGCTCTAATTAGCCCAAAGTGTGCAAAATATGACCATGAAACCAAACTGAACCATTCAAATTAGAGACAATCGTGTTCTTGTCTTCGTCATATCTTAGACAAAAATAAATCACATCGTTAGAGTCATAACTAATAACAGATATTCATAGAGCCCGTGACTACAATACCTAATTACCATAAAGTGTATTACAATAATAAACCTTACTCCCTAACCCTCTCTCTCTGCAAGGCGATGGTTTGCATTGCTTTCTGATGGTTTTTGATTCGAAGACTTGCAAGTCAGCACCAATTTTTTTTTAACCATCCAGACACTATTGGCCTACCGGTTTTTATTTATTTATTTATTTTTTATTATTTTTTTTTTTTTATCCTGAGAATTATTTCTCTTCGACATCATTTCTCTGGTTTGATTCAGTCTCTATACTGTTAATCTTCTTCTAATCTGAGGTCTTGATTTTGACTTCTATTGGGTAACAATGGTTTGCTTTCAAACTTCTCAAATATATCATCTGACTTTTGACTTCAAGATGGAGTGTAGAAATAATTTCCCTCTTTCTCAGACACTATCGTAATCGTCCCAACAAATCTGCTATCTTTGATGGTAAAATAATTTTTTTTCATCGTATGTAAATAAAACTGTGAGTTTTCAAACTTGTACCCCAATTATCTCAACCCAACTACATCCATTTACTATCTGGCTGCCAAATATGGTGCCCTCCCGTACCTGCCCACTACATTCATTCATATGGAAGCACATTATTTTGCTATGAAATATTTTGATTCTTTTTGATGATTGTCAGTAGAGATTTAAAAAAAAATTCGACTTTCTTTAACGTTGTTAACGAAATATAGATGCTAATATAAATTATCGGATAATTTGATCCCTTAAATCTAACACTCCTTAATTTTTTTAATGTGTGGGTAATGAATGAATAATGCACATGAATACTATTCAATTTACAGCTTGATATGAATTGCAACATAGAATAACCAAGAGGAATGTTATATTATTGTTCGATATTTTAACAACTGCACTAATTTTTTTTTTTCATCTGCAGAAAATTAAATTTTCTAATTCATTATACTGGACAAAAATAATTAATAAAGCACATTTTGATTTAGTTTATTTTGTCAAAATTTTTTTATTAAAATAGATATAATTTTTAGAAAATATTTGATATCAATATTTGATCACGATGAATATATTGATTAATTAAATGAAATAAAATATTTATTTATAATTATTGAAAGTGTACAGAACCTTTTTTGAAAAAAGATTAATAAAACAAATATTGTTTTAAACATATGAATTTTTTCATACTTAAATATTAATAATTGCATTTGTAAAAAGATGGCCAACATAAATTTAGTATGCATAAAATATCGATCTGTTGATCCATTGATAATCTATTAATTTATCTGTGAAATATCCTATCTTTTTAATCTTATCCTTAAATCTCTTTATCTGTGAAACCGCTGTTAAAAATAACACTTTTTTAGAAGAAATAAATAGTAGCTATCAAATGAAAGAAATGTCCAATAAAAATGCTTTAAGCATTATATATGCTAAACTTATGTGGAATTCAAAAATAATGGAGCCGCAAGGGTGAGAGTTGTTTTTAACTGAAGTTAAATTTAACGCAACTTTGGGTGATATGCTAAATACTTTTCTCCTATCAAAAAGTCCATCCTAATGGCCAATTGGGTGATGCTCTGGCCTTTGACATCACAAGGCTTCAGGTTCGAATCCTGGTGGGGGCATGGATATTTGTAAGTGGTTCGGAATTTAAGTTAAAACTAAGTCCCGGTTTAATTAACCCAAAGTGTACACAAAATGACCGCAGAGCGACAAGCCGAACCAAACCTGTCAGAGAGTTGAATTTTTTAACAATCGTTAAGTTCAACTGCTAATATCAAATCCTTACTATCCGAAGAAAAATGAATCGACTAGGGTTAAACTCCATTTAGCGCCGAGGTGTGAAGCTAAATAACTGTTGAAATCAACTGCTGAAAAACCCTATCCAAAGAGATGAATTCAATTACGTTGACAAAAAAACTACGCTATTAACCCGACGTGAGACCATGGCTGCTAAAGTATTTACAGTCGCGTTAATAGTTGTACAAACCTGATAGTATGTGTAAACATCTCAGGAATCGCCACTAGATAAAATAACAATTTTTCTATGAATTTATTTAAATACTGATTTACGATAAAAGACTTGCTGATGTTGATTAAATAGTTTTCAAACATACACATTCATTATAATCTGTTAACGTTCAATATTCAGTTAAAAAAATTTATGTTAAACAAAAACACATTCTATGTAGATTTGGCTTAATATTTTGTATTAAAAATATAATTACATTTTTTATTATATTGACATTAAGCTAATAGCTTTGTCGAATATTATAACCTATAAAAAATATATTCCTTTGATTATAAACCAATTCAAAGACCAGACAATCATTAAATATGACTATTCATGAACTCCTAAGTCTTTCTACGATTAATAAATGCATTGCTAGCGAGTTTTAGTTTCCAAATATAAAAGGCCAATTGGCTAGCGCTCTGGCCTTTGGTGCTTCAGGTTCGAATCCTGGCGATGACATGGATGTTTATTAGTGGTTCGAAATCAACGTTAAATTGTAGGTCCTGGTCTAAACAGCCAAAAGTGCGCACAAAATGACAGTAAAGGACAAACCGATTGGGATTGGTTCGGTCCAGAACCGATTGGGAAACCAGTTGGGATTTGGCTTCACAAATGCTTTTCGTCAAAGTGCACCAAGAAAAGAATTGCGATTGCAAGTGAAGTAAACTGCAAACAGTTCAAGAAATCCGTTCAATTGACGCCACAAAAAAAAAAAAAAAATAAATGCCGAATCCCAACGGCCCTTATTTTGCGATTTGGCCATATTTTTCTAAAAATAAAAATCTTTTATTTAAAAAATAATAAAATTTTTTTTTTATTTCAAAAATAAAATTTAATTTAATAAAATATTTTTTTATTTCAAAAAAATTAATAAAAGTGTATTTGGCCAGATTCATCACATCTGGCCCACATTATGTTTCTATTTGGAGTCTCTTGTTTTAATTCAATCTAGAAAGGTCCCAAAATTTAATGTTTAACATTGCTGAACCCTTATTATCCATCATAATTTTATCTTACTATAAAAATAATTTTTTGGGGAATTTAGTATATTTATGAAGAAAAGGAAAATGCTAAAGTTTGATTGTGTTATGGGCAGTATTAGGTAGTTATTAATTAAACTCCATGCTAGCTGTTTCTTAAATAAAATAACAAACTTAACAAAATTATGTACATGGACAACATAGCAAGGTTTCTAATCATAACCAAAATATTTACTTTGAATGAATAATGCTGTCTATGTCTCTTTATCCATATTACACAGACATTGAAACGTGAGAAAAATGTCTTTAATTCTAAAAAATTTCCAGAAAGTTGCATATTTGCAAACTAATCGGGTAATATTTACTGCAGTTCACTATCTGTGAAAATTCTTTGATTTATCTATTTATTAGCTTTATTAGCTTGCCAAGGAAATCAAAATATTTCTTTTTATTTATATAACTTTCGTCACATGGATTGCATTGTTTGTCACATGGATTGCATGGATTGCATTGCCGATTCATAGAAAATAGCAAATTGAAAAAAAAAATTGGATATCATTTATTTAAATTTAAATCGCGAGTTAACAGTTAATTCAGAATTTAATTTCGTTATAAAGAAATTAAAAATTTCTCTTCTGATTAAAAGTCAATAGAATAGTTTTTAAAACTTTTTCGACGTATTGCTAAAAAAAAAAAAAAAGTCAAGTCGATACATTGACTTTACAATCGCATAGGGGAAAAAAAAAAAAAAAAAAAAAACCCAGTTTGGCGGGTCAAGATAAATTTTTCGAAAATTTTAAAAACAATATACAAGCATTACAATTTAAATATGTTAATAAGATGATTGAAATTGTGATTTCATTTTTAAAAGTTCCTTATATTGAGGTTCGAAGTGAGATGTACTGATTTCACTACTATTCACAACGATGCTATATGTCCGCAATCTTTCCATACGTAATCAATAATATTAGAACTCGCGCCAAAAGAAAAAGCCGCTGGCTGGAGCTTAAAATGCTCAGCCTGCCACATGTGAGGTCTAATTCACCTATATTGGATTCCCATATGTTTGCTCCCCGATAAAGAGATAGCGCTTGTTGGCGCCAATCTAGAGCTATAACTAACAAAGAACTTCCGCTTTTAACACTTTACCGATTGAAAACTGTCTGTGCTTGCTATTTCCGTCGATTTATGTTTTGTAGAACAAAAATAAAGTTAAAGTAAAAAGATCATCAATCCTTTGAACAAAAGGAAGGAAAAAAAATATTTAATCAAGGTAGAAAAGGAAATGGATGTATAATATATAAATATATATTTCTTTTCATTTGCCTCAGATCGGCAAATTAAAATTCTATCCGTGGCCGGATAGAATCTTCCGACGGGCGCCTGTCGGAAGACGCAAACTTTGGTTTGCTGATCTAGACCAAGTCCAAGAAGCTGTGTGGTCTCATGGAAGGAGGGAAGCTTTTAGAATTTCTGCTTGTGATGGAACATCCGTAGGTAGAAGTCTGACTTGACTCAGAGTCGCTGAAGATGGAGGGCAGTGTTTTCCGGAATAACTACCCCGCATTTGAGTATCGTAAGGAGAAAATTTAGAAAACATCCACCAAATAGTCCGACTCACGAGGCAAGATGCTGAACAACACAAACGCCATCGAGCCTCCTCTTTTTCTCAAACAGTGTCTATAACAAAGCCGCCAACATATTGAACCTCAACCCTAATGCTAATCAGAGGCACACGTTGTCACTGAGCCAAGAGTCGGACACCCAAAAATATAATGTTTAGTAATGGTTAAACTAGCTATCATAAACTTAATTAGTAACTAGTATAATTAACTGTTGCTTAATTTATGTCAGTCATTTTATTCAAATATCTTATTTAGATTTAGTCATGACCTTAGACTTAAAGATGTATTTTAAGTCTAACTTAAAGATTTTTATTTCATTCTAACTTAAAGATGTATTTTATGTCACGCGCAATTAATTTTCAACTGAAACAATAAAATTTTAGAGTTAGGTTTTCTGAAGTTGAAGAATAATCAAATAATTAAATTCAGATACAGAACACGGTACATGATATTTGCTTTACGTAAGTGTTAGTAACACAGGATTCGTGTAAAGTTTTACTACTTAATTAAAATTAAGTTTTACTACTTAATTAAAAGTCACAAAATAAATTCCTATTTATTTTAAAAAACAATTTTGTAATTAATTAGTGTTCTAGTGTTTTAAATAATAATTTAAACTCTTGCTTTTTATTAACTTTTTCGAAGTCATGGACTTCGTACTAGAGCAACTTCATGTTCATCTTCTTCATTGTCACGACAGCCCCGTAGTGGGCCAAGGCCGTCTACCTATTGGTAGATTTCGAGACAGGAGATGTTTTTTTTTTTCTTACGTACCCATTAGTCTTACTGTTTAAAGTGCATTCCGAACTACTATAAACATCCATGGCCCTCTGGGACTCGAACCTGAAATCTGTTGAAAATTTTTACTTTTTTTATTTGTTGCAATCTCTCTGAATTTCAAGACAAAAACTGTCTTTTTAAGTGGAAAATCATGATATTTATTATTTAATAAAAAATACTAAAATAATTTGTTTAAAAAATTGATATTGGAACTAATTATTTGGGTTAATAATTCGAACTAATTATTTCAGTATTTAAATGCAAATAATAATATTAATGAAAAGGACATACAGTTTTAACTCTCTTTCTTGACATTTATATTTATTGATCAAATGTCTTTTATAACAGTTTAAAATAATTTTAAAACATCTTTTCATATCTATTATTATATCATATGTGCATTTTTGTAATTTTCTAGAATTCAAGAATTGCGAAAAAAATTAATAATGTTTTGAATTCGTCTAAAGCAATTTATACAAAAATATATTCTCCTACACCATTCACCTACATTTTATATCAATTCATCTGTGTTCATTTAATGTAAAATTATTTTTATTGATATGCTTATTCGATTCACGGTGTTTTTTTTTTTTGTTTTTTTTTTTTTTTTGTTTTTTTATGCAATTTCTGCAAACGAAAATTTGACTTAAAATTATTTCAGGTTCGTTTCTATATTTAAAGCGATTAAAAAACAACCATTCGTTTTATATGATATTTTAAAATAAAGAATTTTTATTTGAAAGTAAATTTTGAATCCTTCATCATTTGGAATCATTCATTTTTGAATCCTTTGTCATTTGGAATCATTCATTTTTGAATCATTCATCATTTAGAATCATTCATTTTTGGATCCTTCATCATTTGGAATCATTCATTTTTGAATACTTCATCATTTGGAATCATTCATTTTTGAATATTCATCATTTGGAATCATTCATTTTTGAATATTCATCATTTGGAATTTCATTTTTGAATCCTTCGTCGTTTGGAATCATTCATTTTTGAATCAATCATCATTTAGAATCATTCATTTTTGAATAATTCTTAATTTAGAATCATACATTTTTGAATCATTCATCATTTAGAATCATTCGTTTTTGAATCATTCGTCATTTAGAATCATTCGTTTTTGAGTCATTCATCATTTCGAATCATTCATTTTTGTATTATTCATCATTTGGAATCATTCATTATTTAGAATCATTCATCATTTTGAATCGATTAGTTCAAGCACTGAACTGTTATTCAATAATTGATATTTTCAATTTCTTATTAAGAAAGAAAAAAAAAAATACCGACACTCTTTACAGAAGACACATCTGGAGTAGAAAACATTTTAACATACATTTATATACATTTCAGTTTACTCTATGCAAATTGTTTTGATAATTTAGATATATTTTTTATTTAAGCATCATTAAATCTTCTTGTGCATCGATAAAGTGATAAGAGCGATCAGTGGTCCAACATAAATATTGGATGTTTTTTAATGATTTAGACTTGCTAATTTAGTGTAGGAATTTTTACGATCAGAATTCTGTCCAAAAAAGCTCTAAAAGAATTTTTTTTTTCTTTTTTTTTCAATAGTCCACTCTAATTTATTCTAATTGTCAAATCAAGTAAATTTAAAATTGGGGCCAAAGATGGGGCGGGCTCGTAAACAATTTTAAGTATGATTTAGATAAATTTAATTTAATTTTTAAATAATTATTTTGAAATTTTATTTAAATTTATGAATGAATTTTTAAATTATTAATTTTAATTAATAATTATAAAATAATTAAAATAATTAATAATGTTTAATATATAAACATTATTACTTATTTTATATTTTATAATTTTAAAATTGAATTCAATTTTTAAATAATTATTTTATAATTTTGCTTTAATTTAATTAATTTTATAATTATTTATTATTAATTTTATAATTGTTTTATATTTTTATAATTTTAAGTTTTAATTTTTAAAATTTTAAGTTTTAATTTTTAAATAATTATTTTATATTTTTATAATTTTAAGTTTTAATTTTTAAATAATTATTTCATACTTTTAAATTTATTAATTAATTTTATAATAATTATTAATTTTAATTTATTTATTTATTATAACCTATTAACGATTATTATTAATTTTATAATTTTACAATTTAATTTAATTAATTTAATGTTAAAGAATTGAAATTGTCCATGAAATTCTAATTGTTTTATTATAAATTTTTTTAACTTAAATAATAAAGCAGGATTATAAATACCTATTATAATAAATAATACTATTTAAAATAATATATGAATTATAATAAATAATATTTGTGATTAATTTTTCTTTATTATTAAAATTATATAAAATACACGAATAGAACTAGTGTAAAATTGGTTATGACACATTATTTCAATTCTTATAACGTTACGATGAAATATTTTGAGCTTAAAATAAGAGAAATTTTTTAAGATTTTTTTTTTTAAATATAAAAATCTCTTTCAAATCTCTATGTTTTGTCTATACCAATTGAAGTTAACATCAGAATGGACGCATTTCAAGTGTAGTAAGAAAAGGTTTCGTTATGAGTAATTGAAATATTCCTTTGTTCATAAAAAAAAATATTTAAACACGGCTTTAATTCATTTTTTCCGATACAAATTCGATATTTGCAGAAGAAGAGGAAAAAATAAATTATATATTTTTTAAGATTTAAATCGAATATTAGCACAGGGGGCAATATAGAGGCAGACTAAGGTATGAATCGTAACAAATAAAATATGTTGTTAAAAATAATATCAGAATTTTTGTTTAAATTCCCAAATACCAAAGTATAATTTAATTCACATTAAAACGTCTCCCTTAACATTTAAATAAATAATAAATAAATATTTTATTTTTTTATTTATTATTTTATTTATTTATTATTTATTTAAATGTTTAAATAAAATAAATAAATAAATAAAATTAAAGCTATAGTTTTCTCTGGCTAGACTGTAATTTTTAATAATTGATATAATAAATTTAAACACTTATAAAACTCTAAGCAAAATTAGATTGATTTAATATATTCTAAATTTTTTAAATACCTCGAGTAGTTGTTCGACTAATAGGGCGACTATACATAAAGCGCCATCTATTGGTGTAAACATTCACATTTTAATAACAATAAATAATTAATGAATTTTTTATTTACCAAACTATTAAAAAAAAAATTATAAAATGTGAAAATTAAAAAAAGATGTATAAAATTAATCTAACAGATAAAAATCATTTTTATTGGACTCGGACAAAGATGCTTAAAATGTAGTTATAAAACCTAAATTTTTTTTGTTTATCTTTTATAAAAAATTTGAATAGTTCCAGCATCTAAATTTCTCAGGTTAGGCCATATATATAGGTTATGACCTCAAGATATGAAAAAAGATATTTCTCTATAATAAGAATCGAAAAAATCATATCGTAAAATCGTAAAATAAACTAGATATTGTTTGAATGAAAATTATTTGTTTCTTTTAGAAATTTTATTCAATATTTTAAATAACTATTATTAAGAAAATTTTGTTTCGAAATTTAATGCTTCAAAAATCATTCATAGAATTATTTTTAAAAAATTAAATAATATTTTAAGATAAGGTTTAAATGGAACTCTAAATTGAAATGTTAATTATTCATCATCATCATCATCAATGGCGCAACAACCCTATGGTGGGCCAAAGTGCATCCCAGAATTGTGAATTACATGAAAAAAAAACTGTCTTTATTGCTTATAATTTTTAATAAAATTGCATGTAGAAACTGCTGGTATTTTACTAATTTATAATTTACTAATTTTCTTTATTTGATTTTCAATTTAAGTTTAAAAATCCTTGTTCCAACGAAAAGAATACTACTGAAATACACACACACACACAAAAAAGGTAATAAATTATTTTCATTGTTATTATGTTTTTTCTCTTTGTAATTTATGCCCCTTATTTTTATAGAAACCGTGTAAATATAAAAAAATTAAGTTTTAGATATATTTAGATACAAAGATTTATTTTCAATATGTTGATTACATTTATATGTCTTTCATCAATTTATTAAATTTACCTTCTGCTATTTTTGTTAGCTATTTATATGTCCCTGTATACATACCTCTTTTATTTTTTTATAATTAACTATTCAAAAAAATTTCTTAAAAGGAAAAAAATATACATATCTATGCTGTAAAAATTCTTTATAATAACTAGATAATGTGAATATTTTTTTATACATATTCGATAAGACAGGAAAAAATATTTTTTTAAATCACTAAGTAATTTTTTTACAGATCTTTTAGCTGTATTTGCTACTATACATATTTGTTACATTTATATTTATTAATAGTTATACTTATATTTATATTTTTATTTTATAACTTTATTTGTTACGTATTTTTTTGTCAACTCGTATATTATACCATGATTAAATTTACTGGTTATGTCTTGTTTTTACCTTATAACTTGTTGTTTTATTGTTCAATTCTTTTTAGTTGTATAAATTTTTAGTTAGTTCATTTCATAATCATTATAAATCATTAGATTTATTTTTGTACAGCCTCTAATAATTTAAAAATAATACATTTTATATAGTCCCAATGATTTTTTAAAAATTTTTTAGGAGAGTATTTAAACTTTGTCATAGACATCGTTAATAAATTTATGCTATCGATAAGACTTTAGTTAATCGTAAATAAAAAAAAAAAAATTCAAAATTTCTTATAATTTTAAAAATAAACAGACTAATAAGAACTTGAATAAAAATTTATCACAGGCAAAAAGAGGAAATGAAGTATATAACTTCAATATAATCCACAAATTATTCATACTAAAAATTTTTTTTTAAAACTAAAGTATTAGTGGTCGACTTACATATGAATTCGCTCATCTCGCCAAAAATAGTAGATATTAGTACTTTTCTGTTAGCCGGGCGCCAGCGATGCATCGCCAAATATAGCTAAATATTGCACGTTTTAGTATCTTTATATAATACTTAAATTTACTGCTCTACTAACAAAACTAATGTAGTATACTATGAAAAAATAATTTTAATAATACACAATAATACAATTTACAATAATTAACTAAAATGTCAAAAGTAAAAAAATTCTTATAATAAATAACTAATTTCATTTAAAATTAGGTTTTTTTATTTTTTATTTTATATATATATATATATAAAATAAAAAAAAACCTAATTTTAAATGAAATTAGTTATTAGTTTCATTATCAGTTTTTTTTTATTATATATATATATATAATAAAAAAAAACCTAATTTTAAATGAAATTAGTTATTTATTATAAGAATTTTTTTATTTTGGACATTCTAGTTAATTATTGTAAATTGTATTATTGTGTAATATTAAAATTTTTTTTTTCATAGTATACTGCATTAGTTTTGTTAGTAGAGCAGGCAAAAAGACCACGAGTGCACATGTACTTAATTCTTACTTCCGTTACATTACTTCACTTAATTCTTGCCTTCATTGAATTTTAAGTACATTTTTAATAGTCCTTTTATTATGTTGTTGTTTCTTATCCCACTTGGCTGGCCAAGCCCACGAGCCCATATGGGCTCATGATTGAAGGGGAAGGAAGCAGCTTCTGTTGTGATGGAGCACCCGTAGGTAGAAGCCTGACTTTTGCTCCGTGACGCTCTTACAGTCATAGAAGACCGGGACCTACGGCTTAAAGTGGATTCCGAACCACTACAAACATCCATGGCACCGCCGGGATTCGAACCCGAAACCTGTGGCACCGAGCGCTAGACACTCGGCCATTCAGGTCCCAAATTTGCCAACGGCACGCGGTGTTCCCAGGTGGTCACCCACCCAAGTACTGACCGCGCCCAATGATGCTTGACTTCGGTGATCTAACGAGAACCGGTATATTCAGCATGGTACGGCCGTTGGACAATTACTTTTATTATACAAACAGGAAGGGAAACTTCTTGGAAACGAGTAAAGCATTTTGTAAATTTGATCCAGGTTAAACAGAACAGCTATTGTCTTCCTACAGTTCTAAAAAACAATACTCGAAATGTTATACTAGAACAACATAATATCCTAGACACAGCAACAACTTCTTAATTTCATCTTCCTCTTATTCTCCAAAAGCATGACCATCCCCAAAACAAAAGATTCCCCGTAACAGACACCCCAAATAAATTAAACAAATCTGTTCGTCATATTCAGTAGCGATCCCACTAAATTGACAGCTTATTTTTTTTAGGCCACCTCCTTTTCCTTCCTTTTGTCGTTTTAATGAAACGTAACCTTCCCTCACCCCTAAAACGGAAGAGCGATATAATTTTTCACCCACGATTTCATTCAATACCTCCTCCCCCCTTTTTTTACTTTTTTTTTTCTTCTTTTTACTTTCGACGCCGATTTTCAACCTTTTCATCATTCATTTATTTATTTTATTTTCAACGCTCATCTTCCGTGAAAGCAATAAAATAAAATAAAAATAAAAATCCGCATAAATCACCCTTCATGAAGTTTGTGTAACAAGCCGTTTGAGTGGTGCTGCCATATCGCATTGTCTCGCTGGAGGACGGTAACTGGAGTCATCTGTCGATGGGGTGAATCCTATTGTTGTCCCCGCATATTTGTCCCATTGTCCCCAACTTGTCACCCGACTCCTCACAATAGGGGGATCATATCCATCAACTTCGGAATCGTGTCCGTTCAATTACGTCCGATGAGTCAGGACGGAGGAATATGGAATCATATCTTCTCCAGTGCGCCACTAGATTAGTTCCGAAACGGAAGCGATTCGATGTTCATTTTTGCTTTTTTTCCATTTATTCCTTTTGTTACATATTATTGGATTTATGAGGAAGGGACAGGGGGGTGTCCTTTTTAGATGGAAAGGGAGGAGTGTGGGATAATTGCGAAGTACTGATTCATATTTTTTTTCGTACATATCCAGTGATAGCTTTAATCAAATGGTACAGTAGTAAATGATTTTGATTTTCATAAAACCGAAAGGCTATAAATTTACCGGTGTAAAATTTTTAATTGTTCTTGTTTTTATTAATTGTTTTTTTAAAAATATTTTCCTCATTTAAGCAAGAATCCAGGTAATTCTTCAAAATAAATTTGATATGTACTGTGGTTCAAAATTCCAGTCTCCAATTCTTCACTCATTCCACACTCCTTCACAATTCCTCATTTTCCAATCTCCAGTCTCCAATTCTTCCAAGATCGTCTGCCTACCGGCAGATTTCTTTTTGCAGGGTAGGATTGTAAGCCCTACTAGAAACATACCCTACTAGAAACATTCATGACACCGCCGGAATTCGAATCCGATACTTGCGCCATCGGGTGCCAGAGCGGTTACTCGGCCATCAGGCTCTATGCCAGATCTCCCACTTCACCAAATTTCGCGCTGTTTATTTGAAACATTTGGGAAAATATAAAAGCTAACAGTTAAAATAAGTAACCACCAATGTTTAGGCGATAGAAAACCACTTAATTTAATTTTACCACTTAATGGTAAAATTTTTTTGTCTTTAGGGTAGTTTTGTTTTGAAGGCAGTTTCAATCGGAGATCACTGTAAAATTAAATCTAATGGCCAGCATAATAGTCAAGTTATGGGAATAGTCAAGGAATACTGGATGCATTGAGAAGAAAGTCTGGTCAAAGTAGTTTCAAAAACACCAAAGACGAATAGAAATCAATATTTGTCCATTACAGTGACACTGTTTGGTAGGCTTCATATGCGTGCACAGAATCTCAAGGCTACCCAAGACAGGTCTGCTTGCAAGAAGACCAGCTTTTTACGTTACGCTTAATCCTGCTCACAGGAGAGCTCATTTAGTACGGTGAATAGAGCATCTTGGATCAGAGATCAATGGGGGACCTTTCTGCTTGTTAATGAGTTCCAGTTCAACCTATCCACCTAGTCTTCTGGAGAGAATCTGGTCTTCAGAAAAATGTACTTTGAGCTGTTGTCCTCCACCATCCTTTTACATTCTTCAATAATTTGAACAATATGATTCAGTCTGTCTTTTAGACTGTTTTTTATTATATAAGAATGAAATTATTAAAAAAAAGTAGATTAGTGAATTTTGGAAGGCTATATCTGCCCCGGTGAGGTAACATTTTTAATTTTACTCCTCTCTATATAGTAGATGAAAATATATATTTGGAAATAAAAGAGTTAATAGTATTTTGTTTATTTATTGTTAGTGTTGTACTGTCAAACAATTATTTAATAATCGTTCAAGTGTGATCTTTAATATCCATAGCCAATTCATTATTTTAGGTCTGATATCAGAGTGACTAGCGCTCTGGCTGCTCGGTGCTACAGGTTTCGGGTTTCAGTCCCGAAGGTGCCATGGATATTGTAGTGGTTCGGAATCTACTTCAAATCGTAGGTCCAGTTCTAATATGACTGTAGAGAGTTGGACATAGGGCTGACAACCCTACTCCTTAAAAAGAAAAGCATCTTCTGTCTCGAAATCAGACAAGAGTCAGACGGCCTTGGCCCATCATGGGGGCTGTTAATGCCAATGAAGAAGAAGTTCATTATTTACCTACTTAAATATCATTTTAAAAGATATATGAATATCAAAACAATTTCTTCTTCGAATTTTATAGACGTAGATAAAAACAACAAAAACAACAACAACAACAACAACAACAAAAAAAAAAAAAAAAAAAAAAACGCCCTTACTGTGTTTGTGCGGCCTGATGGCTAATTGGCTAACACTCTGGCGTTTGGTACCACAAGCTCCAGATTCGAATCCAGGCAGTGGTATGAATGTTTTTGTGTGGTTCGGAATCCACATTAAACTGTAGGTCCCGGTCTGCTTAGCCCCGTGTGCACAAGATGACCTGTAGAGCGACAAACAAATTACTATGTTTGTATTTGAAGCACTATCAACTAATTAAAACGTTCTTCTGATAATATTTTGCAGTGAACTCCTAAAAGAGTGCGAATATTTAAAGTCATATTTGCATGACAAACGAAATGTACCAATAAAAATTTCTAATACTAGATTTAGAACAAATTATTAATGTAGACAATCTTTTTATGCATTGAACGACTTATTCTACAAAGCACTCATTGATAAAGAAATAGTGAAAGAGACATTCAATGAAAACATATTTTTCTTGAAATCCAAATACTTAGGTACTCTTATGCCTGCCAAGTTTCATTTCACCTACTGCATAGCAGAAAGTTCATAATGTAATATTTTACATTGAAGTTATAAATATAAAGATCCAACTATAAAGTGCCAATACATGCAAATATGTGATATTATTATTATTAATCTTTTATATTTAATTTAAAGTGATGAATACTTTTTGAGCTTCACGCAATACATGCTGAGAAACGTTATAATTTTCAAAATTTTCCTAAGTGTGAAGGGCAGTCTTAAAAATGGAGTTGGTTGCTCCATCATTTATTAGAGACTGGAACGCAGCATTACAGCCACCGTCACACTCTTCCCCAACATATGCGGGAAAAGCGGCACGTGACCAGCGTGCCACACTTTGCCATTGTTGTTTCGAGGTCATTGAAGGTCAATCAGATCGGAAGCAGGAGGGGGAAGAGCTATGAATTTCGATGAGCTCAACACTTTAGGAAATTAATTTCCTAAAAAGGGGGGGTCTCTCGCTTCTTTTTTTTTTCTTTCTTTAATTCATTCTGTTCATCCGCTTGTTTTCACCCCCATCCACTCGAAGCGCTTCTCCCTTTAATATGATACCCATGTATTCTTCTCTCCCCCTGCCCATCGTTTGCTTCAGCACAGAGGACACATACATCAGGAACGGATGGCATCTCTTTTTTGAGCGAACGAAACTCCATTTATCTTTACATATTCTAGAGGCAGATATTTATCTGGTACTATTGTAACGGGTTTCCAAATTAGAGCAGCCCAATTTGAAATTAAGAAGAGATGCTGAACTAGAAGGTTCAGCAGCTTTACTTCAATTTCGAACCGGGCTGCTTTGACACTGTTTCAAAAAAAGAGGAGACTCGATGGCGTTTGGGACTGCCTGGTAGGAGTCCGACTAACGATGTGGTACTATAAGCAAATGCGGGGTAGTTAGTTTCCCTAAAAGTACTGTCGGTAGGCCCTGCCATCCTTCAGCCTCACGGAGTCAAGTCAGAATTCTACCTATTCGAGTCCAACGATGGCCAGTGATGGGCAAGCTCAATTCGCGTTGGACTTGAAGAGGCGAGAGAAACCCATGCATCCCTCAAATGCATGCGGGGTACATGGGGATGCTTGATCCCCCACAGGGATGCTTGTTCCAAAGCGCAGTGCACAATGTGAGTGTGTTGTTGTTGTCGTTTCTTATTCCACTTGGTAGACATCTAGACCAAGCCCACGAACCTGTACGTACTCATGGTTGAAAAGAAAGGGGGCAGCTCCTGTTGTGATGGAGCACCTGTAGGTAGAAATCTGACTTGGCCCCATGACGCTCTGCAGTTATATAAGACCGGGACCTACGGCTTAAAATAGATTCCAAACCACTACAAACATCCATGGCCCCGAAACCTGTATCTCCAAGGGGCAGAGAGCTAGATACTCAGCCGTTCAGACCCACAATGCAGATAACATCAATTCTATGGTCAAACCAAATCAAACCTCACGGAAGGCAATGCCCTTCTTCTTCAGCGTCACTGAACCAAGTCAGACTTCTACCTACAGGTGATCCATCACAACAGAAGTTGCCCGTCTTTCCCTCCTCTCCTGAGATCACACGGTTCTTGTGCTTTATCTAGATGTTGCTGTTTATCAAGTGGGATGAAAAACAACAGGTCTCTATTAAAAAAGAAAGAAGAAGTTCATCTTAACGAAGGACAAATCATCTAACATCATAATCTACTAATTCGGCAGAATTTTAATCCGACAACCTAATAAAGATTTTCATGATAAATTTTCAAGTTAAAACTGGATCAGAGAACAACTTTTTAATATTTTATTGTAATTAATAACTTTGAAAAGAATTATCTTTTTAAATAAGATTCGAATAAAAGCTAAAATGATAACACCATAGATTTCAATTTCGAATGAATTCAGTTCTCATGGTTTATTTTTATAAATCCATAACTAACAAGCATAATAATTTTTTTTAGTGC
Organism: Caerostris darwini; assembly: GCA_021605075.1. Taxonomy (NCBI): domain Eukaryota; kingdom Metazoa; phylum Arthropoda; class Arachnida; order Araneae; family Araneidae; genus Caerostris; species Caerostris darwini. The sequence continues at coordinate 572,958 of BPLQ01012409.1, read as the reverse complement.
TACTTCTGTTTTATTTATTTATTTATTATTTTTGTCAACAACGTAAGCATAAGTATAAACAAAAAGAAGTTCTAGGTAAAACAGTAAACATAACAAGAACTTGATGCGAGCAACATTTCAAGGCCATATTTATCAGATGTCATTCTTTGAAGGCTCCTTGTAGACTAAACAGTAAAGATGGTTTTTTACAAATGATAAGCCCTTCATAATATTTTTCAATATGATGTCATCAAAAGTACTTAAACTATTTGAAACAGAGGAACGAACCTGGAAATTCACTGGGTTGTTATTTTATATACCAAATATAAATAATCATGGATATAAAACGGACAATTAGACAATCAGCAAATGTGAACAAAAAATGTTGATCAATTTTAGTCTTATCATAGAGAATATGAGTAGCAATTGAGATTTGCTAATATTAGGAAAATTTGAAATGGGGAGGAAGTCAAAGTGCCAGCCTGGTATTTAGAGGGGGAAAAAAAAACCTGTATGAGTATGAATGTATGATTTCCATTTTCAAAATTTATTAAACAAATGTAACAGTATAAAAAAATTTTACATATTTTTGACTAATGAAGTTCAAAATCGATTCTTTACACCAATGAAATATTTCTTTCTTGCCTAATCTCGTTGATCAAATTGTCGTGTCGATATGGGTGTCACTATGTATTTAAAAATATTTTTTGTATTAAGATAAAATTGTTTGTAGTAATTAAATAATTTCTGTGCTGTGGTGGTATACTTTATGCGTGTCCGATGGAAGGGTATATATTATGGTCATTAGCCCCTACTGGATGCGAATCCGATCTGTGCAAAGCATGCCCAGTATCTGCAGGAAGCACATTATTTTTTTTTTTATTGCAGTGATTAGATATTTGTCGTGTCGATATGGGTGTCAATATTTATTTATAAATATCTTTTTGTATTAAGGTAAAAGGTAAAATTTTTTGTAATAATTATATAATTCATTCTTAAGCGTGATATATTTTATGTATGCCTGTTGGAAGGATGTACATGATTATTTACACCAATGAAATATTTCTTTTTTGCAATGTCTGGTTGATCATATTGTCGTGTCGATATGGGTGTCAATTTGTATTTATAAATATTTTTTGTATTAAGATAAAATTGTTTGTTTGACCAAATCCCTTACAGGAAGAGAATACGATCTGTTCAAAAAATATTTATAAGTACATATTGACCCCCATATCAAAACGACAAAATTGCTCTTCAAAACGTTTTTGGACTTCATATAATTTTTTTTTTTATTCTGTTATAAATTCTGTAAAGGATAATCTTGAATTTATATTTAGTTTCCCTTAGATGGTCTACTTCATTCCCAGACGTAGCCATTTTTTGGCCTCCTGTACATCTTGATTAATTATTTGATCTGCAATGTTTTTTTGCCGTATATGATGATAAAACAGTAAAATAAATGAAACTAACTTTTATAGATCGGGATACTTCCAGATCCTTTTATATTTTCTAATATTATCATAAGTTTCTTATTATAAATGTATTATTAATTTGTTAATTTCTAGTGAAATACTCTTGTCTGATCTATAATCACGTTGTTAATCCAATTCTATAAATAAATAATAGATGCAAACATGGAATATTCTCAGCAAATGATTTTATTTAATGTAGACAGTTGGGTTCGAAAAAAATTTTTTAAATTGCTATCGAAAATTGGTGTAAAGCAAATTTGATGAGCGTCTACATGATATGTGCAAATCTCGTGAGATTTATTATGGCTTCAATATGTTCTTTTATAAATTTTTTTTTTTTTTTGATTTTAAAAATATTGTATTTAATAAACCACATTGTGTTATTTGGAATACATTAAAGTTTTCTGGTGTTGAAATCTTTAGAAATTTTAGAATATTTCTATATCTTAAAATTAAAAAGAGATTCATAAAGTGAAAAAATTATTGCAAGACATTGCATATAAAGCAAGATATTTGGTAGTATTTTTTAAAATATAAAATTAGTTGCAACAATTCTATTTCTATTCTTTGAATTTATTATTTTCGTCTGTTTTTATATATAGATTACTTTTTTTTTTTCTTCTTTTTTTTAATTTTTATATTTTTTTTATCTGGAGATTAGTCAAAAATTACCAAAATGATCTTTTTTTTATTAAGGGCCTTATGGCTGAGTGGCTAGCGCTATGGCGCTTGGTACTACAGGTTTTGGGTTCGAGTCCCGGCGGTACCATGGATGTTTGTGGTGGTTCGGAACCCACTTTAAACCGTAGGTCCCGATCTAACAGGATCGTATAGCATTGTGGGGGTATTGTTACTCCGCGTCCGTAGCTTATCTTCAAGCTACACACACCTCCTGGGTAGTGATAAGTGAGTAACATCGGTACAGCACTTGCCTTAAGACATCAAAGACAACTGTTTAAGTGTTTGCCAGCTGCATTAGAAAAAAAAAAAATTTTTTTCTATTAAATAAAAACCTCCTTTTTTATCCGTTTGTAATGTTCAGCATCTTGCCTCATTAATTGGACTATCTGGTGGGAATTTTCCGAGTTTGCTCCTATACTATACGTAAATATGGGTAGTGCTCCCGGAAGGTACTGCCCTCCTTCTTCAGCGACACGCAGTCAAGCCAGACTTCTTACTATGGGTACTTCATCACAACAGAAGCTGCCCCCGTTCCTTCCTTCAGGGATACAACAGCAACAATGAGATATTTATTTTGTTTTCTTTATACATTTCAATGTTACTTTCTCCCCAATAAAATATAGAAAAACTGAAAATATTATTTTAAATCAGTCCTCTATCAATGTTAATGAAAACAATTCAATGGACAACAAACCAGCCGGCAGTCGCATATGAAATGCAATGATATAATCGAAATCTGTCCGATTTACATAGATAAGGCAGCATCTTCCAAACTGCTCCGATATTCGCTTAATGATAAACATGCCGGAGATCTGTGTTAAGTAGATGTCACAAGGGTCTACAGCAATCAAATGACGCTGGGCATTAGAGTAATTAGCATCTAACGTGTAGCACTGATGATCCGGTAATCATGCAAATAGATTCCGGAAAGTCCGGCATCTTTATTTTTCAGCCCGTTAGGATGTCGCCGGTCATTGTTCTTCAAAACTCACATTGAAATTTTGTGTATCATGCGCCAAATTAATGAGGAAATACTTTTAGCTTAATAAGGTCTTTTTTTATGTGTGTGTGTGTGCATATGAGGGGAGGTTTCGTCATATAAGAAACTTTAAAGTCTTCTTAACTTTTTTTAATTTTCAGCAACTATTTATTTTATCCTTTTAGCAAATTAAGTAGTAAAGTTGAGTTTGCTACTTTTTTTTTTTTATAAAAATAAACTTTGTGATTTAATAAAATATTAAACTATCAAGCATTTACTTAATTATTTTTAGTAATTTTTTTCCCGCATAATATCACTGTTGAAATAAGAAAATATATTCAAATTTTTTATCAGATATTGGAATAAATTGTCAGTTATAACAGGCATAATATGTATATGCTTTGTATACATAGAATCAAAAATGTTAATTTCACGCTTTAATGAATCTTAATGTTAATTTAAAGTTATACATGTTATATATAAAGTTAATTAAAGTTATACTTTTTAATGTTATATATATATATATATATATATAAATATATAATGTTTTTATTTTAATTCTGGATATTTATTTTAATTATAGATATATTTTTTTGTTGCTATATCAGATTGTTCGCTATTGATACAGCAAATGTGCAACAGATTCAGAGTTGTCCAGGTTGAACTATTTGTGTCAGCGTTATTTTGAATGTACACTCACAAAGCAACAGTGGAGGAGGAGAGAGGTTTCTTATTTTTTGCAAATACGAAGAGAGAGATTCAGTTTTGAGTCAACTTTCTCAGTTCAGAAACTCAGTACGCTGAACACTAGTTAATTACAATCACAAAATCATAACCAAGTTGCGCCAAATGCTATCGTTTTTACGCCAAAATTTAACGCCATTATGCAAAAAAAAAAAAAAAAAAAAAAAAAAAAAAAAAAAAAATTTATGCCTAAATTGTCTTTCGGCCAATTTATATCACTCTATCGCCAAAATTTTACCACCGTTATGGCAAAATTTTAATGTTTTCTTTTCAAGCCACATATTACAGCTTTAACGCCAAAATATATTATTATTTTACCAAAATTTTATTCCTAAATTACATTTATGCCAAATTTAATCACTTTATCGCAAATTATTATGTGGAATTATGTTTTGCTAACTCACATTAATGTATCATTTAGACAAAGATAATAATCGTTGCTACGATAAATTTAAGGCCAAAATTATTCGCTAATAAAGAATTTTTTTTTTTCTATTATGTCAAAAAAATGTTTACTATGCATTCGAATGATGAAACAAAATTATTTAAAAAAAGTGGTCTAAAGAAAAAGAAGAATGACTTACATTTTATTCTGATATTTATCCTTTGTTGGAGGCGAAAATGATCTTTTTATTGCCTTACTAAAACGTGTACGTGCATAGCATTATTAAATGAATGAAGAAAACAAGAACAACATCAGAAAACAATATTTGAATTTAGTAAGTTCTTTTTCTTATGTAAACTAACGTTCTAAATTTAAAAAGGTACATTTTTCAGCTCGAATTCAAATAACGGTTGCCACAAAACCGTCAACAGCATTAAAAATAAACATCACAAAACCGAATAATTTAATGCTTTCGATCGACATTTTCGCTGTTAACTAACATTCTAAAAATAAAAAATAAAAGTTTTTCGCGAGAATTCAACGGTTGTTTTAAAATCTTAAATATGTAAGCAGCATTAAAAAGAAAATAATTGTTTGATAATCAAATATAAGTTATTAATAATTTAAAAAATCGTTTTTCTTGTTCGTTTCCTATTTTCATGAGTGGCAACATCATAAAAATTGTTCATTTTCTGTATCGGTGGCCGACATACGTTATAAAAACAATATCAGAATAATCAATAATTTCATAATAATCAGAATAAATATTTAAAAGAATGTATATTTATGTTCTTTATTTACAATAACTAAAAAATTCTGCAAACATCAAAGTAGAAATAAATAATCATTATATAGTTTCGAGAAAGAAGTTACGAATTTCTCTAGCATATTGTAACCCTAAAGAAATTTGTGGAGCATTGGCGAAATATTCTGGGTTGCAAGATTGGCGACTGTCTCAGGGGTACAGTATTATAGATTTCAACCTAAAAAATATTGATTATGTAAACAAAATGCTTAGAACTTTTTCTTTTTAATATTTTTTTATTTGACACGTAGATAATTTACTATAAGCTAAAAAATTTGTAATACTTTATGCCGAGTTTTTTACCTAGAAAAAAATCTGTGGTCTGTGCCGTTGTCTTAATATTATATATGAAAACAGCACTGTAAACGAACTTGCCGGGGGAGGAATTGAGGGTTATTAGATGAAATAAGGCAACAAAGGATGGTTGGATAATGTCTCTTTATGGCCATTTTTTTTTTTCTCATTTTAGGTTAATTAGACAGGAATCTACAAACCCCTATCCCGATTCCGAACCCCTAACATTTATCCATGCCACTGCCAGGATTCGAATCTGAAGTCTGTGGTACCAACGGCCAGATCGCTAGCCAATTGGACATCAGGCCGCAAAAAATAAACAAACGAATGAATGGTTTAGACATTTATTGGAACAGAAAGATGTCTTATTGTTTACGTACGCACAGTGGACCTATGGTAATTGAAGTAGGCTACATAAAGTGTGTACTGCAAATCACTGAAGTTTCTGGCATGGTTGGTTAGGTTGAGGGTGGTGTTCCCAAATGTAGTTTTCCCGTTGATAAGCCATGAGTTCACTTTGCTCCGGTCCCTGAATTCACATTGTCTATCGAATAAGATGTTTTGGATTCGTCTTGAGTCTTTCAACTTCTGCAATACGCTTTGAAGGATGGAGGGGTTCTTTGCTTCCACCCTCGTGGCATATAAGCCGGCATTATAAAATTTCATCGCACTTATTTTTGTATTTCAAACTTTTAAATTTTACTTCATCATGGCTTTATTATTATATTCAGTTAGATCTCGTCGAAACCTTTCAAATGAATGCTTAATCCGTAACAGGTTTGGATCCCAAGATATAATAGCGGAAATTGATCGCGTGGTGCCTTATTCTAGGCTAACCCCCGCTACATGATGAACGGTTTCTACCTTTTTCCACTAGAATCTTTCAACCTTCCCCTATATGATGATTTATTTATATGTTTCAAATTATAAGTAATTTTGATGCTATTAACATTTCAAACTGGTCATCGCTTCAACAGCCTTCCAATCCTGAATCAGATACCCATACTAACCGATTTTATAGATATTTTCATATCGAATTATATCGAAACTACCATCCAGTTTTGTTTATATATTTCTTTTAAGTTTCATATTTCTAGATTGAATTCTTTTGAGAAATAAAATTACTCAATGAAACATCCAAATCTCCTTAAATGTTTCGAATTTATGAATATAAATTCTGAAAAACGATTTCCCCAATTGAATCTTAAAATAAAGTCAAAAGATTTAAAAGTCAAATAATCTTTTATTAAACAATAAAACATTAAATGCTATGATAAAAGGAAAAGAATAAAAAAAGTATCGATTAGAAACAATGCGGGAAATATAACACATTCCATCAAGTCATGGCAGAAAGCATACGCCATGACAAAAATGAAAAACATAACAAAAAAACCCCCCGCCATAATAAAACACTGCCTGGCTGTATCAACTGGTGTTTCAACAAGAAAGACTAACTCTAAATGTCAGCATAAGTGAAAGGTTACGAAGCGTAATACAATCTCTTCTTTTTATCAGTGTTCTGCTCCCCCCTCGTCTCACGTGTCTACAGTAATAGGGCCCCATAAGCGTATATGATGAGCATCCATCATCTCGCGCTTCAACGCTTTTCCACCCCCCTCTTGCAACTCTTGTTTCTCTCCATATTAGAGTGAAGTATGTTATGACGCCGTTTATAGCGCTTTTGGCGTCGTAATTCAGGTAGCTTTCGCCAAATGGGAATTGGGGGAAGCTTGTTCATCCTGCTATTAAAAAGTTCATTTGTTCTGATTTGTGGTACATGGGCGATCGTTTATTAGATAAAGGTGGGATATGTCTATTTGTTCTCTTTCTGTTCTTTTCTTTTTTGTTTTTTTACAAATGCGTTTTTCGTTTTTATTTTTATATTTTGCGCGCTTGCAGTTTGTCGTATGTCTTTATTTTTTGGTGTAAGCAATTGGCGATGTTTCTTGTTAAGCCAGTGAATTGTTGCTTTTACCTGTGGGTGGGATTGCTTGTATCACAAAAATTATAGGAAATACTATAAAAAAATGTTTTTTTTTTTCTTTTAATTTTCCCGAATTTTTACCATGCAATGAAGAGTGAAGTATGTTATGAGGGCGTTTATAGCGCTTCCGGTAGCTTTCACCAATGTGGAACGAAAGGCGATGAACACAGGCGATCGTTTATTAGATAAAGATGGGATATGTCTATTTGATCTCTTTTTCTTTTTTTTGTTTTACAAATGCGTTTTTCGTTGTTATTTTTATATTTTGCACGCTTGTAGTGGTTTGTCTTTATTTCTTGTTGTAAGGAATTGGCGATGTTTCTTGTTAAACCAGTGAACTGTTGTTTTTTACCTGTAGGTGGGCTTGTATCACAAAAATTATAGGAAATACTATAAAAAAATGTTTTTTTTTTATTTTAATTTTCCCGAATTTTTACCATGCAATGAAGAGTGAAGTATGTTATGAGGGCGTTTATAGCGCTTCCGGTAGCTTTCACCAATGTGGAACGAAAGGCGATGAACACAGGCGATCGTTTATTAGATAAAGATGGGATATGTCTATTTGATCTCTTTTTCTTTCTTTGTTTTACAAATGCGTTTTTCATTGCTATTTTTATATTTTGCACGCTTGTAGTAGTTTGTCTTTATTTCTTGTTGTGAGGAATTGGCGATGTTTCTTGATAAACCAGTGAACTGTTGTTTTTACCTGTAGGTGGGCTTGTATCACAAAAATTATAGGAAATACTATAAAAAAATGTTTTTTTTTCTTTTAATTTTCCCGAATTTTTACCATGCAATGAAGAGTGAAGTATGTTATGAGGGCGTTTATAGCGCTTCCGGTAGCTTTCACCAATGTGGAACGAAAGGCGATGAACACAGGCGATCGTTTATTAGATAAAGATGGGATATGTCTATTTGATCTCTTTTTCTTTCTTTTTGTTTTACAAATGCGTTTTTCATTGCTATTTTTATATTTTGCACGCTTGTAGTAGTTTGTCTTTATTTCTTGTTGTGAGGAATTGGCGATGTTTCTTGATAAACCAGTGAACTGTTGTTTTTACCTGTAGGTGGTCTTGTATCACAAAAATTATAGGAAATACTATAAAAAAATGTTTTTTTTTTTTTTTTTAATTTTCCAGAATTTTTACCATGCAATGAAGAGTGAAGTATGTTATGAGGGCGTTTATAGCGCTTCCGGTAGCTTTCACCAATGTGGAACGAAAGGCGATGAACACAGGCGATCGTTTATTAGATAAAGATGGGATATGTCTATTTGATCTCTTTTTCTTTCTTTTTGTTTTACAAATGCGTTTTTCATTGCTATTTTTATATTTTGCACGCTTGTAGTAGTTTGTCTTTATTTCTTGTTGTGAGGAATTGGCGATGTTTCTTGATAAACCAGTGAACTGTTGTTTTTACCTGTAGGTGGGCTTGTATCACAAAAATTATAGGAAATACTATAAAAAAATGTTTTTTTTTTCTTTTAATTTTCCCGAATTTTTACCATGCAATGAAGAGTGAAGTATGTTATGAGGGCGTTTATAGCGCTTCCGGTAGCTTTCACCAATGTGGAACGAAAGGCGATGAACACAGGCGATCGTTTATTAGATAAAGATGGGATATGTCTATTTGATCTCTTTTTCTTTCTTTGTTTTACAAATGCGTTTTTCATTGCTATTTTTATATTTTGCACGCTTGTAGTAGTTTGTCTTTATTTCTTGTTGTGAGGAATTGGCGATGTTTCTTGATAAACCAGTGAACTGTTGTTTTTACCTGTAGGTGGGCTTGTATCACAAAAAATTATAGGAAATACTATAAAAAAATGGTTTTTTTTTTTTTTTAATTTTCCTGAATTTTACCATGCAATGAAGAGTGAAGTATGTTATGAGGGCGTTTATAGCGCTTCCGGTAGCTTTCACCAATGTGGAACGAAAGGCGATGAACACAGGCGATCGTTTATTAGATAAAGATGGGATATGTCTATTTGATCTCTTTTTCTTTCTTTGTTTTACAAATGCGTTTTTCATTGCTATTTTTATATTTTGCACGCTTGTAGTAGTTTGTCTTTATTTCTTGTTGTGAGGAATTGGCGATGTTTCTTGATAAACCAGTGAACTGTTGTTTTTACCTGTAGGTGGGCTTGTATCACAAAAATTATAGGAAATACTATAAAAAAATGGTTTTTTTTTTTTAATTTTCCCGAATTTTTACCATGCAATGAAGAGTGAAGTATGTTATGAGGGCGTTTATAGCGCTTCCGGTAGCTTTCACCAATGTGGAACGAAAGGCGATGAACACAGGCGATCGTTTATTAGATAAAGATGGGATATGTCTATTTGATCTCTTTTTCTTTCTTTGTTTTTTTTATATTTTGCACGCTTGTAGTAGTTTGTCTTTATTTCTTGTTGTGATATGTCTATTTGATGGGATATGTCTATTTGATCTCTTTTTCTTTCATTGCTATTTTTATATTTTGCACGCTTGTAGTAGTTTGTCTTTATTTCTTGTTGTGAGGAATTGGCGATAGATAAAGATGGGATATGTCTATTTGATCTCTTTTTCTTTCTTTGTTTTTTTTAAACCAGTGAACTGTTGTTTTTTTTATATTTTGCACTTGTAGGTTTGTCTTTATTTCTTGTTGTGAGGAATTGGCGATGTTTCTTGATAAAATTATAGGAAATACTATAAAAAAATGTTTTTTTTTTTTTTAATTTTCAAATTTTTACCATGCAATGAAGAGTGAAGTATGTTATGAGGGCGTTTATAGCGCTTCCGGTAGCTTTCACCAATGTGGAACGAAAGGCGATGAACACAGGCGATCGTTTATTAGATAAAGATGGGATATGTCTATTTGTTCTCTTTTTCTTTCTTTGTTTTACAAATGCGTTTTTCATTGCTATTTTTATATTTTGCACGCTTGTAGTAGTTTGTCTTTATTTCTTGTTGTGAGGAATTGGCGATGTTTCTTGATAAACCAGTGAACTGTTGTTTTTACCTGTAGGTGGGCTTGTATCACAAAAATTATAGGAAATACTATAAAAATGTTTTTTTTTTTTTAATTTTCAGAATTTTTACCATGCAATGAAGAGTGAAGTATGTTATGAGGGCGTTTATAGCGCTTCCGGTAGCTTTCACCAATGTGGAACGAAAGGCGATGAACACAGGCGATCGTTTATTAGATAAAGATGGGATATGTCTATTTGTTCTCTTTTTCTTTCTTTGTTTTACAAATGCGTTTTTCATTGCTATTTTTATATTTTGCACGCTTGTAGTAGTTTGTCTTTATTTCTTGTTGTGAGGAATTGGCGATGTTTCTTGATAAACCAGTGAACTGTTGTTTTTACCTGTAGGTGGGCTTGTATCACAAAAATTATAGGAAATACTATAAAAAATGTTTTTTTTTTTTAATTTTTCAGAATTTTTACCATGCAATGAAGAGTGAAGTATGTTATGAGGGCGTTTATAGCGCTTCCGGTAGCTTTCACCAATGTGGAACGAAAGGCGGTGAACACAGGCGATCGTTTATTAGATAAAGATGGGATATGTCTATTTGTTCTCTTTTTCTTTCTTTGTTTTACAAATGCGTTTTTCATTGCTATTTTTATATTTTGCACGCTTGTAGTAGTTTGTCTTTATTTCTTGTTGTGAGGAATTGGCGATGTTTCTTGATAAACCAGTGAACTGTTGTTTTTACCTGTAGGTGGGCTTGTATCACAAAAATTATAGGAAATACTATAAAAAAATGTTTTTTTTTCTTTTAATTTTCCAGAATTTTTACCATGCAATGAAGAGTGAAGTATGTTATGAGGGCGTTTATAGCGCTTCCGATAGCTTTCACCAATGTGGAACGAAAGGCGATGAACACAGGCGATCGTTTATTAGATAAAGATGGGATATGTCTATTTGTTCTCTTTTTCTTTCTTTGTTTTACAAATGCGTTTTTCATTGCTATTTTTATATTTTGCACGCTTGTAGTAGTTTGTCTTTATTTCTTGTTGTGAGGAATCGGCGATGTTTCTTGATAAACCAGTGAACTGTTGTTTTTACCTGTAGGTGGGCTTGTATCACAAAAATTATAGGAAATACTATAAAAAAATGTTTTTTTTTTCTTTTAATTTTCCAGAATTTTTACCATGCAATGAAGAGTGAAGTATGTTATGAGGGCGTTTATAGCGCTTCCGGTAGCTTTCACCAATGTGGAACGAAAGGCGATGAACACAGGCGATCGTTTAATGATAAACATGGGATATGTCTATTTGTTCTCTTTTTCTTTCTTTGTTTTACAAATGCGTTTTTCATTGCTATTTTTATATTTTGCACGCTTGTAGTAGTTTGTCTTTATTTCTTGTTGTGAGGAATTGGCGATGTTTCTTGATAAACCAGTGAACTGTTGTTTTTACCTGTAGGTGGGCTTGTATCACAAAAATTATAGGAAATACTATAAAAAAATGTTTCTTTTTTCTTTTTAATTTTCCAGAATTTTTATCATGCAATGAAGAGTGAAGTATGTTATGACGCCGTTTATAGTCCTTTTGGCGTCGTAATTCAGGTAGATTTAGCCAATGGGAATTGGGGAAGCTTGTTCATCGTGCTATTAAAAAGTTCATCTATTCTGATTTGTGGTACATGGGCAATCGTTTATTAGATAAAGATGGGATATGTCTATTTGTTCTCTTTCTGTTCTGTTCTTTTTTGTTTTTTTACAAATGCGTTTTTCGTTTTTATTTTTATATTTTGCGCGCTTGTAGTTTGTCTTTATTTCTTGTTGTAAGGAATTGGCGAGGTTTTTCTTCTTAAACCAGTGAACTGTTGCTTTTACCTGTAGGTGGGCTTGCTTGTATCACAAAAATTATAGGAAATACTATCAAAATGATTTTTTTTTTAATTTTACGGAATTTCTACCATGCAGTGAAGAGTGAAATTGAAGGAGAAGAATACATCTTAAAAAATTATAGGAAATACTATAATTTTTTTAATATGCATATCTGATGCATTATCTGCATCACATTAAATGGAATTGCAGCGTGATCCATAAATTGACACAAATATATGTAGAAATCTTATTTCGGCTTGAAAGGCAAACGCAAGTTAAAAAACTGATTGTAACAAAAAAAAAAAAAGTTTAGGAACTTACTCATCCTTGTCTGCAGTAGATTGTCGTTTGATGTTTCGGCAATTAAATTCTCGTTGTCTAAATGTTGATACGTACATTGGTGGTTTAAAATACTTTATTTTGTTGAGTGCTTTATTTACTGTGCATTAATGTGTTTATTATTTTAATTATGCTTATTAATTTTGTCCTATTGTTGTAACGGATATTGTTTAATTTGTTTGTTTATTGTTGTACTGTTGTTTATTGTTATTTAGTAATAACAATATACAAAAAAAAAAGATAACAGACAAAAGGAAAGATAACAGACAAAAAAACATCAAAAATAGTCATGTTTCAAAATCATAACAAATAGACCTAAAAAAAACCTCGTTTTTTCCATAAAACCAATTCATTATCATGAAAGACTCGTATGAAGTAGTTTTTTAGGCACTTAGTTATATGTGTAAATAATTTTTTTTTAATTTAAAATCAATTGGGGAGTTGATTTGTTGTAGATTTTCGGAGTGCATTGGTCGCGCAGCGACCATAAACCTCCATCCTTGAAAAAATAGGGTTCTTGTCGATTGGTCTAAGCCAATTGCCAGCGTGAAATTTATAGAAAAAGTAGATAATTGAATAAAAATTACAAATAAATAAACTGATTAAAAAAAAAAAAAATTAAAAGATAAAAAAAAAAAAAAAAAAAAAATACAGAACAATTGGGGTGTTATTTGCTATAAATTATTCTCTTAGAATGAAAAAAATAAAAGCATTGTTTTTCATCAATATTGATTATATATTATTGGTTTTTGACTTTGTTTTGTAAATATTACATCGTCAGATTGTATACATCTGCATCACATTAAACGGAATTGCAGCGAGGTCCAAATCTCTGCCAAAACTCTTTTATCGTCGATCTTTTCAAGAAAATCTTGACTTTTTATGGATTCTCTTTGGATAAATTTTACAGATTTAATAATTACTCAGTTTTTTTCTTAGTGGATTATTATTAATATAAAATAAGTAAAAAAAATATTAAAAAATAAATCTAAAATTATCAAAAAAACTATTTTCAGATTTAGCAAACGATAATTATTAAAAACAAATTCGAAAATCAAGGAATCACTTAAATTATATTGTTTTTGCATTATAAATCAAGTACTCTTATTTTCGAAGGAATTTAACAAGACTTTGAACCAAGTGTCACCGCAATCCTACCCATCAGCCAGAAAATTCGAAATTATATTGTTATTTTTTGCAGATTTAATAACTACTCAATTTTTCTTTCTGGATTATTATTAATATAAAATGAATAAAAAAAATTAACAAAAAATTATTTTAAAATTTGCAAACGATAATTATAAAAACAAATTCGAAACTCAAGGAACCATTTAAATCGTACTGTTTATGCATCAAAAAATAAAGTATTCTAATTTTCGAAGGGATTTAATGGCTTTGTACCAAAGTAGCACCCCAACCATACCCATCAGGCAAAAAATTCGAAATTCTATTATTTTTTGCAGATTTAATAATTACTCAATTTTTTCTTTCTTGATTATTATTAATATAAAATGAATAAAAAAATATATAAAAAAATTATTTTAAAAGTTAGCAAACTATAATTATTAAAAGTAAATTCGAAAAACTAAAATTGTATTCGAACCACTAAAATTTTATTTTTTTTGCATTATAAATCAAATATTCCAATTCTCGAAGGGATTTAATATGATTTTGTACCAAAGTGTCACTACAATCATATCCATCAGCCAGGAAATTCGAAATTATATTGTTATTTTTTTGCAAATTTAATAATTACTTTTTTTTTAGATTATATGTTAGTTTTTTGATAATTTTTTTATTCATTTTATACTATCTTAAAATTTAGCAAACGATAATTATAAAAAACAAATTCGAAAGTCAACGTACAATTTAAATCGTATTATTTTTGCATTATACACCAAATATTCCTATTTTCGGAGGGATTTAATGATTTTGTACCAAAGTGACACCAGGACCATTCCCATCAGCTAGAAAACTCGAAATTAATTTAATAAAGAGTCGATTTTTAATATTTACTTTTGGTAAAATATTTAAATGGCATTGTTTAAGGGGAACGTATGAGGGATGCTTGATCGCCAAGCATTGGAAACCTGTAACCGAATCCCCATCCGTTACAGTCGAAGTGATCCGCCAGAAACTTTATAGGGGAGATGGGGACGAAAGAGCGCGCGAAGGCTGAAGCAACAGATATATCTATCGAGGAGCGCGCGATGGGGAATGTCAAACATTCCATTCGCTTGCTGCAGACGATAATGCAAAGCAAGTTATTAAGGAAGGTAAGAGTCGATTCATTGGAGCAAACGATTTCTCATTAGCCGGGCGCAAAATAACACATTCCGCTTCTGGCCGAGCCGCGTTCCAGGGATTGAGTAATGTTCGGGGGGGACGCGCTGTTTTATAGCCGGCTCGCTGCCGCATAAATTGTTTATTCTGGGGGAGTGTGCCGGCGATTATGGAAACCGGTGGGGATTCTGAATTTTAATGAGCGGCCCCGGCTGGAATGATAATGATATTGTTTTTGCCCCCCCGCGTGGGAAGTGGGCGCAACTATGCGATAATTAACTGGCTTTACGATTCCCCGGCTTTCACGATTATGAACGATATGAGCCTAGAAATGTATGCGAGAGAAAGAGTAACCTCTAAATCTGCAATTAAAAGAGCCTCGCTCTCTCTCCTATTTTTACATTAAAAGAGTTTATTATGGCATCTTATAATAAACACTACCGAATGCAAGGCCAAAGAAAATGTTATTCTGTAGTAAAGGATGAAATGTCTAAGGACTTGTTTGATGTAAAACAATCATTTTAGTGTCACGCTCACTGTATCACTTCCTTTATGATTTCATTATATTAGTGAAGATTCACGCTGGTTATTCTCTATGGTTTTGATGTAAGTTATTCCTTCTATTTACGCTGGTAATTGATTGTATGGAAAAAGGGCGTAAATATATCACTGATATGCCATTTAAATTTAGGATCTGTTCCACACGCTCATGCATAAAATTTAAGACTTATTGTTATTTTTAAGCAAATAGCCATGAAATTGTAAAAAATGTGTTATTGTAATCAGTTCCAATGGGTATACGATTCCCCGGCTTCACAATTATGAGCGATATGAGTTTAGAAATGTATGCAAGATAAAGAGAGAGAGAGAGAGTAACCTCTAAATCTGCAATTAAAAGCACCTCGTTCTCTCCTATTTTTACGTTAGGAGTTTATTATGCCCTCTATAATAAACGATACAGAACGCAAGGCCAAAGAAAGAACCATGAAACTTTATCTCAGGAACTAGAGAACTTATTTACAGAATTTTATTCTGTTGTTAAATGATGAGATATCTAAGAGCTTAAGAACTTGTTTGATGTACAATGATCATTTTACTGTCACGCTCACTAAATCAAGTACTTCATGATTTCATTATATTAGTGAAAATTATCATGGTTATTCACTACGATTCTGCATGGTTTCGATGTAAATTGTTCCTTTTATTTACAGAGTAGAATTGGGTTAACGAAAACAAGGCGTAATTAATGCCATACTGAATTGCCATTTAAATTTAAGAACTCTGTTCCACACACTCAAATATGTATACTAACAGGCAAAATTTAAAAATCATTGATATTTTTAAGCGATAAGATATTTTAATTGTAGAAAAGGTGTTATTGTAATCAATACAATGAATATCAAAAAGTCAGTTCATATGCAAATATGATTAACAAGACATCACAGGTAACCTAAGAGCACTCGAAACGCGACATAGTAAGACTCCAATGAAAAGAAGGACGAAATGTGCTATTAAAGACAATCTCTGCAAGTTCAAGAGAGTACTTAAGTTCTATATGATTGCAAGAAATCATTTGTAAGACTTTACATGTTGTTGAATAATCGGTAAGTTTGGTAATAGACTGTACTACGGTCGGTTGATCTGCGTACTGGGGCAAGCCTTAGCTGAAAGTTTCGTATCGGCAAAAGTCCACTTCCTCTAAAAGTGCTTTTTTGACAACAGAAATTAAGCAAATTTTGGGTAAGAGAAAAATAAAACAATCTTCTAAACACAAGGAAAGGAATAAAACAGTTATGAACAATGGAAGAAAGCACTATTCTTACAAAATTAGACGATGCCCTTCATACTTTGGTGTGTGCTAATGGATGAAAAAAAACTCGAAATGCAGTTATAAATAAAAATTAAAAGCGCCTTTCAAAAAGTCATGTTAATCATTAATTAACTGTGAAACTGTCCAAAGCATTCATTTTTCTAGAAAATATAAAGATTACAAATCACCTGTAGTTTTCACCATACTCTTATATGCGTATCTTTTTTTCCGGTTTCCACTATCATAAATTTTAAAGATCTTTTTTATATATACTATTGTGCCATCAAAAACGTTTTTTAAAATTGAAAAAAGTCTTGTTGGTTTTGAAACATAGGTACGAAAAAGGGAATTGAATCGAATAGGGTACGTCAAAAAGCAAACACGATTAGCTACGCAGTTATGCGGGATATTTTGTTATTTAGGGCCGAAAATTGCATCTGTAAATTATAGCAAGAAACTATGGCAATTGTGAATTGTTTTTTATAACACTTAGATGAGTAGGTTTAAAATTTCCAATTCCTGCCTTTGTCTGTTGCTAATGTAATAATAATATTATCCAAGTTCCTTCAATTTAACTTTGTAGTGTGCAGATGTGATGGGGTTGAGACATGAGGCCCAGGTTGGAGAACTCACAGCTTCGTTGACACACGCAGTATTAATTAAATAATGTATGTCTCTAAATGAGACATACAAGATGTAACACATTTAAAACCATATAATTATAGATTCGTGGAAGGATTCCGCTTATAAGCCGAAAACTCGATACTCTGCTACGAGCAGGATGTTCGAAACATACTTCCTCTCCGCGTGAAAGTCTGTAGGTCAACTAATGCGCTAGGTTACATTAAATATATTTCCCACAGATACAATAGAATACATTTCTGAACAGAAACGCGTGGTTGCGCTGTACTTCCTCTCGGGTGAGAGTCTCGAGGCCTTCTGACCATTTCTCCTGAAAGCCACAGGGAATGCTCTTGCAATGCGTAGGATGAAGCACAGTTACAACTTAAGAATTTTTACTTTAAAACCAACTTTCCATAATTCTTCAATAAAAGAAAAATGAAAAGATTTGATTCAGAAAAGTAATGAACAGAATGGTAATCCTTATACAATGATGAATCGACGGCAATTTAAAGCAAATTACGTTGAAGTTTGAAATTGTTTGTAAAAATTATTTATATTTTGTTATCGTAATAACTTATTCCTCAGGCAAAAGAAAAACAAAAGAAAGTGTTTAAAAAATAAATATTTTTCTAGTTGTTTTCTTACTTTTTTATGTACTTAGAAAAACGCAAACTTGTATAATTAAGATTGTATATTAGTTCAGAGGATATTCAACTATTAGTTAAATGCAAGTTAATTACTTGAAGATCTTAAGATTAAATACATGATGTGTTAAAGCGAAAAAAAAAAAAAATATGGTTATCTGAAGGAAGATTTTTTTTTTTTTTTTTTTTTTTAATATCAAGAAAGTTAAAAAAACAGAATTTTTAAAAATATTTATTTTTCATTTTTTTATTTTAGTTCATTAGTAAAAATCAATAAATAAAATGAAATATATATTTCTTTTAAAAGCGCCATCTAAAATCTGTATACAAAAACAAGAGCATCGTCGATTCAGCAATGAAACTCCCATATCCTTAAAGAAGAACTGTTTATTTTTCAGATATTTATTTCGAATGCAACTCCACCACATCGCGTCGAAAAACAATATTTTGGAAACTACTGAATAATGTATCCCTAAACATACTTTTTTTCTTTATTTTTTTTCCCCAGGTAGGGGAAAAAGACAAAAAAGAAGGGAAATCTGGTCTCTGATAATCATTTCTTTCAACACGGACTTAGTAGAAACTATACGCAGAAAAAAAAGCTTTTTGGGGACATATTTACTTTTCCCCTAGGAAAAAATAAATCTGAAAAACAATATACGTGACTTCCTACTGGCAAAAAAAACAACAACAACATCATCCCCCAAAACCTTCCTTTCACATCGTATGGTTGCTCCTTTATAGATATCTGTATACATACCGAAACACAAAGTAGCTTTTTCTCCAGAATTTTTATTATCGGAGGATCCCTGTGTCCAACATTCTCTGAATAATAGAACTTCTGGATAGATTTGAGGTTTATAGAATTTAGATCTTCGCATGGAGGGCTTCAAAAACGAATGATTTTTCCTCGGATTTGACGTTTGCTCTGATTGTTTCGGGTGATATTTTTTGAAATTCCATTCCATTTCCACTCGGATGTTTTGTTTCCGTCGAGTTCTTTTTTGTTCTGTTCTTTTTTAATGCAATGTCGTAGGTCGGCGGCAGTTTTCTGGAGACGATACTGCATTATGTCAGGGATGTCAGAATTACTGTTCGGAGCCGAGAAGGAAAGAGACGTCTTGGAATGTGAAACGAGATACTACAGGTACAGCACTGCGTGCTGGTTGAGAATTTGAAATTGAAATCTTCGGTGTTCCCCATCAGATATATCAGTGGGTCATAAACTATTGTGCATTGCTCTGTTTTTTTACTGCGTCCTTGTAAAAAAATATTTTCATGGACATGCATGTATCTTTTTATTTATTTATCTGTTATTTATTGAGTATTTTATTTATTTATGTATCTGTTTAAAGAAGTGGATTATGATTTTTTAAAGTTATTATTCTTCTCTGTATAAAAACATATTTTTTTCTCACTAAAAATATTGATAATTTTTACTATTCCCTCCTTTTTACCTTTTACCTTAAAAATTATTAAAAAATTAAAAATAATCATTGAAATTGATTATAAACAATTATTGAAAGTGTAATTTATTTAAGATTTCCTTTTTATTTATTTTATTCTTTTAAGGTATATCAATTTTGCTTATTTTATTTGTTTTGTTTAATACAATTTTAGATAGAGGTTACGTTTAATTTGTTTTTGAAGAATGATAAGTTAAGTTACACTTTTTACACTTTCTGGAATCGATCGAGCATTTCGTGTTTCATTTAAGTTTGGTTTCTCGCTCTACGGTTATTTTGTGTACACTTTGGGCTAATTAGACCGGGACCTACAGTTTAAAGAGGATTCCGAACCAATCACTACATAGTCATATAAAACTATATATAGTGGGTTTTTTCTATATATACAACTTTGTACAGTTTTTTTGTGATATATAGTCAAATATCACTATCACATACACTATTTTGAAAGAATTGCTGAAAAACAAGTCTTTCTCCGTCTGTTTGTCATTTGGGAGAACTCTTACAATATAATTCCAGTTAGTTCAGTTTATGACAGGATATGGGCGACTTTAGGCTAATTAGACCGAGACCTACAATTTAAAGTGGATTCTGAACTACTAACAAACATTTATACCACCGCCAGGATTCGAACCTCAATCATGTGGTACCAACAGTCAGAGCGCTAGACAATTGTCCATCAGGCCATGTCTTCCATTTATCCGAGAAGGATGAATGACAATATCCTGACATAATCATATATCACTTTATATCATCATATGAAACTATATAAATATCAAAAATAATCAAATATAAAACTATATTTCGTTTTATGACTACTATATATAGTTATATAAAATTATATATATAGTGTTTTTTTCTATATGTATATATCTTTATATAGATTTTTGTGATATATAGTCATATATCACTATCGTATATACTACAAGAATTGCAAAAAAAAAAAAAAAAAAAGTCATTCTTCGGTTGCTTACAATATGGGAGAAAACTCAGAAAACACTTACAATATAATTCCCGTTAACACAGATTATGGCCGTATATAGGTATATTCGCCGTTGAAGTTTTAGTTTCCGAATAATGGTGTATAAAAACTGAATCAGATTATTGAAATGTTAGAATTGAAAGGAGGCATTGACACAAACATATCATTTATTTTCTACAATACAAAGCAGACTGCTAATTAACAAAGCAATACTATGACGGCAAGCCTAAACTACAACTAACAAAGCCATGACTAACTAACTTCTAATTTTTTAAACCGATGAAACACTTTACGGTTGCCACACATCTCGAGTAAAATTTATTTAAACATTTTTCTTTCAGCACGAGGTCCTCTGCATAGTTCTAGTGCGAATTCATGGTGGATCCAATTAATTTAAACATTTATTTTTTTCTCCATGTGCGGTCCACTATATAATTCTCGTGGATGGCGGATTCTTACTCAGTTGATGAGAGAACAAGTAATATATATAAAAAAAATTTTAAAGTCAATTCCTCCTTTTTTTTCACTATATTGCAGAAAGTCCTTTATAAATAATTTGCATTCATTTTTTTTAAAGTTTATCTGGCGCCATCTGTTGGTAGATATATGCAACTTAAATGCAGAAAAAAACCTAAAATTAATTAATTAAATTTAATGAATGAATTAATATTTGAAAAAACTGTATTAACATCCAGTGTCATCCACTACAAGTTTAAAAAAATGTATTTGAACTTGAGTGGATGAATAAAAAGTATTTTATTAACGATTGAAAGTTTGAACAAGATATATATAGGGAGAGTGTGAGCTAATAGAAGGAATTGAAAAACCTTCTTGATCACCGCTGAATCTATTGGTGTGTCAATGACTGGTTCACTGGTTTGACTACCAGTGGGACTCGAACACAGCTTGGTATGCAAATTACTTCTAGACCTCGAGGTCTATACATTATATAGGCATTTTTTTCCATATAGTATTGATGTGTAGCAAGTGAAGTTCTGTTTGGGTTAAAGGGAATGGGAATTCTGCATATAAATGAAAAAGGGAAAAAACGTTTTCTTAGAGGTCACTTTTGAAGGTCTTTGAAAAGCCAGCTTTAGCTGAAGCATTTTGGCAAAGCACATATTTGTCCAAAATCTTAAAATTTCCCTGCACATTTTATTTTAGAAAAAAAATAAATAATAATAATAATAAATAGTATGCAGGGGAAAAAAACTTGCAGAGACTTGAAAAATATTTTTAAAAATATTAATTAACCTGTTTGAATCTTATGACTCTCAAAACAGTTTGAGTCTGGGCCATAAGGAGCAAAGATGTTCTAGAATTTCCACACTATTGTACAGGTACATATTATGAACAATCCGATTAAATATTATGTTTGCCAATAAGACATTTTTAAGAAATCTGTGTAAATCACACTTCATATGCAGAAAAACTAAATTCACGTTACATAAAAAACCCTTATTAGACCTATTTCGGTCCATGGCTCTGAAGCATGGACTTTGGCAAGATCTGATAAGGCCCATTTTGGATTATTTGAGCGAAAGATTTTAAGGGCTATTCTTGGAGCAGATGGAGAAGACGGTACAACGCAGAACTATATAAAGACTATAACATATATAAAAACCCAGTTATAAAATTTATTAAGATCAATAGATTAAACTGGGCTGATCATACATTTAGAATGAACGATTTAAGCCCTTCAAACGGGCTCGTTTTTTCAAAGCCACGGAAACAAAGACAAAGAGGACCACCAATTTTTGATGGATAGACGCAGTTGAAAAAGAATTTGCTGTAATAAATTTTAGAATTAGAGGGCCATTGTCACCCAGAGGAATGCATGGAAATCTTCAAAGGAAAGCCTTAGAAGCCAAAGGAATGCTTCAAAGGAAAGTCTTGGTACACTATGGGCTGTCGTGCTATTGAGGATAATGATGATTCCGATTAAATGCCGATTAAATTTGTCTAGGTAATGAAAGTAATGAACGTGGCATAACCTGCTTTAGTATGGCCAAAAGTTCACCTAACTCGTTTCAATGTGGCAATTTTTGCGTATGTTTCTGGTTGAAGAAACTCAAACTTTAATTTCTTTACTCTAATAAATAATTTCCTTCTTGCTTACACCCATGATCGAATTATTCTTTGAAACAAAATTTAAAATAAAATTTTGAGTGTAAATTTCAGATTATGCCTATATCTTTTGTACTGCTATTGCAGTAGCATTTTAAACCTCTTCTAACTATTGTATCAAAAGGAGTGTCTGTACAAGATTTTTTTTTTCTTCCCGAAAAACCGTTGATCAAAATTCCTGCGGCGTCCATCCTTCCCTCATCTCCCGCCTGACCATCCCTTCCCAACCCCGGGGGAGGAAGTTCGGACCCAGCTATAAAAACAGCTGCCAAACAAGACCAATTACCGCAAAAAGGCCCCAGAACAGAAAACCCGGAATTCCACCCCACCCCCTGCCCCCTTTTAAAAACTCCTCTCTCTCCCGATCTTTCTCGGTATAAAATTTAACTCATCAACCAGAACGAAGCCGGGAAACAATTTTTCTTTTCCCGCTCACAGATAAAACCCGGGAGACCATTTCTGCCTTTTCCAAAAGAAACCAACAGCACAAAAAGTGCAGCAGCAAAAGAATGAAACAAAAGGAATTTTCTTTTCTTTTTTTTTGCTTCTTTCCTGTACACTTTTATCCGGCGTCACGTTTTAGGAGAGCTACTGGGGCCTCGGCCATTACCTCGCACGGCACGGACAACATTTATTAGCGTGTGTTAGCTTAAGGTGGCAAGCGTCCGTAGGGGTCAAGTGTGGAGCTGATTTGTGACGGGGCTGGCATCGCCGCCAAACTGTCCATACGTGACCCTCTAGTTGGAC
The DNA here is from genome assembly GCA_021605075.1 of Caerostris darwini. NCBI lineage: Eukaryota > Metazoa > Arthropoda > Arachnida > Araneae > Araneidae > Caerostris > Caerostris darwini. The sequence continues at coordinate 549,800 of BPLQ01012409.1, read as the reverse complement.
CTCCTCTTGGCATCGATTGGCAAAGGGCTCAGAGGTGTAGTCGGCCCAATTTGGCGAACGAGCGCTCCAGAAGAAGCTGGAAAACTTTTTTTTCCCTCCTACCATCCGACCCATCTATGTAATTACTGATAGTCAATATGCTGACAGGTGACTTCAGCGTAAATTCTTAACCTGCCACTGTAAACGTGTCAATGTCAGAATCGTATTATCTGATGAAAATTATGTTTAATACAATGTACTAAAGGTCTACTCGCATAATTTAAATGCTACAAAGAAAATTGCTTGGGATATTCAATGTAATCAATATTTGAAGTGATCGCCGATGAATCAGTTTTTGTTTCTAAAGAAAATGATCTAGGGTGAATGATTTTGGACTTTACTTATATTTAATTTGCTGTTCTCCTATACCATTGTAGCACAGGCTTCAGGTCCAAATTCTGGAGGTGGCATGAATGTTTGTGAGTGGTTTAGAATCCTCTTTAAATTGTAGGTCCCGGTCTAATTGTGCAAAAAATGATCGTAGAGCGACATACCAATACCAAAACTTACACCGTTGTGCAGATAAAATCTCAGATAACAGTCTGTTGGTATGTCTGAATAAAGAGGGTGGTTGGTACAAATGAATGATCTGAATGTTGTATTTAAAATTTTTTAAATCTCCTTTGAAATGTGTAACAAACCTCAACTTGATCGGATATACAGTTGAAAAAAATGTTTTGTCAAGGAATAATACAAAAAAGATCATAATGTCGGGGTAAAACAATTTTTATTCTAGATTGCCTTTAGTAACACTGTAAAAGTGTCGAATCGTATTATCTAATGAGAATAATGTTTAATACAAGATACTGGGAGTTTGCTCGCTACAGAGAAAATTATGTAGGATATTCAATGCATTCGACATTTAAAGTTATCACTGATGAATACGTTTTTGTTTTAAAAGAAAATGGTTTCCCATGAATGATCTTGGACTTTTACTTATATTTAATATACTCTCTTGCACTGTTGTGCAAATGAAATCTTAGATAACACTCTGTCGGTATGTCTTTGAAATAAGAGGGTAGTTGATACAAGGCTAATATGAATGCTTTATTTTAAATTTTTAAGATTTCTTTTGAAATGCGCAACGAAGAACTTCAACGTGGTAGGAAAAACTTCAACATTGAAAGAAAATGATTTTGTCAAAGAACTCACAAAAAGACCACAAAGTAGGGAAGGGTAAAATGTTTTTTTATCTTAGATTGCCACTAGTAGCTCATTTTTTAAACCTCATGCTGAATGATTGATTGATTTAATGCAATTTAATATAGCTTCCTAAATATCATGGAAAAAAGTCCGGTATAAAATTTTCATGGAGAGAACTTATAACGGTACCATTAGTATATTGACAGAAAATTATACTATTAAGTTATACCATTAGCGTATTGAAAAAAAATTGCGATTTAGATTAAGTATGGCGTAAAGTTTGTATACAATTATTTCAGTTATTTAATATAGAGAATGTGTAATGTAAGTGAACACAAATTTAAGTTCTGTCTTTTTCCATAAAAATACATTTGAACTATTTTAGATTGGCTTTAACATTAATGTACAAAGCTATGAAACAATATGACATGTCTAGAATGCTTTTGCCTAGTAGATAAACTTTAATGGCGGTTATTATGATTTATTATGGACTATGAAAATTGCTATGATTAACTACCACTGTTAGACAAACAATAAATTAATTTTACATATAATTTATGCATGACATAAAAGGAAATAATGCTTAGATCGATATAATCTCATTACTGACACAACATATATGTTTTTGGGCAGCTGCCATTAAAGGCAATAAGCACTTTTAACCATTATGGCATTGAACCTAATAAATTACATTCCAGGAGTTTTTCCCACTAGACTACTTCCTTCTGAATCCATTGACCGTGACTATGTATTATAACAGTGTGGCAATTGATCAGTAACATTATTCTACGTGTGTTCAATTGATGCCTTGTCTCTTAAATGAACTGGGCGAGAAAAGAATGGTTTCTCCTGTGTTCAAAGAAGATATACATAAGCCTTGTTGAAACACAGAGTAGTTGTGAAAGAAGATAAGGCTCCTAACACCTTCCACATGCAAAAGTCCCTGTTAAGATTATTCTGAAATTGAAACAATTGTGATTGCCTATGGTAACCAGGAGCACCTGACACCGTTCGTGAGGTATGAAGCTCTAAAATACATGCATGATAATCGCATTAATGTCTGTACCATCAAATGTACATTCGGCCATTATTGCAATTTAAACATAACTTCCTGCCAATCAGCATTGCAATGTCTGTACTCAGCTAATCATTGTAAACTGAGACGTTGATGTTTCAAACGTCTAAAGTAACACACACACACACACACACACACACACACACACATATATATATATATATATATATATATATATATGTGTGTATGTATGTGTATATATATATATATATAAAGAAATGCGTAAATACAGGTATTTGTGTAGCAGATGCCATATAATAGTTTATGCAAACAATGCTACATCGGTACCAGCATCCATTTCTGTGCTATAATACAAGAAACAATTGAAACGTTGCCGTAGTGATACTTGGACAATGTATTTTCCAAGTATTTCTCCATCTGCTGCTTTCCTACTGACATTACGACGTATATTTACTTTTTAACAGTATAGGGCATTTCTCATTGTCATTGTCCAGGTAAAAAAATTTCTCCTGCACCCAGATTGATGATACGTATATATTCAAATTATATCATTTACTTAAGAACTGACTACCCGGCACTACTGTCCATGTTGGCCCATGCCCTGCCAAACAATACGACTAAAACTAAAAATCATCTATCTGTCTCGAGCTTTGGTTTTCCAATTTGCGATCTTTAGGTTCTTCAGATCCTTTTCCACTTCATCAACACATCCCAGATTCCGAATCTTAAATCATTAGTCCGTTTCCGTCTATTTCCTTTATCCATCGTGACATTCCGGCCTTTTCGTCTAGTTAGCGGTTTCTTAATAATATTTTTTTTTATTGGTTTGGTTATTAGCCCAGCGCTCAACCTCCGAAGAGGATACCCGCTTATAGCCCCGGATACTGGGTTGCCATTTTAGTCGCCTTTTACGACAGACATGGACTACGATGGGGCAATTTTTATCCCCGGTCACCACACTGTTCATATCGTTTGCTTACATGACGCATTTTGACGACATCAACACATTGTGACACATATTGCGTCTTCCTGCAATGAATCTCCATGATGACTGCTTTATAAAGTTGCGCTCTGGTCTTGGTACCACAGGCTTCTGGTTCGAAACCTGGATGTTTGTTAGTGTTTTAGTTTGTTTGTTTGTTCTGAATCCAGATTAAAACTGTAGGACAGAATTTGCAAAAAAATGACCGTGGAGCGACAAACCAAACCAAATCAAACCTTTATAAAGTTAAAATTTTTCTTAAACGTGGGTGTCCATTATTTTCCGGGCCTGAAATATGCTTATGATTAATGGAAAGATAGATTTGGACAATACCATTAAATTATTGGGAGGTATTGTCTGAAAATATCACGAAATTTGCATTTTTTAAATGTGGGAGTTACTATTGTTTTAAAAGATCTGTCACTATAACGGGAGGTATTTTCTTATTAGAATGGAGGATATGTAAAAAATGTAACTTTATCCACAGTACAGCATAGAAGGGGGAGGCTTTTACCCTGAATCCATCATCATTATCCTTCTCCTAACTTTCCTGCCTTCTCATTTATCGTATCTAGGCAGATATAGTAATTTAATACTGAGATACAGTAATTTTTGCTTCGCTCTCGATTATCTGGATTTAAAACCCAATTCTTTCGTTTCACTATGCAAAAAAAAAAAAAAAAAAAAAAAAATTATTATTATTACTAACTTAAATCTTACGGTTATTATAAATTAAAAAGTCAACTAAAACTGTTTTATGATACTAATACTAGAAATTAAAATAGTTTTTTTTTCAAAAAATTGTGTAAAATATTAGTTAATCAATTGGAAAAATTACACTAAATTCAATCTTTCCCTTTCGTACAACTTGTGGGAAAAGAATTTCTATTAGAAGAATAGTGTTTTCTATAAAAATTTTAAAGAGATATTAAACTGCATTTTGTTTATACATGAGGAACATCGATGATCCCGAACATTCTAACGACTTGGATGAGAGGAATGATAACTTCAGACTTACCAGAATAACTGCTCTGCCTTTATACACTATGTGGAAGAAAGTGACGGGACACGACACTATAACGACATAAACCCATATTTATTAAAATTAATAGGAGGTAGGGCCTCCTTTGGCTGCGATCACAGCTGCAACCCTTCTGGGCAGGCTTTCCACTAAATTAGCCATAGTGGCAAGAGGAATTTCCTTCCAAATGTTTAACAGGAAGTTCCATAGTTCAGGCTTGCTTTTGGGGAGTGGGGTGCAGGCCCTCAAACGACGGTCCAATTCGTCCCAGAGATGTTCAATTGGGTTAAGATCAGGGCTCTGCGACGGCCACTCCATGCGTTTAACGTTGTTGTTCACATACCAATCAAGAGTCCTCCTTGCAACATGGCATGTTGCGTTGTCGTCTTGATACCAGCAATCATCCATACCGTACGTTGCCCACAAGGTAGGAAGGACATGATTGTCGAGAATATCACAGTATCTAACGGAATTCATAGCACCATCAACCTTCACCAGTGGGCCAGCCCCATACCAGGAGAAACAGGCCCATACCATCAATCCTCCTCCACCAAACTTTACAGTTGGGACGACACACTCGGGCAAAAGGCGTTCTCCTGGTAAACGCCATACCCAAACACGTCCATCAGAACGGAAAAGGGTAAATCGTGACTCGTCACTCCAAAGAACGCGTTTCCAGTCATCCAGAGTCCAAGTACGGTGGTCTTTGGCCCATCGAAGGCGCGCTTTCTTGTTGGTTTTCGTAATCAAAGGCTTGTGGGCCGCCGAACGTCCAGTGTAACCTAACTTATGGGCCTCGATACGAAGAGTCTTGGTCAAAACGGCCACACCTGTCGCTTGACTAAACTCATTAGCGATGTTATTTATGGATGTTTGACGGTTACTTCGAATCTCCCTGCCGAACACCCGCCAGTCCCTGCTGGTGGGAACTGTCGGTTGTCCACTTCGGGGTTTGTTCTGACAGTGTCCCTCAGTCTTGTAGCGACACACAACACGTGCTACAGTTGATTTTGAGCAGTTACGGAGATGGGATATCTCCCTAATTGACACCTTGGCAAGATGCAATCCAATCAACACACCTTTCTCGAACTCAGACAACTCTTCCCGTGGCGGCATCTTGACAAAAAACAACTCTAGTCGACTCCACACAGTATTTATAGGATATGGCTGACACGTGATACCTATTATTGAGCATGTGTCAGCTGTATTGTCGACTTTTCTACTTTTCGACGGGTGTCCCGTCACTTTCTTCCAGATAGTGTATGTGATATCGAAGAGAAACCAAAATCTCCTCCCCTCCTGAAAACTCCTCGTGGAAATAAGGTAATTTGAGTGATGGAAGATTTACTCCTGCATGTCAATTAAAACTGTTTTATGATATTAATACTAGAAATTAAAAAATATTTTTTTAATTTGTTAAAAATATTAATTAATCAATTGGAAAAATCATTACATCAAGGCCTAACTTGATTAACATTACGCCTAACTTGAAGGAAAAAAATTTCCATTAGAAAAATAATGTATCCTACAAAAATTTTAAAGAAATGTTGATCTGCATTTTGTTCACACATTAGGGGTATCGATGATCGCGAGCAGTCTAATGACTGATATGATAGCTCTAGACTTGCCAGAAAGGATAGCTCTAGATGAGAGAAATGATAGCTCCAGATGAGAGAAATGATAGCTCCAGATGAGGGAAATGATAGTTCCAGACCTGCCAGAAATGATAGCACCAGACCTGCCAGAAATGATAGCTCCAGATGAGGGAAATGATAGCTCCACACTTGCAAGAAATGATAGCTCCAGATGAGGGAAATGATAGCTCCAGATGAGAAATGATAGCACCTGAAAAATGATAGCTCCAGACTTGCAAGAAATGATAGCTCCAGATGAGGGAAATGATAGCTCCAGACTTGCCAGAAATGATAACTCTAGACTTGCCAGAAATGATAACTCCAGACTGAGAAAATGACAGCTCCAGACTTGCCAGGAATGATATCTCCAGACTTGCCAGAAATGATAACTCCAGACTTGCCGGAATTGATAACTCTAGACTTGCCAGAAATGATAACTCTAGACTTGCCAGAAATGATAACTCCAGACTTGCCAGAAATGACAGCTCCAGACTTGCCAGGAATGATATCTCCAGACTTGCCAGAAATGATAACTCTAGACTTGCCGGAATTGATAACTCCAGACTTGCCAGAAATGATTTTTTGCCTTTGTGTGTCACATCGAAGAGAATCTCCTCCCATTCTGAAAATTCCTCGTAGAAACGAAACAATTTGACTGATAGGATATTTACTCATGCACACCATCGCGTTTCCATTTCTCTGAAAATAAATAATCATGAGTTAGAGTTGATTTACATTTGTAAGTAAAAAAATGAGAGAAGAGGGGAAGTAAGCACTAAGGTAACTCCAAAAAATTTTCAATGATTCATTATTTTCCTGTTTTGAAATAATAAAAATCAAGTCACTAAACAAAATGAGTAAAAATAGATCACATTGGTTTTTATAAAAATTAGTTTTGAAATATTTAAAGTTTTGAAATATTCATATTTTTATTTAAATGCAATTTTAATCAGAACTATGAATTCTTTTTATGAAAGCTATAATAAAGATTGAAAAAATAGAATCTAAGAAATTAGATTACTTTACGTTTATCTACACTAAAATTGTATTTCAGTTTGGATTATTTAGAATCCTTTTATTTACTTCAATGAACCATCATTAAGGCCCTGATGGCCGAGAGACTAGCGCTCAGACACTCGGGGCCTTCGGTTTCGAGTCCCGACAGTGCCGTGGATGTTTGTAGTGGTTCGGAACCCACTTTAAACCGTAGATCCCGATATAATATGGATGTAAAGCTATATGTGTTGGGCTCACAAACATACTTTGTAAAAAAAGAAAAAAACATTTCCTGTCTCTAAATCTGCCATTAGGCAGACGACCTTGGCTCAGTATGGGGGTAGTTGAGCCAATGATGAAGATGATAAATCACTATTACTGGAATACAAGATCTTCACATATTGTATATGATAGTTTTCTGTATCTTTGGTAATATGTAAAGGTATGTAGAAGTTTCTTTGAATTAATTTATAACCTTTTAGAACTGCAAAGTATCTTATAATGACCGGTTTAAATTCTGATGAAAACACAGAGGAAAAACTAATAAATAAAAGAAAGAAGAGCTCCTCTAGGAGAATTATTTTTATATTTGTATCACACAACAAATTAGCAGCCGAAAATAATGCCTTTTTCAATCTAATTAAGTGAGAGTTGTAGAAGATGCCTACCTGATATTTTAAATTAATTATTTGCATTTTATGTCAACAATTTGTAGTTAACTATGATGCAATATGTTATGGCAACAATTATGGCTTAATTGTAGAGAGACTGAATGGCCAAGTGGCTGGCGCTCGGTGACTTTCGGGTTCGAGTGAATGGATGAATTCGGAATCCAGTATAGGATCGTAGATCGTTGCGGGGGCATTGTTACTCCGCGTCTGTATCTTCAGATATAGATCTGAAATTTGGTTAGATTCAATGTAGATTGTAATAGTGTGTCTCAGATTGCTTGATAGAAATTGATTTTATACAAAATAAAAGGCATTAACCCTGGAAGACATTAATTTTTTTTACCATCAGGATTCCACTCAACAACGAATAACAGTGCTCCAGGTACTTTAGCAAAAAGAAGCTGTTCTATTTATAATGATTTAACTATCTGACAGCACTTATCATTAGGAAAAACAACAACTGCAGATGGCACAGTATCATTCTTAAAGTACTGATTGCATTTTTTTGGTCTCTTGTTTAACAAGATGTAAGCTATTGCTGATAAAGGAATGAAGATGCAGCTTGAATGTGGGGCACTAGTGACTAACCCCATTAGGGCAAAATAGATTTTCCACTAGTGACTAGCGCTCTGGAGCTCGGTGCCACAGGTTTAGCATTCGTGCCATCTCTATTAGTACCATGGATATTTGTAGTAGTTCGTAAAATACTTAAAACCATAGGTCCTAGTCTTAGTCTAATATGACTGTTTTGCGTAGGGATGGCAATCCTACCCCGTAAAAATAATCATCAGGGAACCAATTCAGACTTCTACCTAAGGGTGCTCCATCACAACAGAAGTTGTTCCCCCCCGTTCTCTCTCTTTCCGAAGAAATGTAATGGTGGAAATGTGTTCCAGGTACTTTAATGATTAGAAGCTGTTCTATTTATAATCATTTAACTATCTGACAGTACTTATCATCAGGATAAATAACAACGGCAGATGGCAGAATATCATTCTTAAAGTAGTCGTTGCAATTTTTTGGTCTCTTGTTTAAAAATATGCTAAGCTCTTGCTGACAAAGGAATGAAGATGCAGCTTGAATTTAATCGAGAAACCAGTAGGGAAAAATAGATTTTCTACTTCAATTTGAAATGGATTTTCCAAGGGCAGCTCCATCAATCTTCTTCCTCCTTTTTGAACTGTCCTATAGCTTGTCAATCCTTCACAAAACCATGGCGGCCTGATGTCCAATTGGATAGCACTCTGGCCTTTGGTACCTTTAGCTTCGAATCCTGGCGCCAGCATTTATGTTTGTGAGTGGTTCAGAATCCCCTTTAAACTGTAGGTCTTTGTCTAATTATCCCAAAGTGTGCCAATAATGACCGTAGAGCGACAAACCAAACCAAATTGACAAAACCACGGGAATTTTTGGTTCGGTTCGGTTGTTAAGTTTCGAAAGCTTCTTCATTTGGGCATGTTAAGCTTCTAATTACGAGAGAACTTCCGACCATCTGAAAAGAAAAAAGAAATAAACTTTTGTGAATGATAAAAAATAATTTCATTAAATGATTATCAATGAAGTTTATAAATCAATAATTACAATAGTATGTAAGAATTGCTTTTGGCGAGTATGAATTTGTTTCTTGGCGACGCTTTTGCCCCTTTAATCTCGTAACCCTGTTGGTCACTCCTAACTTCATCAGGAATCGCAAGTTTCTTATTTTCTTCTTATTTATTTTTTCTTCCTTCTGTCCACCCCTGTAGCACCCCTCTTCCGTTCTGTATTCCTGCGCTGTCCCTTTTCTCATTATGTCTCATTCGATGCGTCTTCAAATTCTTATCCGTACGTCCGCTGAAATTTTTGCTCTTATTTTTATCGCTTTTACAAGAGTTTTGAGTACTTTGAAAGCAGTAAAAATAAGTTTTGATCAGAAACTTCCCTTCTTCTTTTCGTAATAAAGAGTTTGATTGTTTTCTCTTCTCTCTGTACTCTTTTTTTTTTCTATTTTTGTTTTGTTTTTCTATCCGAAATTCCCAAGAAACTATATTTTTTTCTTCTTTTTCTTCCCGAATTGGAAGTAAACTTCGCTAATCACAAACATTGTTGTGTAAGTGGAATCGATATGAAAGAAAAGTAAATTTTAACAAAAATTGAACTTTTCTCTTTCGGATCAATTTAGATTTTGCCTCTTGCATGAAAACGTATTTGATTTGACGGAAAAAATTTAGTTTGTTTTTCAAAATAATTCTTTATCCATTATATTTTAGTTTTTTTAAAAATTTCTTTGTCTAGTGCTCTTGCCTTTAGTAACAATGGCTTCAGTTTCGAATCCTGGTGGTGGCATGAATGTTTGTGAGTGGTTTGGAATCCACGTTAAATACTAGGGCCCGGTTTAATTAATCTAAAGTGTCCAAAAAGTGACCTTACAGCAACAAACCGAGAACTTTGATTACAATCACAACTTTTAAATGATATCAAAATCTTTAGACAGTTTTTCATTTTTTTTTACTGTTAAACATTCATTACCGTTCATTTTTTTTACCGTTTTTAACGTTAAAAATGTTTTATGAAAAGAATTATGGCTTAATTAATATAATGTCTTCTTATATTCAATAATTGCAGAATAATAGCTGATTAAAATATCAATAGAAAGACGTAGCAGCATTCATGATAATTTTTGTCAATTAAAAGTCGATTCTTTCATTTTGGTTGAACTATTATTTGCTTTTTCGTCTTCAGCGACCTGATGGCCAATCGACTAGCTCTCTGGCCATTGGTGCTTTAAGTGCGAATCCTGGTGATGGCATAGATGCTTGTTAGTGGTCTGGAATCTACGTTAAACAGTACGTCCTGGTCTAATCAGCCCAAAGGGTTCAGAAAATAACCGTAGAGCGATAAACCAAACCAAAAACTGTGATTACAATCACAAATTTTAAATGATATCAAAATCTTTAGACAGTGTTTCATTTGCTCTCCAGAACAACGTTAAAAAATGTTATCTAAAAATTATGACTAAATTAATATAATGTCTTCTTATATTCAATAATTGTAGACTGAATTTTTTAATAATAGCTGATTAAAATCAGTAGAGGGGCGTAACAGTATTTATGAATATTTTTGTTAATTAAAAATTAACTGATTCGTTCATTTTGGCTGAACTGTTATTTACTTCTTCTTCAGTGACCTGATGGCCAGTTGGCTAGCCGTCAATATTTTTTCCTTTTTATTCCCGACTTGGATTTAAACTTCGCTAATCACAAACATTGTTGTGTAAGTGGAATCGAAAAGTAAATTTAAGTGGAATCGAAAGTATGAAAGAAAATAAATTTTAAAAAATTTAATTTCTTCTCTTTTGGGTCAATTTATATTTTGCCGCTTGCAGGAAAAAATATTTGATTTGACGGAAAAACTGTAGTTTGATTTTCATAATGATTTGTTATAAATTATTTTTTGAGATTTTTTTTCAGACATCTGTAGCTGCCTGATGGCCAAATGGCTAATGCTTTGATCTTTGGTATCACGGGTACGCGAGTCCATTAAAAAGTCAAAATATTTAAAATAATGTTTTTATTGATAGTAGAGAAACGACAATTATTTAGAAATATTAAATTTACATTTATTTAGAGTTTAAGAAAATGAATCATTTGTTTTGAAAATCGTTGCTTGATAGGAATTTGTTTTTCCTTCTTCCCTGTGATATTAATAGTCGTCAAAATATCGCATCTGCCTGAATCTAATTCTAATTCGATTAAAATGACTTCTGATCAATAGATAAGTATTATAGCTGTTCATTAAAATAAAAACTACCTGTCTTGCATGCTATTTTATGATATATGCTCTGGCATGAATTAAATATGAATGGAAAGGCATTTGAAAACCTCTATATTAATTCAATGTAACAAACTCCTATATATTTCTGCGGCCTGATGGCCAATTGACTAGTGCGCTCTAGCCTTTCGTACCACAGACTTCAGGCTCAAGTTCTGTCGGTGGCATGGATGTTTGGTAGTGGTTCGGAATCTACTTTAAACTGTAGGTCACGGTCTATTTAGCCCAAAGAGTGCAGAAAATGAACGTAAAGCGCCAAACCAAACCAAGAATTGTGATTGCAATCACAACTTTTAAATGTTGTCAAAATCTTCAGACAGTTTCATTTGCTTACTAGAACAAAGTTAAAAAAGTTTTTTAAAAGAATTAGGCTAAATTAATATAATTTTTTCTTATATTAAATAATTGTTGATTGAGTTTTTTAATAATAGCTGATTAAAATAGAAGGACATGACAGTATTTATGAACATTTTTGATGATTAATAATTAATTGATTCTTTCATTATTCTTTCATTCATTAATTGATTCTTTCATATTATTTACTTCTTCTTCTTCTTCGGCGGCCAGATGGCCAATTGTCTAGCTGTCTCTATTTTTTTTCTTCTTTTTCTTCTAGAATTGGAAGTAAACTTCGTTAATCACAAACATTGTTGTGTAAGTGGAATCGATATGAAAGAAAAGTAAATTTCCAAAAATTGAGACTTATCTCTTTTGGATCCATTTAGATTTTGCAGCTTGCATGAAAAAGTATTTGATTTGAAGGAAAAACTATAGTTTTATATATACTTACCTCATGATGTGTTATCCATTATATTTGAGATTTTTTAAAAGAACTGTGGCTGCCTGATAACGAAATATATGCTTTCCACAAGAAATATTTATCAGGATACACCCAATATTACCTTACTCACTTACACTTTTGAATCTATACTTAGTTTTAAATACTTAGAATCAGAAATTAACTGTCCTAATAATATCTCAGTTGAAATTAAAAACAACAAAATTATGTCTATTAATAAGGCCTTTTATGGGTTAAGAAATATGCTAAAATCATAGTTCATATGCAGAAAAATTAAATTCTTGTTATATAAAACCCTTATTAGACCTATTTTGTTCTATGGCTCTGAAACTTGAACTGCTGTGATGAGGCCCATTTGAGTATATTTGAGAGGAAGGTTTTAACTTTGAAATAGTAGTAAAAGTCCACAACTTTGACCGTTATGGAAAATGTTTTGATCTTCATTACTTGGCAGTAATGGAGACTACATAAAAAAACTTTAATGAAGCATTAAAACATTCAACCAAGCTTCAAACATATAAAATAGAACAATTTTTGTATAGAAATATATTATGTAGTCTCCATCACTGTCAAGTTATGAAGGTCGTAGCCTTTTCCATAGCGATCAAAATTGTATACTTTTACCACTAAACTCATGTTTGTGAAAAGGAATCGTCATAATTGAATAAAATTTAATACACAGTTGAGTGGTAGTGGTACAAATAAATGATTAAATGTTCAAAGCAAACAAACAATAACAAGAGATCGGAATCAGTATTTTGTGTAGCCACCACGCGCCGCAATAAGTGCTGCTACACGACGTGGCATGGAATCAAACAAATTTTGAATGTCTGCCTGAGGAAGAGCATTCCATATTGTTTGTATGTGCACTCAAAGTTCGTCTGCAGAAGCAACAGGACGAGGAGCACGAGCGAGACGCAGACCAACGAAGTCCCACACATGTTCAATCGGCGATATATCCGGGGAATACGCAGGCCAAGGAAGAAGCTGTACCTGCCGCGTTGCAAAGAAGGACTGAACAGTTCTAGCGATATGAGGGCGGGCATTGTCCTGTTGAAATACAGCGCCTGGCAAGCTTTGAAGGAAGGGAACAGCTCGGGGCTGTAGAACTTCACTGATGTACCGGTTGCTGTTCAGACTGCCTACAATTCTTAGCAATTAAGATCTGCTGTTACGCTGCACACGAGCGGCTACTGCACGATAAGACAATCCAGCTTCACGAAAGCCGATGATACTCCCCCGTTCAAACTCTGCAAGTTGTTCAAATCTCGCTCTCTTTTGTCGAAGAGGTATAAGTAACGATTGAGCTAACGTTTACCACTAGCAGATAACCACCGATAACCATACACGCCTCGCTACAGCCGTCTATTTATTCGGATCCATCCGCCGTTCAGAGGGCGCTGCTCAGCACACGGATGCGCTACGGATTTGAAATTCTAATCATTTGCATATCATGCGCTAATTTGCATTTCCTGAAAATTTCAGCTCACTCGCGTAAGTCCTTCATGGTGTTGCAATTTTCACAAACATGAGTTTATTTCAAAGTTTATAAAGTCCTATTCTAACTAAAACAAACAGAAAACAATTACATTAACACATAGTATTAAAAATATATGTATATTCATACTTTATTCAAAATGACTCACGATTGTCAAACTGATATTCTGTTCTGAAAACTTTATTAAAATCTATCAATAAATTTTCTCCAATCGTTGTTTTCAATACTACAAATTATGATATATTAACAGCTTATTTCACAATATTATGACACAATGGACAAAGCAATGCCAATAGCGATTTAAAAAAATGTCCACCCCAAGTCAAATGTCTACATCATTTGTTATATTAAATAAATGTGAATGAATGTATTTCTATACAGAAATTGTTCTATTTTATGTCTGAAGTTTGATTTAACAAAAATAAAAGACACATTTTCAGAAAGTAAATAAAAAAGTATTACAAATAATTTGTTGAATTATTAACTTCATTGTTTAGATGCGTATCAAAAGAAAAATCTGACTTCCAAAAATTCTGATAAAAGATTTTTAGTTAGAATAGGACTTTATTATCTTTGAAATAGTAGTAAAAGTTCACAATTTTTACCGTTATGGACAATTTTATGACCGGTATATTTTGATAGTGATGGAGGCAACAACAACTGACAACTGGCGTACGGATTATGGAGTACTAATGGGGATATAACCCCTTAACCTCCTCATCTAAATTCATAGATATAATTACAATTTTAATTGGCTGCTTAATTGTTAGTGAATAAAAAATTGCGAGATAAAATTTCTAAATTAAATAATTGGTACTCAAAAAAAAAAAAAAAAAAAAGTTAAAAATACTAAAAATAAATAAAAGTAGAATACAAAAATAAGAGATTTAAAATTAAAAAAATAAGAGAATGCAAATTAAGTTTAAATTCGGTACAATTAGAGACTAGTTGTCGATGCCCCGAGAATATTGGAAAATGTAAACAATACAGTGAAAGTGTTATGCTTAATGGTGGGAGTTATGATGACGAATCTCGAAAGCAAATGATTATATATTCCAAAAAAGGCCATTTTCGGAACCGATGTTCTTTTTATTTTTATTTTATATTCAACAACAACAAAGAATCTTCGTATAACATAAAATGAAATACAATAACACATAATATCCAAACAATATTTGTACTTCATCGAAAACAAATCACGATTTTCAAACTGATATTCTGCTCTATAAACTTTTTAAAACCCATCACGATATTTCCACCAATCGTTGTTTATGTTACTACAAATTATGATACATTAAAAGTTTTATTTCACAATATTATGACACAAGGGGACAACGTGATACCAATAACGATTAAAAAAAATGTCCCCTCTCAAGACAAATATTAAATCAGGGTGAATGAATGTATTTCTACATGAATGTATTTCTATACAGAAATTGTTCTATTTTATATGTCGGAAGTTTGATTTAACAAAAATAAGAGACACATTTTCACAGAGTAAATAAAATTGTATTACAAATAATTTGTTGAATTATCAACTTTATTGTTTAGATGCGCATCAAAAGAAAAGTCTGACTTCGAAAAATTCTGATAAAAGATATTTAGTTAGAATAGGCCTTTATTTTATTTGAAATAGTAGTAAAAGTTCACAATTTTGATCATTATGGGAAATTTTACGACCGGTATAACGTGATAGTGATGAAGACAACAGCAAAGAATCTTCATTTAACATAAAACAATTACATTAACGTAATATTCCAAAAAATATTTGTACTTTATTCAAGATAAATTACAATTTTCAAACCGATATTCTGTTCTATAAACTTTATTAAAATCCATCGCTAAATTTTCTCCAATCGTTGATATAAGTCAGGATATATTAAAAGCTTTATTTCACAATATTATGACACAAGGGGACAAAGTGATGCCAATAACGATTAAAAAAAAAACCCAAACTCAATCAGAAGCACTGATTCTGCAGCGGGGGTGGTTTTTTATCTGCTTGTTTATTGTGTTCTTCCTGCGTTCATTAATTGCCCCCCAAACGGTAGTCAAGGCAACAAACTCAGTTATATTCATTCTCCCAATTAGACATTTTAAGTGGATTAGGTCGGGGGTCGACCAATCGGAGTCGGTGGAATTTTTCCACGTGACCACCCGTCGGCAAATAGGGGAAGCACGTTCTGCCGTTGCCAGCCGATTTCAGAATCATTGTTTGTCGTGGTATTAGCGGTCCTTTATCGTGGTCAGTGTCTTAATGAATTGTGTTTGCGACTCCGACCGGACTGTACACTGCCGCCATGTCCTGTAGATACTAGGACGGAAAAACTAGGGCTTATCAAATGAATAACGTTTTTCGGGGCTTGCTTTGTAACCGGTTGGGCAAACCTAATTGGCAATCTGAAAATTATCGTTTTAATGGCGATTAAATAAATTAAATAAATCCTCTTAAAATGTATAGCATGAAAACATTCTTGGAATGATGAATTGGAATTTTATCTATAAAATATTATTCACATAAGTTTAGAAAGAAATATATTTTGGGTATGGGTAATTTTAGACATCTCTTATATGATCTAATCATAATAAATTGTTTTATTTGAAAATGGTAAAAATTCATTTATTAGTACATTGGCATTTTTAAGGGTTACGTCTATTAAGGGTTACATCTTATACGTCTATTAAGGGTTACATCTTATACGTCCATTAAGGGTTACGTCTATTAAGGGGTTTCGTCCTATCTATTTAAGGGTGACGTCCTTATAACCACCTACACACTGCATTGAATCATATTATAAATCATTTTATTTGAAAATGGCTGAAGTTCTTTTATACATGCATTGAAATATTTAAGGGTCATATTACCAATTGAGTTTAAATAAAGAAATTATGATAACAATATTTACCAATGACTGAGTTATTATAGTAAGAAAAGATGATATATATATATATCACTAAAACCATAGTTAATTATTATTTTTTTTAAAAATGGATACATTATTTTTTCAAATAAAACAATTTAGAGATTTGAGTTTATACTATGTTTCAGTATTGTCTGAATTTATACTGTATCTCAACGAATTAAATTTGATAAATATTTACATTTAAAAAAATTTTAAATACTTTTTTTAATACAATATTTTTGAAAGGCAATTATACAATATACAATATTAATACAATATTTTTAATTTGTGGCAGAAAGAGGTATCTTGATTTTTTTTTAAAAAAACCATCTAATTAAAATAAAATATCTCAACATTTGGATAAATTTTGAGTACATTAAATATTAATATCCATCTTAATCAATCATGTAGATTAATTTTGAAATATCTTTATAAACAAAAAAAATACAATACAATTTTTAATTATTTTTTTATTTTTATGACAAAAATTCTTCCACTCTGTAAATATATTTAGGATTCTAGCTAAGCTTTGTTGAGAAAAGTAAGAAAATAACAATTTCGCGATTATTATTCGATCAACTTCGCACAAAAAGTTTTGAAAATATCTCTTTAAATCGTCATTTTGTGCAGTTTCAATGAATTAATTATACTTAAATTACTTTTAAAATATTATTTAATTATACTTTTAAAGTTATACTTTAATAATAATAATTATACTTTAATTATATTTTAATTTTCATTATATTATATTATATTATTATTAATTATATTTACAATATATGTTTATATTATATATTATATTATTCTTATTTTTATTTTAATTATGCTTTTAAAAAGTATAATTAATCTCAATTATTTGCAATGAGGTTAAAAATGCCTTTTTTAATTTTGGATTTACCAGGGTAATGTTTAATGAAAATATATTATATTATATTACAAGTTTCGGGTTCGAGTCCCGGCAGTGCCTTGGATATATGTAGGGGTTCAGAATACACTTTAAACCGTAGAACCCGGCATTGTTACTCCGCATCCGTATCTTCAAGTTACACGCGCCCCCTGGGTGGTGCAAAGTGAATAATGTCTGTGCAGCGCTTGCCTTAAGGCATCCAAAGACCGCGTCTAAATGTGTTTGCCAGCTGCATTGGAACAAAAAAAAAAATTATTATATTATATTTTATTATTATTAATTATATTTATAATATATTTTTATATTATATATTATATTATAATTTTAATTATACTTTTAAAAAGTATAATTAATCTCAATTATTTGCAACGAAGTTAAAAATGCTTTTTTAAATCTTGGATTTACTATGATATTGTTTCAATGAAAAAAAGATGATTAAAACTTGTATTTTGATTCCTTTTATTCGTTTATAAATCCATTTTTTAACATATATATACGCTTTCCAAATGCACACCATATATACACTATTTTCAATATATCCAGTGAATCTCAGTCATTCAACTTTATTCAATCATTCATCATTATTTCATCATTATTCAACCGCGTGCCGTTGGCATTCACACATTTGGGACCTGAATGGCCGAGTGTCTGGCGCTCGGTGCCACAGGTTTCGGGTTCGAATCCCGGCGGTGCCATGGTTGTTTGTAGTGGTTCGGAATCCACTTTAAGCCGTAGGTCCCGGTCTCCTGTCACGGAAGAGCATCACGGAGCCAAAAGTCAGACTTCTACCTACGGGTGCTCCCATCACAACAGAAGCTGCTTCCTTCCCCTTCAATCATGAGTACGTATGGGCACGTGGGTTTGGCCAGCCAAGTGGGATAAGAAACAACAACAACAACATCATTATCTGAGTTCCTGCAATGGTTTTTAGAATCGCTTTTTTTTTCCATGAATTAATCACACAATTGAAAAAAAAAAAAATGTTGTTTATTGCCAAAACTAGCTCAACATCTAAACCTAGTTTCGAGAAAAAAAAAAAAAAAAAAAAAAAAAATTGTCGAAACAACTATGCATAACATCATGTTGTTTGACACTGCACGTCTTTTGAGTGCAAAAAAAAAAAGTTGAAAAGGAAATTTTCCAAAACAGCCTTAAATGTTTCATTAATTATTTACCGTTCAATGTTTAAGGGGAAAAAAAAACTTTTGTTGATGACTATTGTCTGGTTAATAGCATCATTGACTTCAGTTTCGTGAATATGTCTAAAACAATAACATCTTTTACTTAATAATAAACTAGGTAAAAGATGTCGTAAAAAAAGATTTAAAAAAAAAATGTAAAAAAAATCACTTCAACTTGAGTTCTGCATTGGTGATTTGAAAAGTCACATTTAATTATCGCTCGCAAACTTCACCAGTTGTAATAGAAAAGTATAATAAAATTTGTTGCAAATATTGTTTTTTTTCAACAACAAACGACTAACAACTATTACAACTTTTTAAATAAGTCAGTCGTTTCCTGTGTGAGAAAAATGCCTAAAAGTATTGCAGTTGCTGGAAATGTTGTTAATGCATGTATTATTTAAAAGATTAAAAATATTCTGTTACACGGATGTGTATAGGATGAACAATTTTTAATAAAGAAGTAAAATAAAAATTATTTTCGAAAGTTATCGAAAATTAATAATTTTTATTTTTAGAAAATATTAGTTTAACTTGATATAGACTTTTTAAAGGGGCCTGATGGTCGTATGACTAGCACTCTGTGCCACAGGTTTGAGGTTTGGTTCCCGGCGGTGGCATGGATGTTTGTAGTAGTTCGGAATCCACTTTAAACCACAGTTCCGGGTCTAATATGACTACAGGGTGTATGGTTGACAACCCTACCCCGTAAAAAGAAAAATCTAATGAGAGTTTTTGCTCAAAGTTACCGTAGGACGTCCGTTAGCTTTTTCTCCCTAGCGCGCATGCTCAATTTCCTAAATGAGCATGCGCGCTATGAGAAAAAGCTAACGTACGTCCTACGGTAACTAACGTACGGTATGCAAAAAATACAATAACAAACAATAATTCTTAATGTCTCAAAATCTGCCAGTAGGCAGACGGCCTTGGCCCACAATGGGGCGGCTGCGTCAATGAAGAAGACATACATTTTAAAATTCAATACGTATTATTTTTAGTTTCTTTTTATCACATTTACAATAAAAACACAATAGCAAACAATAATTGTTTTCTGAAATAAAATTGAATAAAAGAATTTTGAATTGATTTTTGCATTTTGCATTTTGAATATTTGCATTCGTCAAAACAGCTTTGTTCAGACTTTGATTAAACAATGATAAGAATGTCTAGTAATTAATTTTATTCGTCTCTGATGAAGTAATCACCAGTTAAAAAATGAAACTATAGAAATTCGTAAAACATTGTTTCTGTTGAAACTTGGCATTATAAATCTAAACTGATTGTGTCACATATTTCATAAAAATGCAATTTTGAATTGTTTATTGTAGTATTATATTAAGTATTTGGAATCTAAACATATAATAATGCGCTCAATGTAATACTATCTAAATAACTCTTTGCCACTACAGCCCATGGTGGGCCAAAGCCGTCTGCGTACTGGCAGGTTTCGAGACATGAGATGTTTTCTTTTTATAGGGTAGGGCTTGACAGCCATACGTCCAACAGTCATATTAGAGCGGGACCCACTGTTTAAATTGGATTACGAACTACTACAAGCATCCAGGGCAGTGTCGGGACTCGAACCAGAAATCTGTGTCCCCGAGCTCTAATCACTCGTCCATCAGGATTCTGAATGTAATACTATTTACCAAAATCATTATCTAAACGGAAGAGTATTTTTATGCATCATAAATAGTTCCTCATAATAAATCACTGAATCGTTCCTCATCATCACTGAATCGTTCCTCATAATAAATCACTGAATCGTTTCTCATAATAAATCACTGAATCATTCCTTAAATTTTATTGTTTTCTCACTTCGCATGACAATTAGGTATAAAATGTGCCTACTCTTAGTTTTCATGTAAGAGAGTTCAGAGTAGAGCGCATTAATGGCCTATTTTGCAGCAACCATTTAAGGCAGGGATGGGCAAACTACGGCCCGCCGGAAGGTTCTATCCGTGCCGAGGATAGAATTTTATTTTGCCTGTCCTAGGCAAATTGAAAGAAATATATATTTATATATTATATATCCATCTCCTTTTCCACTTTGATTAAATATTTTTTTTTTTTTTTTTTTTTCAAAGGACAGATGACCTTGTTACTTTCTCTATTTTTGTTCTACAAAACATAAATAGACGGAAATAGCAGGCGCAAACAGCTTTCAATCGGTAAGTGTTAAAAGCGGAAGTTCTTTGTTAGTTATAGCTGTAGATTGGTGCCAACAAGCGTTATCTCGTTCTCGGGAAGCAGACATATAGGAATCCAATATAGGTGAATTAGACCTCACATGCATTTTAAGCTCCCGCCAGCGGCTTTTTCTTTTGGCGCGAGTACTAATATTATTGATTGAGTATGGAAAGATTGCGGACATACACTGAAGTGACAAAAGTCATAGGATACCTCTTAAAAATGTCAAATTTTCAGATGGCGAAGTGCAGCAACTCGCGTAGAACATGGATAAATCGCGGAAGTCTTCTGCAGGAATATTGAGCCATTTCTGTCTCATAGTTACGTCCATAAAGAGGTTTTGAAAGCGTTGATGGTGCAGGATTTTGGGCAATTAACAGACTTTGAATGTCCCAAAATGCTCGATGGGCTTCATGACGCGATCTAGGTCAGCCATTTCGAAATCGTTGGAATTGTCCAGAATGTTCTTCAAACCACTCGTGAACAGTTGTGGCCCGGTGACATGGCGCATTGTCATCCATAAAATCCCATCATGGACATGAAGTCCATGAATGGCTGACGGCCTGCACTCCAAGAGCTGAACATACGACGTTTCCAGTCAATGTTCGTAAATTCGCACCAGACAAGTCCATGCCATGAAAAAACAGCCCACACCATTACGGAGCCACCACCAGCTTGAACAGTGCCTTGCTGACAATTTGGCTCCATGGCTATTCCAGTCTGCGACACACTCGAACCTTTACCATCAGAACTCTTACCAGCTGAAATCGACTCATCGGACCAGGCCACGGTTTCCATTCATCTATGGACCAACCGATATGCTCACGTGCCCACGAGATTTCGCTGCACTCGGGATGGTCTTCTGCTGGAATAGCCCCAAGAAAGCCATTTCTCCCAAACAGTTCAACAGACAAGTCCCTGTGTACGTCCCAATGGTGATTTCTTTTTTTGACGCAGTGTTGACTTAGTCTGTTAGTTTACTGACTCATTGACAGAAGTCGCCGTTCTCGGTCATTAAGATCAGGCGGTCGACCACTGCGCTGTCCATGGTGGATGTTATGCCTGAAATTTCATACTCTCGGCACACTCTTCGCAGTGGATCTGGTTTGAAGAATGTTGAAATTCCAACGATTTCCGAAATGGCATGACCCATGCGTCTAGCTCCAACTAACATTCCGCGTTCAAATCTGTTAATTCCCGTCGTGCGGTCAAATCACGTCAAAACCTTTCACATGAAAAACTTGAACAGAAATGAAATTCACTGCGCATTTAACCTGTTCCACGCGATGCTACTTCGCCATCTGAAAATTTGCATATTGCTATCCCATGACTTTTGTCACTTCAGTGTATAGCATCATTGTGAAAAGTGGTGAAATTATTAAAAGTATAGCGTAGCTTGTGCTTGTTTGGATTATTAGTAAAATATTTCAACCCCAAAATGGCTACTAAGAACTTAAGAAAGAACGTATGAACCTTAGAAAGACTTATTTCAGAAGTAGACTGACAGATGAGCATTTAGCCTCGTTCCTTAGAATCAGTACATCTCAATTCGAACCTCAATATAAAGAACTTGTAAAAAGAAATATTTGTATATTGGTTTTTAAAATTTTAAAAAAAAAATTTATCTTGGACCCACCAAACTTTTTTTTTTTTTTTTTCGATTTTTGACCCGCGACCGAAAAAGTTTGCCTATCTCTAAATTTAAGAAAAGAGCAGATACAAAGGTGAACATGACAACATATATAAACATCATGAATCGGACTGGCTAGCGACAGAATCTTCAGAATTGTTTGCCATACGACATACAAATGTACCTGAAATATTCTACATACGTAATTGAAGGTGGAAAACCCCAGGATACTAAAATCTCACTACGCAGAACGCCAGCAAATCGGAAGCTTGAGTGGGTAAGAGATCTTGCTTCCGATAGGTTGATCGTTTACAAAATAAAATTTTAATATTCGGGGGAATCCTATTTTATAAGTTCTCCTGAAGACATCACTCTCAACTATTTGTGATATATTCAAATAGAACGGGAGTAAATTTTTTATTTTTAAATTTCATCTAAATTTAAGACTTAATTTTATCCCCAAGAATGATTTGCTTAAGTAAATTTGATTGTTATAATAATTTTTAATAATCAATTAAGTTCAGTACAATGTATAATACACTTCAGAGTTGTATCGTCAATCAATTTGAGGAATTGAAGCCTACCACTGTTTAAAGATAGCTTACAGCCAGTTTCGTATAGAAATATTTTCGATACATGTTTTAAACATGACTTTCTTTCTCACTTAATTTTTTTTTTTTTAAATATTGTATTGTGTTTTAATATTCATTTAATTAGGATTTAACACAACGATTTCATCAGATTGACAATGAATTGAATGAGATTATATTTATTTGTATTTCATACAAAAAATATATGTTTTTTTTATTTGTAATAGAAATATTTGTCGCATGGAATAGTTTTCCTATGATAATAATTGAAGAGTTAAGCAAAATTTAAATACTACAAGTAAAATCATTTTAAGTATTGCTGGTAAAAAATATTAAAATTCAGAAAAGAAAAATTAAGTTATGGTTTTTTTTTAATATTTTATTTTAACGGAGTGCTTCATGAAAAGATTAATAATTTGATCCGTATCATTTTAGAATAGAAAAATATGCATAACAGCAATTTTGCAGTATTTCTACTGCTCCACCGTGTATGAGGACATACAAGACAACTGGTGGTCTATAGGAGCTTAACAGGGAGAGGGGGGATTGACGCCCCCCAAGCTCATGAGCGAAATGTGTGCACGTGTTCAAATTTAGGAGATTCCACAATCTATAGGCGACATTATTCCAAGATTGCCCCAGTCGTCCCCAGTCGTTATGGGATCCTTGAACAAAACAGGTAATATAAAAAAAAAAATTTTAAAGTCAATTCCTACTTTTTTTCACTACATTGCAGAAAGTCCTTTATAAATAATTTTCATTCCTTTTTTAAGTTTATGTGGCACCATATATTGATAGATATATATGCAACTTAAATCTAAAAGAAGCCAACGGCCGTACCATACTGAATATACCGGTTCTCGTTAGATCACCGAAGTCAAGCATCATTGGGCGCGGTCAGTACTTGGGTGGGTGACCACCTGGGAACACCGCGTGCCGTTGGCATTCACACATTTGGAACCTGAATGGCAGAGTGTCTAGCGCTCTGGCGCTCGGTGCCACAGGTTTCGGGTTCGAGTACATGGATGTTTGTAGTGGTTCGGAATCCACTTTAAGCTGTAGGTCCCGGTCTCCTATGACTGTAAGAGCGTCACGGAGCAAAATTCAGGCTTCTACCTACGGGTGCTCCATCACAACAGAAGCTGCTTCCTTCCCCTTCAATCATGAGTAAGTATGGGCTCGTGGGCTTGGCCAGCCAAGAGGGATAAGAAACAACAACAACAAATAAAAAAAACTAAAATTAATGAAGTAAATTTAATTACTGAATTAATATTTGAAAAAACTGTATGAACATCCAGTGTCATCCACTACAAGTTAAAAAAAAAAAAAAAATGTATTTGAACTTGAGTGGAGGAATAAAAAAATATTTTATGAACGATTGAAAATTTGAACAAGATATATATAGGGGAGCTAATAGAAGGAATTGAATGAATCTTTATTTTCATCTCTTTGCAAGAGTTAGAGACTTTGGCCAGGGTTAGAGAGTGTTTTATCTCCAAAGAATCTTCTGAGCATGCTTTACTATATTCTCATCCAGAAATCGTAGTAAGTAGTAAAGTAGTAGTAGTAGTAAGTAACGTATATTCAGTTTCAAGAAGTAAATCTAAAGATTGGTTCAGAAATTTTTTTAAAACTCACCGACTTCAAGAAAGTCAACAAATTACCGAAAAATAATGATAAATAAATTTGTTGATTTAAGTGTTGATGGGATAAAAATATTCCCTCCACGACTCAATTTTCACTAATCATTGATTATAAAGCGTGGGATTTTGACCTGAAGTCATTACAAAGGCAGTTATGTAGTAAATTAATGGGAATCCATAATGTTCCATTCCATATTTTGTCAACACAATTTGGAACGAACACTAGCTAGAATGACATTTGAGAGGCTCATATCTTCAAACCCAATGGAAAACATTCAGGTCTACGTATTTATCGTGTTAATTTAAGGAATATGTTAGATGTGAAAACTTTCAGTTCGACATCACTTGTCTGGTTTCTAACCAAATTAACCATCACTAATCGGGTTCCTAAACCAAGAAGCTACTCTAGCCTACTAATCTTAGAAAGAGCGCCTTTTATAGAAAAGTAATGCAATTTATATAGCGCTCTGAAGCTCGGTGCCCCAGGTTTCGGATTTGACTCCCGGCGGTGTCATGAATGTTTGTAGTGGTTCTGAATCCACTTAAAACTGTAGGTCCCGGTCTAATATGACTGCAGAACGGTGGACATAGGACTGACAACCCTACCCCGAAAAAGAAAATCTCTCTTGCTCCGGAATTTGCCAGTAAGTAGACGGCTATAGTCCAGCATGGACTGCAATGGAGTTAGTTAATGCAATTTATAGTGATAAATTTAATTTGATTAACATTTGTAATATGTAGACAATTTTAAGAGGGGCAAATTTTGATGTCTTCTATGAACATCAAGTTACATACGTTCTTTAGCTGGTAAAATTAATTGCTGAAAGGCAATAAATGCCAATAGCCAATGAAATTTTTTCTTTTATTGAAAATCAAATTTTAATAATTTTATTTATTGATGATTGGATTCCATTGAATGGTCTATCATTTAATAAAATTTTTTCTCATATTCACCCCAGTATGGTTTTCTTGAAAAATATTTTTAATTATTAGTAAACCTGTGATGATGTTCCATCATACCGGGATGATAATTATTATTAATTATTAGTAAACCCATGACGATGTTCCATCATACTGGGATGATAATTATTATTAATAATTAGTAAACTTATGATGATGTTCCATTACACTGGGATGATAATTATTAATAAACCTATAATGATGTTCCATCATACTGGGACGATAATTATTAGTAAAGCTGTGATGATGTTCCATCATACCAGGATGATAGGTCCCGGTCAAATAGGATTGTAGAGAGTTAGACGTAGGGCTGACGAAAACATCTTCTGACTCGAAATCTGCCAGTAAGCAGAGGGCCTTGGACCACCATGTGACTGTTGCGCCAATGAAAAAACAGAAGATGATGATAATGCAAATGGTTTTATGCAATCTACTTTTAAATGAGCTTATAAATTATTTTGTATTTGGAGTCATCTTTCCGTATTAAAAATCACCCTTTCATCGATTTTTATTCAGAAATTTTTCATCGACTAAACCTAATTTAAAAAAAAACTCTCTGTATTCTCCTAAAGGTTTTAAATCCAAAACACACGAGCGATCCAAAAACCTTCAACTTCAGACTCGCAACTTTACCTGAATCCCTAAAGGATTGTTTTAAAAAACCGTTTTATACTGGCTATTCTTAACTTTAAATGGAAACTTTTGATTCCAGCTGACTATTGCAGTTGGCTATTCGAGACTGGAGTGTGGATGTTTATAGTGGTTCGGAATCCACTTTAAACCGTAGAGTACGGTTTAATATGGCCATAGAGCATTGTGTGTAGGGCTGACAATCCTACTCTGTAAAAAGAAACTATCTTCTGTCTAGAAATTTGCCAATAGGCAGACGGCCTTGACCTACCATGGGGCTATTGCGCCAATGAAGAAGATAATAATGCAAATGGTCTTATACATCCTACTTTTAAAATGGCAAATAATTTATTTTGCGTTTGAATTCACCTTTCCGTATTAAAAATTACAATGGGATCGATTTTTATTCAAAAATTTTTTATCTACTAGAGGTAATTTAAAATATATATATAATCTCGTAAAAGGAATTAAATCCAAAACACACGAGTGATCCAAAAATCTCCAACTTATCTTCGCAAATACTGACTCGCAACCTTTCTTTGATTCCCTGAAGGATTGTTTTAAAAACCGTTTTATAATGGCTATTCTTAACTTCAAATGGAAACTTTGATTCCGGCTGACTACTCCGGTTGGCTATTCGAGACTGGGGTATGGATGTTTATAACGATTCGGAATCCACTTTAAACCGTAGGTCCCTGAATGTAGAGCGTTAGCAGTAGTGCTGTCCCTACCCTGTAAAAAGAAATCATCTCCTGTCTAGAAATCTACCAATATGTAGATGCCCTTGACCCACTATGGGGCTATTGCACCAATGAAGAAGATAATAATGCAAATGGTTTTATGCAATCTACTTTTAAAATGGCTAATAATTTATTTTTCTTTTGAAGTCAACTAAGAAGTTTCTTTTGAAGTTTATTCAGAAATTTTTGATCAACTAAACCTAATTTAAAAAAACTCTGTGTATTCTCGTAAAAGGATTTAAATCCAAAACACACGAACGATCCAAAAACCTTCAAATTCTGACTCGCAATCTTACTTGAATCCCTGAAGGATTGTTTTAAAAACCGTTTTATAATGGCTATTCTTAACTTTAAATGGAAACTTTGATTCCGGCTGACTACTCCCGTTGGCTACTGGAGAGTCCATGTAATGAGAAACCCTCTGAAAAATACATTATATCCGTGATGGATTGTAGGGCAACCTGTAGGGAGACAAGAGAGACTGCCTGTTGCTTCCTTTCCTTGAGACATGACGTCATGCCCTGCAAGGTGGTCATACTTAGAGTGAGGGGGAGAAGAATTCCCAACGCTCCGGGAAAAAAACAAGGAGGAATATAATCCCCGGATTATGTCCGGCCCCTTGGACATTCTTCCAAGCCCGGCAGGTCGTTATCCGCTTCTCCTTGATGAAGTCCGGGAGATTTGCCGGACATCAAAATCTTCAGATATTTACGAACTTTTCCGGAAAGATAAAAGATTTATTTGGCCAGCCTTCCCCCACCCTCTACATGCGATTTTTTTTTCCATTTTTTTTTATTTCGTTATATCATCTCCTTTTCCCCATTTTCCTTCTATGTATTTTTTTATTTGTCTGATATTTCATCACAGATTTCTTTCTTTCTTTTTTTTTTTTTTTTTTTTATCATCTAAAAACTTCCTTCTTTGTCCAGTTCGAAGACGGAGAAATTAAGAACTTATATAAAAAGAAAGAAAAGAAAAGAAAAAAAAAAAAAACTACATCTTTGCAAAAGGTAGGAAGTACAGAGAGGGAAACTCGAAAATAATAGGTTTGGTCTTGTAATAAACGTAAGCTGATAAAAGTATTAGATTCCTTCTCTTTTTTTTTTTTATTGAGTTTTATTCTATTTATTTTATTTTTTATCCATGTGTGCTTCAAAAGATCCAGCAATGCTTTGAGATCGAAATTTTTATTTAATCACCTTAGATTTTCGTTTCCTATTACAGAATAAAAGTATTTCTTTTAAACATCCAAGCCAGCTTTAAACAACTATCAGTTAAAGACACTCTTTTCAAGGAGATGGCGTCTTTATCCGTGGGCTCTACAATAAAAAATGGAAATAAAATATCGCATGTCAACTTTCATATGAAATATTGGGGCGTTATTTGCGAGATGCGTTTTATTTTATGCACATCTTTGAGATTATATTAAATTCTTTCCATACTTCTAGCGCGGGCGTTTACTGAGTGGTGTCTTGTTACGCATGTGGGAGGAATATGGGAGGACCCTATCAGATGACATCCATCTCACAAATGGAATGAAATTTTTGAGCGCATGCTGCTCTTGAAAACAAAGTGGAATTGAAAACCAGGAGGAATATTTTTATAGCTTGCGTATTATATTTTAAGATTTTTTTTGATGTTCTGACTTCAGCATCGTAGCAGTGCATTTAAATGTCTTTTTATTTGTGGAATTTTTCTTGCTATTCTATTTTCGAATTAACCAGTTTATTATCTTTGCTTTTAAATATAAAATGTTTGAATTATTTATAGACAAGTGTTTTTTACTGTAAAAATAGTATCGCATTATTTAAAAACGCTCAAAAATAGTTACAAGATAATAAAGCTAAAACAATGTATTAATATGCATCGATGATACGCAAATTTTGGTTTAATTTATGAAATATTTGAATAAATGAAAAATGGTGTAGTATTGTTAAGAATTGTAAAATGTTTGAATTATTTATAGATAGGTTGGTGCTGTTGTTTTTTTTTTTTTTTTTTTTTTTTTAACCAGCAAAATAGTATCGCATTATTTTAAAAAGTTCAAAAATATTTGCTCAACCTTAGTTTACTTAATATAATAATAATTCAATTGATAATTAATGAAATTACTTATTGAAATTTTTATTAATTAAACTATTTTAATTAACTAAACATTATACAACTGAAGACATAAATGGTGAATAAAGTTAATTTTTAAAAACAAATTTTATTAAATTTTTATTATTCATCACATCATTCCTTGTAATGAATTAATTATTACAAAAATAAGACATCCAGAAAAAAAGATAAGATTAATAAATAGAATGAAAAATAATTAACAAATGTAAAAAATATTGTTTACTTCATGGTCAGAAACATTATTTCGTACCTAATCATTTTAAGTAACAAAAATTTTAATTCTTTCAATTACTGTAAATGAACAAATAAATGAACAATGAGACAATGAATAAATAAATTGATGACATGAACAAATTATGAAATATTTATTGCCAGTTGTATTATGAGTAAACATTTATCCTGTTAATAATTTATTATTATTATTATTTTTTCTTGAATATATTATTATAAGTCATGGTGTAATATGCATTGTAGTATTTTTTTCACACAGGGAGTTGTGGTATTTCATTCCCAGGAGACAGGAATGTATGTTATTTTACAAGCAACACAATAATAACAACCTATCACCAAACTTGGACAGCAGACAAGCAATATGGTAGGTAGTTATATTACAGGCAATTAGTGTTTTGTATTATTGAGAACAACTTGTCACACAAATCTGATAGCAGACATTCAGTATCATGTATAATGAGACTCAGGAAATTAGCAAATGTGCGACCTTCACAGGTCGGAAACAATATGAACTATACAATGAGTTGTTCCATCGTGATGGGTGATAGACCACGAGCTGAGGGAAGTTGACCCCTCCTCTTGACGGACTTTCTTAAAAGGAGATTTTGGGGACGAAAAGAGAGAGTTCTGCGACGAGTAGACCAGAAGTGTTTTTTTTTTTTTGCTCTGAAGTGGCTGGACAGGCCACCTGTTTTTCAAAGTGAACCCCTTGCGCTTTCGTGTATCACGCCGTGTGATAATTAAGGTCTGCCGCAGTTCAGGCAATTAGATTCAATGTAGACACGAGAACTCTGAAAATCTTCGATTTTGGAGTGATTTAATCGTGAGCTTGTGATAAAGTTTTAATTTTTATTTCTTTGTATAATAATCCAGAAAAAAAATTTAAGTGTTCCCATGTGCCTGATAGAGGCCCACTTCTTGAAGCCGTTATAGGTCTAATATCGGCCGAAACGTTACAGCGTTATATGATATGCCATGATTTTTGATGTTATGTTTATGAACTATATGCTATGAATAATGATTATATGTAATTTATTTTAAACATTTTGACAATAATTAATTAATTATCATTATCGTTATCATTATTATTATTATTATTTTATTTTTTGAGAACAATTCGGAAAAAACTATAAAAATAAATCTATAAAATTTTAAGTATTTACTTTATATATGTATTAGTAAATGTCTATATAGAAATCAAACATCATGCAATTATGTTATTATTAAAAATAGTAAGCAACTTTCAAATGACTATTTATGAAATCGTTTATAGTCGATCGGTGTTATCCAATTGATATGTATAAGAACTATGTAACCAGACGGGCATTGTTTGGACGATGAAGATGCAGAAAGTGAATCGATATCGGCCGGCTCTTCATAGTCATTTTCATCTCTCCTAACGATCGCATTCATTGCGATGATTCTCGCTCGTCCGATCAAATTGAAGTGATTTAATGAACCGCTACCGAATCGCGGCCTCCACCATTTTTACGGCACTTGAGCGTTCCGTTTCCATGGCGACCCTCTCATAAATCTATGAAGTGAAAGGAGCCGCAATAAACGTTCATTTACCGGGCTTCTAATAAACAGCTCTCGCAGGAACGGGCATTATCAGCTGATGAATATGAGCGCCAGCGTCTCTCTTTCAATTTTTCATTACTCGACGAAATGAGATGCCATTCTTTATGATCGGAAAGATTCTCTCTTCCCTCTCTTCTTTCTCTTTTGAAAAGGGAAAAAAGTTTTTGCTAATTTGCATAGCGGGAATGAGAAAGATGTATGGTTTTTTCGAAGTAATTGTATAGTTTTAGGTGACTTATATGCTAACAAAGTAACAAAGTTGGATTAAAAAAAAATGAGCATTTGACATCTGATACGTAAAAGACGATAAAAAGATGATTTTATTAGAAACTGACAAACTGAACATATTTTATGTTTATACAACAGGAAATTGACAAATTGAACAGAAGTTTATTAGAGTTTCAATTGATTGCAAGCAATTTTTGATTTCAGCTTCTATTTAAGGCCGGCGGCCCTGATGGCCAGTCTGGTCTTTAGTACCACATTCTTTTCAGGTTCGAATCTTGGCGGTAGAATGAACGTTTGTAGTGGTTCGGAATGCACTTTAAGCTGTAGGTCCCGATCTCATATGACCATAGAGCTTTACAGAGCCCAATTAGACTTCTCACCCTCATCCTTCCCAAAGTGTAAAGGGACAACTCAGCTCTAGGCTCCTCAATAGTGAGCAATATTCTTCCATTCTGCACTCTGGGCAATGCTAAATCTGCTATACTCATTGTACCAACAAACAAACTCTCTTCAAAATCCCCTACTTGTGAAATCATTCATAACTTCTGTTTAGAGTTCCATTCGCAACTGTCACACTACTACTACTTCGCAACTGTCACACTACTACTACTCTCAATGTGCCCAGAGCTGAGTTGCCCTTATGCAGTTTTGGAATGATGTGGATGAGAAGTCTGACCGCACTCTGTGACGATCTACGGTCATATGAGACAAAGACCTACGCTTGAAGTGGATTCCAAACCACTACAAACATCCATGGAACAGCCGGGACTGAAACCCGAAACCTGTGGTACCTATAAGTATAGCACTAGACACTCGGCCATTCAGGCCCCAGTAGTGTACACTAAATAATGTATTAGGTTTCAGTTTCCGTTGGTGATTTATGCTATAGTTCATTATCATCATCATCAATAGCTCAACAGCCCATGGTGGGTCAAGGCTTTCCTTTGAAGAGATTTTCATGAATTCCTCCGGGTGACAATGGTCCTCCGATTCTTAATCTTCAGTACATAAAATATTTTCAATTATGTCTATTCATCGCAACTTGGATCGTCCTCTTCCTCTTTGACCCTGTGGCTTTGCCAAAACGTGCCTTTTTACGGAGCTTAAGTCATTCATTTTAAATACATGAACAGCCCAGTTTAATCTATTGATCTTAATCAATTTTATAATGTGTGGGCCTTTATAGTATTTATAAATTTCTGCGCTAAACCGTCTTCCAAAACAATCACTTTTTCCTAACATCTCCAAGAATAGTCCTTAAAATCTTCCGCTCAATTATACCCAAATAGGCCTCATCAGATCTTGCTAAAGTCCATGTTTATGCTATAGTTACTCCTTAGAAAAAAAGTATGATATAATGTATAAAGGATATACATATATATAGCTAATAACAGTGTTCTGATGTCTAGTAGAAACTTCGTTAAGTTTCTTCAACATGAAAATTTGTAGCTGTTATTTCTGATAGTCATCATGAAAGTTATTGTTTCTCCCATTTTCCTTCAAGGGGGAGGCAAAATATCTTTCCCCATGTATCCTAAGTAAAGCTGTAACTGTTATAATGTTATATTCGTAAAAATGGCCAATGTTAGCAAAGAAAAAAACCCCTTTTGCTCGGGTTTTTTTCAAGAAATTTATTACTTAAGAAAAAGATTCAAATATATAAATTTCCATATTATATATTTCATGTTTTTAATAATATAAATTAATACAAGAGGAAATTATTACTACAAATTTTGATTTCATTGTATAACACAATATCAAATTCTTTAATTAATCTTGGCCACATTCGTATGTATATTATGCGTAAAATAATTTTGGCAAATGAATAAATAAATAAAATAAAATAAAATAAAAATAAAATAAAATAAAAATAAAATAAAATAAAATAAATAATAAAATAAATAAATAAATAAAATGAAATAAAATAATAAAATAAATAAATAAATAAAATGAAATAAAATAATAAAATAAATAAATAAATAAAATGAAATAAAAAAATAAAATATCTATATTAAATCTTAACCAATTTCAATTCATAAATTATTTATAAATTATTCTTATTATACGTAATCTATCTTTAGTTTTTATTGAAAAAGTATTTTACTGAGTAATTACATTTAAATTATTTTGCTAGCGATAGTGAGTACAGAGAGAAAATTTTTGCTGGTAAAAGAATTTTTTGTATATAATAGAAATAATAAAATTCAATAATTTGAATGCTTTTTATTAAAAATAATTCTTTTATCTAATAAAATATGTTTGTCTCTATTTCTCTAGGATTTCATTTCTTTATACAAAAAAAAAAAGTTGCTTTCCTCTTTAAAATACGTTAAAAATTAATTATATACCTGTTTAGATGCCCTACAGATTCATATTATAAAACAGGATCAGTTACAAGCATATTAAATTTTTTAATAATCTATAACGTGTCGTATCTACCTTCTTTTTTTATTTAAATATTTATAATCTAAAATCCAGATAATTTTTGTAAAAAATATTCCTTTCAAGCGATAAAGAAATAAAGTTGTCCTCCTTTTTTTCCCGGCAACACACCAAAAAGATACCGAAGAGCAGCATCACCCCATCCCACAGCCAACGCCATCTGGCGGCCAGACAAGAACATGCCAATTCCATCTCCATCGCTTGTTACATAACGCTTTCCCCCCACCTCCCCGGGGACGTTGAGTCAGGGCAGGGGGTTATGAATATCCCTTGCAACTTTTATTGGGGTCGCGCCCTCCCCATAAGTGGCTAATTATGTGTGACGACAGCTCACCCCCCTTCCACCCCCTCCCTCCCCCATCCCCCGTCGCTTTTATATCTGTATGGATTGGATGTAATGTTCAAAGTGTGAAGTAACGGAGATTGATGTGCGAGAGTGAAGGGGGGAAGATTGTTATGGCATTATTATGATAAACGGGGGTTTTCGAGCACCCCCCGAGGTCTTCAAACAGTAGATGGAAAGGGGGGCAGATAGGGTGCCTTTAGCCTTAATTGAATAATTAACGGAGATTGAGAAGTGACTTAACGTGTTTAGTTTGATATTAAGGGGGACAAGGGGGGGAATTAATATTTGGATTGGAGCTGCCACGCCGTGAGTGTCATAATGAAATCATTTTCACCATTTTGCGTTAAAGTATATTGGATGACGTATGTAAAGAGGAAAATGGATGCATTTTTATTGTGCATGTAATTTAAAGGGTTTATAAGCTTGTACATTGATTTAATGCGGTTGACAATGGTTGAATTGCCTTTATATTTAAGCGGTGGTTATTGAGGATTCATCAAATTCGCATTAGTATTACTTAATAAGAAAAAAGAATGTTATTCATTTCTGTTTTCTCCTTCTCTTATTACATACATGATTAAAAAAATCTGTTAACTGTTTGGTTTTCTAGAAAATATTAATTTTCCTTCCATTATTTTTTAAATTCTAATTGAATAAATTGAAATTGCTCTCTCTATATTCAAAAAGATCGTTTTAAAGCTATCAATACAACTATTTATACAAACAATTTTTGTAATGTAATATATCTATCAATATTTTTAGGTTTGGTTTGTCCCTCCACGATCATTTTTTGCACACTTAAGGATAATTAGACCGGTATCTACAGTGGGTTCCGAACCACATAAACAACTATGTCACGGCCAGGAATCGAACCTAAAGTACCAATGGACAGAGCGCTAACCAGTTGGACATCAGGCAGCCAATGTTTTGAGGAAGAAACATGATTACTATTACTGATCTTCAACCATCATGAGTTTTTCCAGAAAAATAATGTAGATGAATACATAATATAAAAAAATTAATTTATTTATTAAATTCTCGAATTTTATGTATATTTTCCCCATGATTTTGTTATCAAAAATCAGTAAGATAGGGTAGATTTAAGATTGTTCATGTATTTATATTTTTGTTTTAATATGAATTCGCATACGTCAATTAAATTTAATACCAATATTCAATGGAAAGTTTAATCTTTTGTTACAGATTTTTTCCTGGAAATTTCATACATATTAAAACTACATTGTTGATATACGTTTTGAATATTTCGCCACTGGACCATTAGCTTGAATCTTTTCAGTTAATTTGGTAGTACATTTAAAATTCACTATTGTAAGACTATTTATAAATCTTTATCCAGACATAATCTGACCAAATCTAATAAGAATAGAGTAGGAAATCTGCTAGTAAATTTCAATCAAAATGAGATTTGAAACAGTTATGGCTAGTCCACAGTAGAAATCTAGCAACTACATATCATAAAAAAAATCTGATATAAATGAATTAATATTGCTCTTTGATTTCTATAGTTTTATAGATTTCCCCTTAAATAACCTCAAGAAATATTGCATCAGTTTTTTTCTTGTACATCATTTTCACACGATGATGGAAATTTCGTGGTCTAAAAAGTATCGATTACTTTAATTACAGCTATTTTCATAGGTGAAATCTAAAACATTTTGTGATATGTATATACACTCATGAGCCAAAACATTATGGCCACCTGTAACGAGTTGGCCCACCTTTGGCGCGCAACACAGCTTCAACCCGCCTTGTCATGGATTAATACCACCACTTAATACCAGTTAAATACCCTTCCACCTGATCACGTGCCTTCCACGTCATCCAGGCAAGTTCATTGCAAAATGTAGGGGTGGTCATAATGTTTTGGCTCTTGAGTGTATACATATATATATATATGGACCTGACTTAGCAAGTGAATAGCGCTCTAGTGCTCGGGGCCACAGATTTCGAGTCCCGGCGGTGCCATAGATGCTTGTAGTGGTTTGGAATCTACTTTAAACCGTAGGTCCCTGTCTAATATGACCTTACTATAGATCGGGGGGCTGACAACCCTGCCACTTTAAAAAAAACCTACTCCTGTCTAGAAATATGCTAGTAGACAGACGGCCTTGGCCCACCATACGCCAATTAAAAAATTATATATAAATTAAGCATGCTAAACAATTAATAAAATTTGGATCAGACTTTTAGTAATTTAAATATTGTTTATTTATACATTATTTGAGAATAACTATAAAGCATCAATGAATTTCTACTTTAAAATTTAAAAAAAAAATTGGGAATAATAATATTTTGAAATTGGTAAAACTGATTCAGTGATGATTCAAACTATTATAATTAAATCAACTAAAATTATAAAAGTAATTTATTTGTTATTTACTTATTTAATGTTTAATTTATTTGTTTATTTAATGTTATTTTGAAGTATATAAAACTAATTTTAATTAGAAAAATCGTAGAATATTTTCAAAATTATATGAATATTTTTATATTAATTAATTCCTATAAATTGTTTACAGCAAAACTTTTAGCTGAAACATATAATAATGATTGGAATCCTATTTAAGTAATAATAGTTTTCGTATAACAAAGAAATTAATTATAATTAATAAATTTAGATTTTTAATAATTAAAAAATTTTAACTAACCACTCACCGACTCATAAAAAAATTAGCTAACTTAAAACTTATTTTTAATCGTTTCATTTCACTTCATTTTTAAAAATCGTCTGCTGTACAATTTCCAACTTAATCATGTAAAAGCTTTTTTAATTGATGTTAGGACAAATCTTATTTTGCATTTTACTTACATATTCAACTTATATATTTTTTTTTTGCAATTGTCTGATTTCTGTTTTTCCTTTTTGTTCTTTTTTTTTTTTTTTTTTTTTTATCGTACCGCTTATTGTTTTGATTTTTTTTTTTTTTTTTTTTTTTTTTGGCATCACAAAATTGGATGCAGTGGTTGACATAAACGATCACATGACGCATGGGTGGAGTTCAGAATTGATGGATGTCGTAAAAACCGAAAGAACAAAAGGAGTTTACACGTTTTTTCACTGCACTTTTTTTTCCCCCACATTAAGAATTTGCCCCTAATTTTCTCTCGTTAGCTCTCGGGTTTTTTCCCCTTCCATTTCCTCATATATTCCCTAAAAAAAAAAAAAAAATTGTATTTATTTTAACCTTTTCTTTTCAAACAAGTAATAGAAAAATATAGAAGAACAAAAAGCAATGAAAAGCAGTAAGGAACAAAAGATTCTTCGGGATAACACAAAGCCGTAAAAAAATAATTAAATGGAAAAAGTAATTTGCATAATTGCTTAATGAGACCCTCCTGATTAGAGCAGGAGTGCCAAAATTTTGTTTTAAAGGAAAAAAAACTCTTCCTTTTAAAGTGATGGCGAATTTTTCCATTATTTGTTTCAGGCAAAAATTAAACACAGTGAAAATTGTTCTTCACGACTGATTGCTTAAATGATCAGAACTTTCTTCATGAATGGGATTAGGCAGTCGTAATCAGTGGTTGAAATTTTATTCAGGGACAATTTATCTGATTAATTTTATTTTAATACCTTGTAGAAATGTGTAACTTTCAGTAAAATAAAAATTATAGACTACTGAATAAACTTTTAAGAACAATCGGTAAGAATTCGAGAACTAATAAGAACGAGTAAGAATTAAGAACAATTTTTCGAATCTGTAAGAATTCAATAAAAGAACAATAAAAATATCCAGGAAAAAGATAATGATTAAAAGATTCAGGAAAATCCTAACTTTATTTTGATATTTGCATCTGATGTGGTGTTTTTTGCATTTATTCTTCACGGCTGATTGCTCAAATGATCAGAACTTTCTTCATGAATGAGATTTACTGTGGTAATCAATGGATAAAATTTTATTCAGGAACGATTTATGTGAATAATTTTATTTTAGTACCTTGTAGAAATGTGTAACTTGCAATAAAATAAATCACAGGCTGATGAATAATGTTTTTTAAGAACAATCGGTAAGAATTCAAGAACTAATAGGAACGAGTAAGAATTAAGAACAATCGGCAAGAACAATTTTTTTAATCTGTAAGAATTCAATAAAAGAACATTAAAAATCAATAAAAATATCCAGGAAAAAGATAATGAATAAATGATTCAGGAAAATCATAACTCTATATTGATTTAATGTGGTGTTTTTGAATTTATTCTTCACAACTAATTACTCAAATGATCAGAACTTTCTTCATGAATAGGATCAACGAATGAAATTTTATTTAGGAATAATTTATCTATACAATACTATATTTAACTATTTATACTAAATAAAATACATATTTTAAGATGTTTCGGGGAGAGACTAGCCACTACGCCTTATCTAGATTATGGAAATCTTATTTCTAGAGACATTCAGATTTTCTTTAGTTTTTTTTTACCTTATTCGAAGATAGAAATAATGCATTTCAAACTCACATTTCGCTTTTTTTGTATTTTTTCCCTTTCAAATTCAATCAATAGGAAAAAGGTCTCGGTCGTATTTGATACACATAAATCTCCAGATTCAGGTTTCCAGAGACCAATAATATATACGCTGACAGAAAACAGGTGGCACTTGCATTTTTAACGAACCCACGGAAAAGAGCATCTTTCTGCAGGGGTGGGTACCAGGGGGAGGACGAACACTGAATCGCTGATGTGTGTGTGGGTGGGGGAGGGGTGCAGAGAGAAACGAACTGTAGCTTATTAGGTAATGTTCTCAAAATAAAATCGCGAGATGGGAAGGAACAGGGGAGTCGGGTAATTCGTAGTTGAAAGAAAGGGCTCGACATCTGCCCCAAACTGAATAGTTAATGATGTACCCGCAAGAGTGACTGACAGTTATGACGGGAAAGGGTGTCCGGAACTGCGGAAGTAATGCGGGGGAGGTCGCAAAAGGGGTGAGGGACAGCGTTATCTAATTATGGATTGTTGTGTAGGGTAGGTGTTGTGGTCTGTCAATCATGGTTAGTCAGACAGAGTGGAGAGGGCAAAAGGGTGACATTCTGGAAATTAGGGCAGTAACCCAGAAAATTGGACATAGCGCCACTCTTTCATTTCAGATTGGTTCTGAAACTGCTGTAGTAATATTATTGATGCTTTTTATTTTTCATTTAAGAATTCGCACTGAACTATTAATAGAAACTGCGCAGAACTCATTCAGTTTGTTGCCGCTCAAACATTGCATGTGTCGCGCTTGCCAATTTTGAATATAAGGCAATCAATTTTCATTCAGTTTGCTACTACTCAAGCATTACATAAGTCTCGCTCAGACCAATTTTGATTATGTAAGAAATAAAACAATTTTCATTCAGTTTGCCCGTCACTCAAACATTGCTTAAGTCTCGGTTTGGAAAAGAGATTTGCCAGAAGTATTGAGTCTTCTAAACAGGAGAAACAATATATAAATAATTTCGTGGCTTTTTTTTACATTCTGAATTATTTAAAAGTAATCATTCGTATTAGTTCTGCTTGAACTAACTTCTCAAATAGCTATTTTACAATCATCTGTATTGGTGACATCGGAGCTTTTGCATTGTGGATGCAACGTCTCGGCCTATGCTAGACCTATAACGGCTTCCAGAAGAGGGCCCTTTCAGGTTCATGGGTTTCAGATTTTCAGAGTTCTCGAGTCTACAAAGAATCTAGTTCAACCTGTCTGCGGCAGCTCTTATTATTATGTGGCGTGATACATGAAACCACAAGGAGCTCACTTTGTAAATCCGGCTTGTTCAGTCACTTTCAGAAAAAGAGAAAAACAGCACTTCTTGTCGACTCGTCTCAGAATTCTCCTCTTTTTCTTCTCCAAAACTTTCCTTTAATAAAATCCGTCAGGGGGGGGGTCAGCTTTCCTCCCTTCTCTTTGGAGTAGACATTTCTCAGCTCGTGGTCTGTCACCAATCACGATGCAACAATTTATGGTGTAATCCCTATTCCATCTGTAATTGTTTCAACATGTGAAAGTTGCACAGAAAATCGCTAATTTTATGAGGTCTCATTATTCATGACACTGAATATCTGCTATTAGATTTGAGTGACACGTTGTTCTCATTAGTACAAAACACTAATTTTATGTAATATAACTAACTAGCCACAACACTGCTTATTTGTTGTCAAATTTTAGAGATAAATTGTTATTATGTTCTTGTTAAAGAATATACATTCCTGTCTCCTATGAACTGAATGCTATAACTTTTCCCGTGGGAAAAATGCAACATGGAGTGTTTGTTTTATTATTGAATAACTGCAGTTGTAATTATAAAAATAAAAATCTCTTACAGTTGTAAGAATACGGTAAAATCTTTGTATTTTTAGAATATCGTAAGCTAGACTAGATTATTGTTTTTGAAGTATGATTTGCATGTTCTAAAATTAGTTATTTTATAACGAATTATTATTATTTTTTTTTTTTTTCATGTTTATACAAAAAAAAATTCCTGTTTTTAAAAAAAATTAGCTCTTTTACAGGAGGGCTTGCTGAAAGAAAATTCAGCTGATATTCTGATTAATAAAAAAGACAAGCTTAAAACGAAATATCATATACATCTTATGCAATTATAAAAAACAACAACACTATAATAAGAAATGTAAATAAAATTTTTTTTTATCAATTTCATATCTATTTGTGTGTTTAAGAAATTAGTCAATGATTATTTTTTGCTTATGATGGAATTAATTTTTTATTAGGACATCAGTTATATTATCACCTTTTCAGGCACTCTATAAATCTCAGTAGAATTATTAAAAATTTTATGTGAAGTATTTAACCTAGCATGGAAAATAAAAATTTTAAATTTTTCAAGTGGTTAATTAATAATCTTATATAAAAATATTGTTTTTATACTATTCTGCGAAAATAACAAAGAAATAAAGAATTAATTTAATAAAGAAATTTTTGAGGTGAAAATAATCTTAGTAATGAAAGAATTCGGTATGTTGTTTAATGAATTTGAATTGTAGTGGAAAGAATACAATTTTTTTATTACAGAAAAATAAATGCAATGTCCATATGCCTTAAAATTTAAATTAACATTACCATGCATAAAAGCTCCGTTCTTTAATCTTTTTTTTTTTTTTTTCCAATGGCAAGGCAAGTACAAGAAGAATAAAAATAAGTAATAATAACAAAAATAACAAGGGGAAAAAAATACAAAAGAATAAATGTCCAGAAAATGCACAGGTGACCGAAGTCTTTGCCTTAAGAGTTCTCTCACACGCCAGTAAAGCGCTGTCTCCGAGTCGCCGTCAAGTATCGCACATCGTTGGAGGTGGTCGCTGTGCATTGGGTCTGTTGAACCACATAGGGGGCAGCCAGGATTCGAAAATATTTTAATGCGATGGAGATGTTCTGCTAGACAGTCATGTCCAGTCAGGAGTCGGAACTGGGCGACAGCATGCCGTCGCGGATTTCTGGGTATTGTTAAAAGATCTTCAGCTCTCCAACGCTTTGACTTGATCTCATCATGAATTTGTAGCTTGTGGTTTTTAGTCATTATTTGTTTGATATAAAGTTTTATAGAATGGAGGGACAGTGACGAGGATCTCGTTTGAAGTAGTTTTGAGCCTCTTTTTGCTAGACAATCTGCTTGTTCGTTCCCAAAAATGCCACAGTGGCCAGGTATCCACTGAAGTACCACCCGTTTCATTTTTAAAATCAGTTCCCGCAAATGATTTTGACACTGGGAGATTTCCTCTGATGAAGGTGGCTTGGTGGAACTAATAGCCTCTTTCTGATTAAATTTTTTCTAGAAGTTCATTAATTATTTAAAATGAAATTCGGGTTTTAATTACAGTTGAAAACATTAAACATTTGAAAATACACTATTATTTTATCATAAAATTTTTATAAATATTTATGTGAGAAAATTTTACTAAAAAATATATAAAATAAAAAAATAATATAATGTAATAAATAAAATTTAAAGAATTTTCAAATGTTTAATTTATATAGTTTTTTAATTTATTTTATTTTTATTTATTTAGATATATTCTTTTTTCTCGACTTTTGGAGGGCAAATGTTCCCTTATGGTTCATTTTTCTATAAAATTGTCTTCAAATACTAACATAAGAGAATTATTAATATAATACTAATATATTATATTAATTATTCTTAATTTATATAATACTAATATAAATTAGGCTGATAAATATCACATGAAACCAGGTTTCATTTTAAATTTTAAGTATTATATTCATATGTATGCATGTGTGTGTGAGTTCCAGAATAACTAAAAAGTACCAAATTATTATTTTGGGCATATTGCAGCATATATCTAACAGCATAATTAATTACTTCCTTTACATATTTTTTATAGAATGTTTCTTAAAATTAAAATGGTAAATTGTTGTAGTTTATGCCAATGTGTT
Source organism: Caerostris darwini (assembly GCA_021605075.1). Taxonomy (NCBI): domain Eukaryota; kingdom Metazoa; phylum Arthropoda; class Arachnida; order Araneae; family Araneidae; genus Caerostris; species Caerostris darwini. The sequence continues at coordinate 507,434 of BPLQ01012409.1, read as the reverse complement.
CTTTTTTTAACGCATTTTTTTTTTTTTGTTTCAAATGTTCGATTATATAGGCTTCTTTAAGTTTCTGAACAATCTTTAATTATAAATGGAATAAATTTTCTCTCACAATTTGTCAAACGATAATTGGCACTTTTCAATAATATTTTTCCGAATAAAATTTACAAAATCTGAAAATAATTTATTTTATGTATTCTGGCAACGCTAAATCATATCTTCTAGAAAAGTTATAAGACAAAGCTTTATGGGCATACTGCATAGCTGGCTATTTCACATGAACAAAGAATTGGTGGAACAAAGTATAAATTCTGTTTATTCCCTTATATGTCAACGTGTTTCTACTTTTCATTACAATAAAGGCATTTTCTACAATGCCTTTATTGTAAATTTATATTGTAATACAGAGAGATTATTTTTTCTTTCAACGGTATGATCAAGTTGATGTATTCCTAACTCAGCATGTTTTCGGACGGACCCACCTACTGGAATTGAAAATCGCAACTGGTACTTTTTCCACCCATGGAAAATCGTAGAAATGACTGTCTAGAAAAAAAAATATGCAGATTTCTGTGCAAGTTTGAAGCTCCGTATTCTTAATAAATTTAAGTTCATTTTCTACAATGCTTTTATTGTAAATTTCCATGATGCAGAGAGATTATTTTCTCTTTGAATGACGTGATCCAGTTGATATATCGCTAACTCACCATGTTTTCGGAAGGACCCGCCAACTGGAATTAAAAATCGCAACTCCTACACCTTCCACCCATGGTTTGGTTTGGTTTGGTTTGTCGCTCTACTGTCATCTTATGCACGCGAAGGCTAGACTGACCGTGACCTACAGTTTAAAGTGTATTCCGAACAAACAAACAGCATCCACGCTACCGCAAGATTCTACCCATGGAGAATCGTAGAAATGAATATCTAGAAATATACAAATTTCTACTGCTTTCTGTGCAGTTTGAAGCTCAGTGTTCTTAATAAATTGAGGTTCATTTTCTACTATGCTTTTATTGTAAATTTCCATGATGCAGAGAGATTATTTTCTCTTTTAAAGACATTATGCAGTTGATGTAATCCTAACTCAGTATGCTTTGGGAAGGATCCCCTACTGGAATTGAAAATCGCAACTCCTACACCTTCCACACATGGTTTGGTTTGGTTTGACACTCTACGGTCATTTTGTGCACACGAAGGCTAAACAGACCGGAACCTACAGTTTAAAGTGGATTCCGAACCACTAACATCATTCTCACCGCAAAATTCCACCCATGGAGAATCGTAGAAATGAATATCTAGATATATATAAAATTCTACTGGTTTATGTGTAGTTTGAAGTTCAATATTCTTAATTAATTGAGGTTCCTTTTCTACAATGCCTTTATTGTAAATTTCCATGATGCAGAGATATTTTTTTTCAACGATGTGATGTAGTTGATGTACCCTAACTCAGCGCAATATTCTTAATAAATTGAGGTTCATTTTCGCCATAAATTATAAATCTCCATAATGCAGAGATAGAATATTTTCTGTTTCAACGATGTGGTCAAGTTGATGTATCCCTAACTCAGCATGTTTTCGCAACGATCCACCTACTGGAATTGAAAATCGCAACTCTTACACTTTCCACCCATGGAGAATCGTAGAAATGAATATCTAAAAAAATTTAAAATTCGGCTGATTTATGCAGTTTGAAGCTCAGTATTCTTTATAAATCGAAATTCATTTTCTACAATGCCTTTATTGTAAATTTCCACGATACAGATAAATTATTTTCTCTTACTGATGAACTTATTGACTCTTATTTTCTCTTATTGATGTATCCCTAACTCTGCAAGCTTTCACAAGGATCTGCCTACTGGAATTGAAAATCGCAACTTCTACACCTTCCACCCATGGTTTAGTTTGGTTTGACGGTCTACTGCCATCTTGTGTACACGAGGACCAAACAGACAGGCATCTACAGTTTAAAGTTTATTCTGACCACTAACAAACTTCCATGCTACCACAAGACTCCACATGGAGAATTGTAGAAATGAATATCTAGAAATGTATATTTCTATGTATATGTACATTCTACTGCTTTTTGTGTAGTTTGAAGCTCAGTATACTTAATAAATTTTCTACATTGCTTTTATTGCAAATTTCCAAGATGCAGAGATATTATTTTCTCTTTAAACGATGTGATCCGGTTGATGCATCACTATACTCAGCATGCTTTCGGAAGGATCCGCCTACTGGAATTGAAAATGGCAACTCCTACACCTTCCCCCCGGTGCAAGTTTTGATGGACGGACGAGGACTTCATTAAATATTCATATGCAAATCCCCGGATGAAACTTCCTCGATCTCTCCACCTATCAAATCATTACGCTATGATTTGCCCCAGAGACTCGGAGGGCAACTTTTATGGAGAGCAGATTCTATCCGATTCCCTCTCTCCGACGGAGGGAGATGCAAAAGTGATTTGTTATGATTTCAGGGAGAGAAGGAAGGAGGCAAGAGACCTGGGAAGGGAAAATTTATGGCCAATTTTTTCAGTTCTGTGGAGAAATGTAAAGGGTTATGTTTTATTCATCGAATCTTCCTGCGCAACCCAAAATGAAAACAATCACCGGATTTCGTGAATTGTTGACGGCCCTGAGAAAGAGTTTTATTTTGATTTTCTCTCTCTCTTTCTGGGTTGGAATGAAATTTCATTTTCGATTTATTTTTTTGTCTGTCGAGAGTCAGTGATAGATTTGTGAGTGAAACTGTTATTTATTTATTTTTTAGGGGTTAAATATTGCTATTTCTTATACAGAAGCACCACAAGAAATGCCCTAAAACTTAAGCTTTGCATTTTAAATAGATGTATATACCAAGTTTACAAAATTCTGGCTGAAGTAAGGTATACCTAGAGGACATGAAATCACCAAGCAATGCAAGGGTCGAAAATACTTTTCAGATGGCATTACATGGTCTAGGGATTTGCTACTGTTTTTGCAGAAAGTCTTCGTTTGATACACTGGCAAAGCGATAGTAGGAAAGCTGATCATACAAAATGGGGAACTAGTGGGTATACATCTGGCATAGAGGACCTCCTAGTATAAAGGCCCAGCCACACAGTATTTCTACTAACATTGATATCCTGTAGTCTCTTTGGACCCCTACATCTACGGTTATTGAAGAGATGTTCTTTCAGTGTAGCTGTCGTAGGGCCTGAATGGCCGAGTGTCTAGCGTTTGGTGGTACAAGTTTCGGGTTCGAATGCTGGCGTTGGCATGGATGTTTGTAGTGATCCCAAATCCACTTTAAGCAGTAGGTTCCGGTCTCGTATGACCGTAGAGCATCACGGAGCCCCGGACTTCTCACCCACATCATTCCCAAACTGTACAGGGGCAATTCAGCTGTAGGCACAGTGATGTGGTGTGGTGTGGTGTAGTAGTAGCAGTAGAGAGTCATGAACTAATGGAACGGATATCCAAACATGAAAAAGTCTGTGCTAAATCTAGTACATGAAATCCAAGACAATCCAGGACAATCTAAGGTCATGAAATAAACTATAGTTTGCCTTGCCAGAATGTTTTGTTGCAGCGTCTTGAGGATTCTGAGTGAAAAACGCTTGCATTCGTACTTCACTTTTATTACTGGTACCAATTCGCTTTTGTTGATGTACATTAATTAATAAATGATATAATCATTTAAGTGGGATCTTTTCATTTCTGGGATTTGATATGTACACTACCACTTTAGGAAAACATTTTCGACCTTGTATTGCTATGATTTCTAATTCATTTAGATGTACACCTCGCAATTCTGGTATTGAAACATTCTGCATAGATCTTCACAAGAAAATAGTTAGGCAATACTATTAGACCACGTCCCTAAATTGGTTGTTTTTTATTACTTTTAATTTTGCAATATTTGTAGCACAAAGTATCTATAAATATATATGGTCATTTTTCTTGCAATTCTTATAATCTAGTTCATTTGAAATTATGTATGGTAATGTTTGATGCTGCAATTTTTCAAAATTTTTGTATCTTTAATGCAATATTGTTCGAATTTTAAATTCTGTATTGTGCCTTAAAATGGTAATTGTAACGGAAAAAGTAGTCTTTTTCTAGCGGAAATAAATGCACCTGTTATGCAACATGCGAAGAAACATCTACAAGTTTTCAGGAATATATATATATGTATATTAATTTAACATAGGCATATTTAAAAAAACCTTTTCGGCATCTAAAATTAACTATACTAGTACTTGCTGTAAAGATAGCTATTAATGATTTTAAGAAAATCTGTTACAGACGTTTTTCTTTAATTTAAATAGGCTTTTGTTAGAGTATATATTTCTATAGAAAATTTAATTATACGATGAAAATGTGTGCATGTTGGTAGTAGTATTAAATCAATTTCTGTTCACGGAAATATTATTTTTTCTTTATCATTTGCAGGCAGGAAATGGATCAAACAATAATGCAGATGGGTTTTGTCAGTTTCCCCAGGATAAAACATGAATAAGCTTCCATAATCATCGTGTGACAATAGTGCTGTAACTGCTGAATTGAATCAACTACATACCTGCTGTTCAAGTGGCGAGTAACTTGAATCTGAAAACAATAGCGTAATTCTTCACGGCTGAATAAAGATTTATCGATGCATATTACAACATGAATTAAAATATGTGCAAATTCTTAAGGTAATTTTTGATTTCCCCATTTAATAAGCTTTTTCATTTTCAAGTGCTTATTTATTTATTTTTTAAATTATTTTTAAATTCCTTCTATTAGCTCACACTCTCCCTATATATATCTTGTTCGAATTTCCAATCCTTCATAAAATACTTTTTATTCATCCACTCAAGTTCAAATACATTTTTTTTTGAACTTGTAGTGGATGACACTGGATATTAATACAGTTTTTTCAAATATTAATTCAGTAATTAAATTTAATTAATTAATTTTAGTTTCATATGGGACAAATATTCATATATTCACACTGCTCTTTCTTCTCATTTGCTCATCATTAACTAATTAATAATCTCTTTTTCTTATAACTAATTGTTAATTAATTAATGATTATTAATTATTTTATCAATTCAATTATTAATTATTCTTATTTATTTAATTATTAATTATTATTATTTTATTATCAAATATTTTTATTATTCATTTAATATATATTGTTCAATTTTTAAAATAATGTAACTACAAATTGGCAATAATATAAAAAATCGTCTGATTTTAATTTAGCTTATTTTTCTGGATATTATTATTCTTAATTTTTTAGGTTTGAAATTTGAAACGATCGTTTTTGAGTATTCTTGTTAATGTATTCTATATTTTTTAATTTTAAATGATCAAAAAGTTTTTTAATTAAATTTGAAATATAGCTTAATATATTTGCTTTTATTATTTTCATCGTATGTATTTGCTTTTATTATTTTGCTTTAATTCGAGATTGCTGTTCTTTTTTTTTTTTCAATTCCTTCTAAATCACACTCTCCCTATATATATCTTGTTCAAATTTCCAATCGTTAATAAAATACTTTTTATTCATCCACTCAAGTTCAGATACATTTTTTTTGAACTTGTAGTGGATGACACTTGATGTTAATACAGTTTTTTCAAATATTAATTCAGTAATTAGATTTAATTAATCAATTTTAGTTTTTTTTAGATTTAAGGTGCATATATCTACCAATAGATGGCGCCAGATAAACTTAAAAAAATAAATGAAAATTATTTATAAAGGACTTTTGGCAATATAATGAAAAAAAAAAAGAAGGAATTGACTTAAAAATTTTTTTTTTATACTACTTGTTATATTGAATCTGCAAAATGTTTTAAGAATACAATATTTTAGTATATTGCTTTTTTATAATAATTAAACTCGAAATATTATCAATTTTTTACTAATATAATCATCCTCATCAGTGGCGCAACAGTCGATGGTGGGCCAAGGCGTCTGTCTATTGGCAGATTTTGAGACAGGGGATGTTATATTTTTAAAGGGTAGGGTTGTCATTCCTACGACCAACGCTCTACGGTTATTTTAGACAGGGACCAACGGTTTAAAGTGGATTCCGAACCACTACAAACATCCATGGACCGGCGGTACTCGAACCCAAAACCTGTGGCATAAAGCGTCAGTCAGGCCGCTCCAGAATATAAAGTCAATAATAATTAACGTTCTCATATAATTCCGATGACGATATCCAATGTCTCACACCATTAAAGAGTAAATATAATTTAATTATTTTTATTATAAGTCTTCATTCATTTAATACTTCTGGCAGGAATGGCATATTAGTATACTAGATTAATAGAATCGAAACCACATTGAAAGTTTTCATCTTTATACGAAGCATGGACAAAAAGATGCAAATCCCATAGAGAATTGCAATGGAACCATGCGGGTTAATTTGAGTAGGTCCTCTTTGATGTACCCTGTATAAAGTTAAATCTGTTGCATATCCGTCTTTCTAATGACGATTCCCCCCCTACCCTCCATGAAAATGACCAGCAAACCAATAACTTTTAATAATCTTTCAAATGTTGTACGCCTTGCACCATTTTATGATTCACAAATATACAAATATCCCTTACAAATATAAATTCAATGATAATTAACGTTTCCATATAATTCCAATAAGGTACAGAAAGATGAATATTTTCGAGTAAGTGAAGATCTTTGATGAAGATATGTGTCTCAAACCAATAAAAAGCAAATATAATGTAATTATTTTTATTTTAAGTCTTCTTTCATTTCATACTTATGGCAGGAGAGGCATATTAATATAGTAGGTTTGCGAATTGATTTGTAGAATCGCAACACGACAAGAGAAACTATACCAAAAGATTTCATGTATATGTCGAGCATGGACAAAAAGATGCAATTTCCATAGAGAATTGCAATGTAACCATGTGGGTTTAGTAGATCCTCTTTGATGTACCTTGTCTAACACTAAATCTGCTACATATTCGTCTTTATAATGGCGAATTTCTCCCTCCAAGAAAAGGACCAGCATTAAAAAGCAACTGGTATCGACCTCTCTCTTTTCAATGAGAAGAGGAAAGGAGGCTTTTATATGGTCCATAAATATACAAATATCTCTTACAAATATAAAGTCAATGATAATTAACGTTTCCATATAATTTCGATCAGGAACACAAATAGGAACATTTTCGAGTAAGTGAGAATCAGAGGAGATTCGAGGAGATGCAAATCCTGTTAAGAATTGCAATGGAACCATGTGAGTTTGGCAGATTCTCTTTGATGTACCTTGTCTAATGCTGAATCTGCTACATATCCGTCTTTCTAATGGCGAATTCCTCCCTCCATGAAAAGCATCAGCATTAAAAAACAACATTTAATATTCTTTCAAATGTTCCCAAGTTTTCTGAACCGATGGTGAAAACTAACCCTTTAATCGAAACGTATGAAAACTTTCCAGTTTCCGCTTAAAACCATTCAAATTTCTAATTTAAAGTAACTTAACTTTTATGAATACCGCCGATCCAATCAGAACTTATACTTCCAAGTCATTCCGAAAGGAAGATTCTTGGTTTAATACCAGCACCAAAATTAAGAAAAAAGAAAAAAAACACTATCATGAATATCACTATCACAATGCAGACAATTTGAAATTTAAACTTTCGCTTATTGAGGCCGTGGTGGAAGATTGATTCCCGCTTAAGAATACGCCTTGCACCATTTAATGGCGAGAATTAAAAAAAGGAAAAAGTAGGAAAATTAAAATTAAAAAAATAAAATAATTCCATTCCTCCCATTGGCCGAAGAAGTAGGAGGGGAGGGAGGGCAGAAAAAAATTACTTCACCCTCCATCCCTTTCGATGCAAGATGATACCCTGGCTGGAAGAGAAGTATCAACTGGTATCGACCTTCCTCTTTTCATGGAGAAGAGAAAAGGGGGCTTTTATAGGGTCCACAATTAAAACAAAAGAGGGTGAAGCGATGGCTTGAAAAGAATCGCAGTTAAAAGTTTTCTTTCCTTCCAAGAGAAGAGGATGATACTCGTAATAGGTGGGCTCCATTAATGAGCCGCATACTTGTCGGAAAACAATTAAACGCTTTGGAGAAGAAAATTATAAAACTGAGAGACATTAGAAAGGTGGGCGCTGTTAAATTGCCTTTGTTTAGGGAACTATTAGCATAAGCTAATGGCAGTCTTCCAGGCCACATATGAGGAGGGATTCCAAAAAAGATAAAGTGGTATTTATTTTATTGTTTCTCCTTAAAGGGAAAGGGGAGCAGCTTTCAGAGGGAACCTTTGTTCGAGAATTAACTCTTTGTGTTCTTATTGGAATGTTCGGCTTTTTTTAAGACCCCCCTTTTGCTTTTGATTCCAGAGGGCCGAGTAATTTTTATGATTCTCATTAAGGAATTTTATCGTATTGTTTGAAGTTCTCTCTGAGGTTGAGTAATGAGGATTCGTTACGTTTTTCCGTATTTTTCCGAGTGAATGGCTTTGGAGTAGGTTTGATTTAATTGATGGAATCGGAATTAGTTTTAAGTATGAGGAAGAGTAACCTTTTTAAGCAAAGGTTAATATCGTTGTTTACGTTTTCTAGTGGTCTTAAGTTTCATCTAAATGTAAAAACTCTGTTGATTTTATCCTTCTACCGGGCATAATCGATCGCGTATTAGGAATTGCATGATAAAATTGCCTAAGATGAGATCGATAATCGATATATGAAAGAATATTTTTAATTGAATAATAAGACATCTATAAAGTTTTTAAAAATAAATGGGCGGACATTTTGAATTTATTTTTAATTAATACATTTATTAACTAATAATTTTCCCATAATAAACGTGCGAAATACTTTTTAAAAAAGGAAGAAAAATTCAAAATAAACATCATATTATTAATTGATGTACTTTCAATGACTTGATGGATGTAAAGTTAGATTGGTTCGAAACCTTATTGATGAAGACAAGTTGAAAGTTTGTCTAATTAAATGCTGAAGAAGACATAAATTTGAAGGCTGGAAAATTCTTCCTTTGGGTACCTCGGTGAAGGTGGGAACCTCCCAAATGCTATCTTTGAGTTGTTCCTTCCAAATTATAGTGGTCAAATGTTGTTATAGTGATAGCAGATCCCAGTGGGATTCCGTGGAGGATGTTGAATCAGCTGCATGTCTGCCATTCTAGTTTCAAATGATAGTCAAGAGCACGGCAGTTGAAAATAACAAATAAAAAAATTGAATAGGTGTATTAACTTAATTTGATTTGGTTTCTCGCTCTACGGTCAGTTTTTACACACTTTGGACCGGGCCGTACAGTTTAAAATGGATTCCGAACAACTAACAAACATTCATGTCACCGCTAGGATATGAATCTGAAGCCTGTGGTACCAAAGGCCAGAGCGCTAGCCACTTGGCCCTCAGGCCGCTAACTTAATTTGAATTCGAAATTAAATTATTTAGTTTGCATATTGCTTTGAATTTTTTTTTAAAAATGGAATGTTATATATAGCAAAGAAAACCAAAATTTTGTGTAATAAGAAACTAAGAAACTTAGAGAAAAAATTTTAAAGGTAAATATATTTTGAAGGCATTATCAGACTTGATGAATTGAAGATTGAAATTGAAATTGAGATAGATGCAATGACTAATTAAAATGCATATTTAAAATAACTTCTAAAGATTTTAATTAAATAGATATTCAGTATCTGTAACAATCAAATAAAGAATTATTCTCCAATGTTTAAATAGCCAGATTGAACAAATTCAGATATTTGAAAAAGAACCCTCACCAATTAAAATATGAATTCATGATACAATTAAATAAATATTTATCATATCCATATCATGCATAATATTAGTACCTTATAGAAAGATTTCCATTTGTTTCTTGAATAAAATACATTATGCAATCGAAGAAGTATCAATGGCCATACAACTCTATGATAGCCAAAAGAACAAACTATAACTGGATGAAAGGAATCCTTTATTTCCCACCGGTGAGGAGCGGAATAATAGGCCACTGCATTCGTCAAAGCTGACAAAACAAGGCCCCGTGGCAGGGGGCGATAAATCAGTCTTAACTGCCCGCAGCAGCCCGAAGGAAAAACAAGAGATGTTCGCAAACAAAAGTTGTGCTGATTGGACGGGAAATGCCCGTTCCCATTACCAATTCTGTCCCGGCTGATTCGAGGAGGGCATGAAAGTTTGATGTTCGGCCACTGTGGATGACAGCGGTCATTAGAACGCGACAACGCGAGCCGGGAGAAGTGGTAGGGACAGCTACGGCCACCATAAATTAGCCATTGGAGGAGCTGTTGCTCTCCTTCCTCCAGCCCTACCCCTGCCTCTTCTTCTTTCTTTCTTTCCTTGTCTGGAGGAAAGGTGTGGGATTTGAGCTCGGTCTCAGAAGCATTATGGCCGAAGAAGAAAATCTTGGTCTTTTAGATCGTTATATCAGATGCATAGCAGTGCCCAAATAGGGATAATTTTTTTTTCCAACACTTGTTCTCTTCTGGTTTTTTTTCACACTGTTATATCCTATATTTGAATCCGAGTCATATTTTATTTCATAAACATAGAATCTTGAGTTTAGTCTCTATATTTTGACTATAAAGAATATATATATATAGATGTAATTATGCGTTACTAACGATTTTAAAATGCTAGAAATCAAAAATGCAATACTGAGAACGAACTATCCAATAGCTTTAAAATTTGCATCAGTGGTGGAAAGACTTATAAAATGCAGCTTATGTACAAATTATGTACCGTCAGCAACATTCTTTGAATGCAATATAAAAAGTGAGAACACAGATTTGATTTTAAAAGATCGAATTGTGTTTTCTTGTCAAATTTTTCTCGTCATTTGTTTTGCAAGTTTAGTTATGTGTATTTATGCTTTTACAGTAGCTGTACAAGCACTTAACTGAGTTGGACAAAAGGAAAATTGTTGTTTATAGAGAATTACGATTATCTTTTCGAGAAATCGGTTTTCGTATCTGATGAAATCAAGTTACCTTTATGGCAATATGGAATCCATGGATATAAAAGAGGCTAACTGACTGACGTCAACGTTAGAGGTAGCCTCATCATTGGTTGAGAAGACAGACATCATGGATCGTACGTCAACATCAAAAAGTCTATCTGAAGAATTAGGGTGCACTGCACAATAACATGTGTCAGTTATCACTATTTTATAGTATCTGCACAGTCCAGAATTTTCGTAAGCGTTCATAGCTGCTATTACATCTGATTTTACACCACTGATGTCTCACACAGTATCAGTATATAGAACATTGAACATGGACAAACGAATAGAAAGCCACCACCTTAATAATTCTTGTATTACTCGTCAGTTGTCTGGTCCGGGATGATATGATATGGGGCCTTATTTTAATTCTAGTCCCACATCTGTCTAAAACAGATTACCGATATACTCCAACTCAACAGTCAGATATAGCATGTCGCTCTTCATGTTTTACGATCCTATTGTCCTCTCATATCTTGGTGGTTTGGTTTGTCGCTCTATGATAATTTTTGCCGCACAAGGACTGATTAGACAGGGACCTCACGATTAAAGTGGATTATGAACCACAAACATTCCATTGTTAAGATTCAAACCTGAAACTCGTGGTACCAAAGTCCAGACATCTAGCAAATTGGTCATCAGGCCACCTTATCTTGGTGAAGATAGCTTTTAATAGGACAAAGTGAGTTTCCATGGGGCCCATAACGTTCAATACTTCTTTAACATTCACCAAATTTCACTATTTCCATGGCCATCCTTTTTATTAGATTTCTTTCCTTGCAGCTTTGATATTCCTTATTCTTTGTGGTGCTATAATTTGGATCACAAGCGGTGAAGAAAGTCATTGTAAAACACAGAACTGTGAATAATGTTTTTAAGGTTATATACAAAATCATTGAAAATAATTTTAAAACGATTCCAAATTTTTTTGAGTGTCAGAATCAATGACTAAAAGTTTAAAATTAAAATAAGGGAACTTACCACAATTTATTTTTTTAAATGCTTATTTATGACATAATTTACTCAGCCATTTAACAAACTGGGAAAGCAGTGTATCTTAATCAACAATCAATAAACGTTATTACTAACTATATATATGTTTCATTTTTAATATATAATTTTCTAAATCATTAACTAACCTAGAGATTTTAATATTAGTTTTAAAAAAAACTACTCAATGTTATTACTGAAACATGTTTCCGTTTATCAAAATAATATATTAAACCATTTAATTCACTACAAAAATAGTACTATCGTATTCATGGTTAACTAACATCTGATATTATAACTGAAACTATGTATTTTTCCTCAATAATTTTATTAATAGAAAAATCAGTATTATCATGTTCATTAATTAATACAAAATATAATTATTGATTTTCTTGATATTATTATTCATTTTTCATAGAATCATCTCCTTATCGATGTAATCTAGCAAGCCCTTTAACCAGCCACGAAAGCAGCACCGCAGGTTAACCAAAGCCCCGTTTAGTCTTTGCGCTGCAAACCACATACCAAATACTGCGAAAAGCCCTCCTTCTATGCAAACTGGCAGCAAGAAGACGGGGGGGGGGAATGTCACATTTCGGGCATGCCTGGCACGGGCGATGACGTCGCAAAAGCCGGTCCTGTCGCAAATCCGGCAACCTAATCAACAAGCCATTCATCTCTGGGACGTGACCATCGCCTGACAAATCCCCCACGCCCGGATCTGTCCGGCCAGAAATGGTCGCTAATCAACGCTCGACACAAGTCATTTATCCATTGCCGGTCGGAGCAGATAAGGACAGACAGGGAAAGGATTAGATTCCCGGCCTCGATTCATTACTGACCACCAGGCAAAGGGTTCGCAAATCCGGCGTCTCAGAATGTGCTGGCGTTTGCAGAAGAGAATTTTCTTGATTACTTTTGCTTGTGGGGGAGGGAGGGCATATCGCGGGCGCACAATTGGAAGATCGTTTTCCACCGCCGCCAGGTAATAAGCCGGGCGTCGTTCCGGGCGAAATAAATTAGGATTCTCTCTCTCTTGTCTCCTCCAAAGGGAGCGAAAGATGCAGAACAAGAATGCGCGTTTACTTGGCATATCTATTATTTTACAATAATAGATACTTTAAGCGAAAGTCTTCAATAAACAAGCTCGATAATTTTTGGAATAGTTTAATTACCATAGATGAATAGATGATAGTAACTAGATGGTAACAATGGTATAAAATAGTTTAATTTTCAAAAATGGTAATAAAAATAGCATGGTAATAACGATATAAAAAAGTTTAATTACCATAGAGGGTAATAAAAGTAATTAGATGGTAACAATGGTAAGAAATAGTTTAATTATCATCGATGATAATAAAAGTAACTAGATGGTAACAGTGCTACAAAATAGTTTAATTAACATAGATGGTAATAAAAGTAACCAGAGGATAATAATGGTATAAGATGGTATAAAATAGTTTCATTACCAGAGATGGCAATAAAAGTAACTAGATGGTCATAATAGTATGAAATAGTTTAATTACCATAGATTGTAATAAAAGTAACTAGATGGTAATAATAGTACAAAATGGTATAAAATAGTTCAATTACCATAGATGGTAATAAAAGTAACTAGATGGTAGCAATAGTATAAAATAGTTTAATTATGGATGGTAATAAAAATAATTAGATTGTAATAATGGTATAAAATAGTTTAATTACCATACATGGTAACAATGGTATAAAATAGTTTAACTGCCATATATGATAATAAAACTGTTACAAAAATTTAATTTTATGAATAAATATAAATTTTGGTGCAAAACATTTGAGACCTTCCCTATGATTTCAAATTTTTCAATAATAATATACAACAATAACAACGATGTTTATAGATCAATTTTCTTTCCATTAACAATACATATCTCGATCCAATTATCTCAAAATTATTCAATGCTCCATTAACATGCTATTTATAGCATATTTAGCATACCCGTAAATATGATATAAAATAGTTTAATTACCATAGATGGTAATAAAACTATTACAAAAATTTCCTTTTATGAATAAATATAAATTTTGGTGCAAAATATTTGATCTTATCTAAAAATCTCATCTTATCTTAAATATTTAATCATATCTTCCCTATGATTACAAACTTTACAACAATAACAACGATGTTTATAGATCAACATTCTTTCCATTAGCAATACGTAAATCCATTACATGCATGCATATAAATTTGTGGCAGAAATATAGTTGATACCCAGAAATTTCCTCATTAAAAAAAATAAAAACACAAAAGTTTATTATGTATAGACGCGTTTATGAATTCATATATATTTTGTGTGGTATTTTGAATATAGTATTCTATTATTTAAAGTATGAATCATGTATTACAAATTTATGTCATGGATTTAAGATTGTATTTGGAATATCATCTGTATGCTGTTAATATTTAACAGTGGTAAAATATTTCTATTTTATTAATCCTCATTTAGGTAAATTTAACCTTATTAATGGGAATGTTATTAATGCACAGAATATTTTCGAAAATACAGTGAAGTCCCAATTATCCTGAATTAATAGGGACCAATCTCATGTCGGATAAACAAAATACTCGGATAAACCGAATTTACGTAAATCTTCACTAAATAAGGGGATGAAACATAAATTTACACACAATTTATTAATTTTTTTGGAGCTGCACGTACTTGCTTCCAATACTTGCTCAGTCGAAGAAATCCTTGATATTTTTTGTTTGTGTACGTAATAAAATGTTTCTTACTACAATGTTAAATCATTTTAAAAGTGTCATCAGAAATGCAAATACAATATTTTTTTGCAGCTCAATAATTTCTTCAATAGTTTTTTTTTTTCAGTCAAACTTGGAACTTTCCTTTCTGATGGACATCGTTTACATTATCTTTGCTCTGTCGTTCGCACCATCTGTAATTTCTTGCTTTTCAACCGTGCTCACTTACTCGGCAATACCTTTCTTCTTCAGCAAAAATTTCATAAGCAGGAAGTCTTTGCGCCAGGCTCAACAAAGATTCGTCTTCGTCAGCTTCATTTTCATCATCAGGAGAAAAATGTTTGACGGATATAATGATTTTTTTCAATTCCTTCTATTAGCTCCCACTCTCCCTATATATATCTTGTTCATATTTTAAATCGTTCATAAAATACTTCTTATTCATCCACTCAAGTTCGAACGCATTTTTTTTTTAACTTGTAGTAGATGACACTGGATCTTAATACAGTTTTTTCCAATATTAATTCAGTAATTAAATTTAATTAATTAATTTTAGTTTTCTTTTAGATTTAAATTGCATGTATCTACCAATAGATGGCGCCAGATAAACTTAAAAAAGCGAATGAAAATTATTTATAAAGGACTTTCTGCAATAGAGTGCAAAAAAAAAATAGGAATTGACTTTAAATTTTTATTTTTTATTTTTTATATTACTTGTTTCTTTCAGTAACTTGGTTAAAGAGGAATCTTGGTTAAGAGGAATTCAAATAATCGCAATATAGCTTTCTAATAATGTAAGTAATGTATTTTATATGTGTAACTCTCTAACAATGTGACAAATGTGTGTTTCTGACACACACGCACATGTTCATATAATAATAATATATATATATTTTTAAGTTAACATTAGTATTGACAAACAGTATAATTTATCTCAATGTAATGTTATTGGTAAATAATAGAAAAATTAGATATGTTTTTATTTCTCATTAATAAATAATATTTTCCTTGGAAATATATAGATTCTTCATTGGCGCAATAGCTCCATGTTCGGCCAATGCCGTCTGCCTACTTTTAGATTTCGAGGCAGAAAATGTTGTTTTTTACGGGACAGGGTTATCAATCCTACGTCCAAAGCTCAACAGTCATATTTGACCGGGGCCTACGATTTAAAGTGGATTTCGAACCAATACAAACTTTCATGGCACCGTCTGGATTCGAACTTTGTGGTACCAAGTGCTCGAGCATTAGTCAATCGGCCATCAGGCCCACAATACATAGATTGGTTGAATTAATATTCCACAATGCACAGTAAAATAACAAAATCTTAATGATATTATAGTGAAAATTATTTTATTATATCTATTTTAATAATCTCGGAAAACATGTTTATAAAAAATTTCAAATATTAGATGCTTTCCAATAAATAAATAGATTTTACAATCTAATCTAATATGAAAATCTATATTACAGCATTTCTTTTAGTGAATATTCCTCTATTGATTAGCAAAGTAAATAATAAAATTAAACTAATGGAAACAATTCACATATTTTTAAATTTTTTGTTCATTTTATATTAAAAAAATCAACTGGTGTTTCTGTGGTAATAAGCTTGCAGGAGGACTCGGAATCGAATCCGCTAGAACCGGCCAATCAGACAATATCCTTTTACAAAGGAGGATACTAGATGGTGAATTAGGCAAGCGAAGAAAACTTAAATTACCGTAAAACACTGCGTATCTTTTTTTATAATTTTTATAACGTAAAAATGTAACAAATAATGAAAATAGCGAAGTTAAAATGACAATCTACGTTTCCTATTTTTAATACTCTTTTATTAGTTTCACTTGTATGTTTCTTTGTAACTGACTCTTTGGACTCGATTTTGCCCTACTTTAAGCGATCAGATTTAATTTAATCGTTGTAGACTTGTCAAGGACCGACGACAATAAAATATTTTCATAAGTTTATTATTTCATCAGGATTAGGATCGCAGGATTAGTGATTTTTAACTTATGAAGAACAATTTAACCCATGTAGAATGAAAGTACCTAAGACATTCAAACCTACGTGGATGGATAATGCGCCTGACTACGGATCAGAAGATTCCCTGTTCGAATTCTGGCTGGCTCGACATATTCGCCTTTAGTCTTTGTTTTACTCACAATTAAATTACTGTAAGAACTATAATTTCAGTCCTGAGTACCGGGACCTCATTTAAATATTATAGTCTAAAAAAACACGCTTTTAGAGTTAATCAAACTAAAAAGGACTCGGTAAAAAAAATTATAATTTAAAAACACGTTTTTAGAGTTAAAAGCGTGGGGTGCTTTGTATGACATTTTTAAACTAACTCTGCATTTCTGAATGAAACTAGTAAAAAATCATAAAGATTGATATCGAGCACCCCACGCTTTTAGAACAGTGACATTCATTTTCTCGTCAGTCATTTTATTCTTATGTTAACAAACTTTTTAGTTTGATTAACTCTAAAAGCGTTTTTTTAGATTTTTTTAAACTATTAATTTATTTATTATATGAGAAATTTATTGTTTCAGAGACTCAAACGATTCCTCAATGATTAAAAAACACTTTTATGAAAAGAAAACAAAGATTGTCCTCTTTAGATATAGATTAGAGAGATATTAGATTGTCCATTATTTTCTTTATTTACTAACTATTCCTATATTAGTTTATTTAATGTGTGGAACGAAACAATTTTTTTTATTCAAGTGCAGCCGAGTTATTATTTTTTTACTTCAAATGTTTCCAAGGAAGTTAATAAAGTGGACATCTTTGCTTTAATCAAAAACAAGTAATATAAAAAAGAATTTTTTTAAGTCAATTCCTACTTTTTTTCACAATATTGCAGAAAGTCCTTTATAAATAATTTTCATTCGTTTTTTTAAGTTTATCTGGCACCATCTATTGGTAGATATATGCAACTTAAATCTAATAAAACTAAAATAAATAAATTAAATTTATTTACTGAATTAATATTTGAAAAAACCGTATTAACATCCAGTGTCATCCACTACAAGTTCAAAAAATGTATTTGAACTTGAGTGGATGAATAAAAAGTATTTTATGAACGATTGAAAGTTTGAACAAGATATATATAGGGAGAGTGTGAGCTAATAGAAGGAATTGAAAAAACGCAAACATTAGTGAGGTAAACGCAGAAAAATTACATTAGCGAAAACATTGATGGTCAGATAGAAACAGATCTAAACTATCTCTAGATTAGTTTATTTACTGTGGGCCTGCATGGTCGAGTGGCTAGCGCTCTGGCGCTCGGTACCACAGGTTTCGGGTTCGAGTTCCGGCGGTGCCTTGGATGTTTGTAGTGGGTCGGAATCCACTTTAAACCGTAGGTCCCGGTCCTAATAGGATCGTAGAGCGTTGCGGGGGCATTGTTACTCCGTGTCCGTATCTTTAAGTTACACGCGTCCCCTGGGTAATGCAAAGTGAGTAACTTCTGTGCAGCGTTTGCCTTAAGGCGTCTAAGACGTCCATGTCTGTTTGCCAACTGCACTGGGAAAAAAAAATCATGCTCGAAAATGATTTTATTCTGGTATGTATGTAGGTCCGTGGTGTTCACAAATAATTCGAGGTGAGATAGAAAAAAATAAGAGTGTATTATTTAAAATAGATTAATCATGTCACGCACCACAATAAACTTTCATTTCAAAAAATTTTATTTAAACAAAACTGTCAAGTGAAATAAATTAAAATGCCACTTAAAATGTTTTAAGACTAATGATTTGCCAGTATCAAATTCCTGTATAATGTATTTCATTTTAAATTGTTTGTCTTTCAGAATGTAAACAGTTTATTTTTTAAGTTTTCTCAAAGTAGGGATTGTTATGCTTATGGGAATTAATTAGCCATCACATTAAATATTTGATTTTCACTCATGAAATAAGTTATAGATTGCGTTCACACATGATACATTGAAATTCGAAAAAGATTTAAGATTATTTTTTTTAAATTAAACTTTTCATACAGGAAAAAATATTTTTTGTTACGGAAGTGACTTACACATTTTACGCGCATCTATGTAAGCTTGACACTTCCTATTTACATTAATATTATTGAAATTGGTCAGTTTTATCACAATAAGGATCACTTCAACACGCTGTTGATTCCACGGTCTACTGTTTTTATTGCTTTAATTTGCATCATAAGTATTTAATTCAAAACAACTGTTGTATTCAGATTTAAAGTTGATTATGTTAAAAAATTTATTCATTTTTTTTATAGAAGAAATTATTGTTGTCGTATACCCCGAACAATACAAAGGTATCAAATATCATGGTGCTCCAGAATAATATTGGCTATGTGGATTGCCAGCTCGGAGTATATATCCTCTTCTGAAGGATTGGCCATACAACGCATGGCGGCTGCAACAGCTGGGCAACGAAAGACATGATGAGGAGTAAGCTCGACATCAGGGCAGTTGCCACATTTTTGGTATTTCTTTAACGCCCTCAACAGAAATTTTCATATGGTAAAATTAATTATGGTAAAGAATATACTCAGTTTTTGGAGCAGAAATTATTGTTTGTTGTTGTTGTTAGTTTGATAAAAGAAGACATGCTTCATTAATAACATCAGTAATGCGGAGCCTGAATGGCCGAGTGGCTAGCGCTCTGTCCCTCGGTACCACAGGTTTCGGTTTCGAGTCCCGGCGGTACCATGGATGTTTGTAGTGGTTCGGAATCCACTTTAAACTGTATGTCCCGGTCTGTTAAGCCCTCGTGAGGCAGAAGATGACAGTAGAGCGACAAACCAAACCAAATCAGTAATGCTTTAATAATAACATTTAGTATTGGTTTTTGTAAATTAATACTATGATCTCTGTGTTAATTAATGATTAAGAAAATTATATGAAATATATATCTTTAGTTGTTGTTGTTGTTGTTGTTGTATCCTCTGAAGAGAACAAATCAAATATCATGGTGCTCTCGAATGATGTTGGCTATGTTGATTGCCAGTTCGGAGTATAAATCCTCTTTCGAGGGATGGTTCAGACAACGCATGGCGGCTGCAACATCTGGGCAATCAATGACATGATGAGGAGTAAGCTCGACATCAGGGCAGTTGAAACATTTTTGGTATTTTTTAACCATCAACAGAAATTTTCATATTTTTGTGGTGCTTCATCCTTAATCTAGTGAGAGTTGTAGCTGTTTTTCTGTCGACATTTGGTTCTGTAATTTGGTATTTAGTTTTGATCTTAGAAGGCATCATAAGTTAAGATTTTGAATTATTGTTTAGAATGAACAATTAAATCCTTGAGGCTACTACACAACACAAAAGAATAATGAATACAGTTTACGTAGTAAAGACTAAAACAGGAGTTTTCATACATTACATTTATCACCTGCCAATTATTTCTTTAATGAACAATGAAAATAATAATTAATTACCTCATATTCTAATATAAAATATTTTAATAAATTATATCCATCTCTTTAGTAAAACTTGTTGATATCTGAAATTTTCCGTTTTCACCACTGATAACCACTGATGTGAAAAGTAATGTAATTTTAACACACACATTTTTCTTTGCTTAAAATGATACAATTGTTGAGTGATTCCGGAAAACAAATTTCATTTAAAATTTGATGAACAAGCAAAACAAACTTCCTTTATTTGAAATTTGATGAACAAGCAAAACAAACTTCCTTTATTTGAAATTGGATAATCAAACAAATTTCATTTATTCGAAATTTGATAAATAAACAAACAAATTTCATTTATTTGAAATTTAATAAACAGACAAACAAACTGCATTTATTTGGAATTTGATAAACAAACAAACAAATTACATTTAATTAAAATTTGTTTGTTTATCGTTGTCATTAAATTTGGATAAATAAACAAACTTCATTTATTTGATATTTGATAAACAAACAAATCAGTTTCATTTATACGAAATTTGATAAACAAACAAATTTTCTTTATATGAAATTTAATAAACAAACAAAACTAACAAATATCATTTATTTGAAATTTGATATACTTTTGCAAGCTATTAAAGAACAGTAAAAAAACACAAAGGCTCGTAAAATTTTAATAGTTTTATTAGATAACGTAATAAATATTTATTAATAAAACCATAACCGTAACCATATTTATTAAACAATAACTTGTAAATCAGCCAAAAGTCTGCTACTGTAAATTGGGGAGGGGGGAGGAGCACAAACGATAATGAATCGATTAAAAGCACCGAAAGACTTAGATCAAATCAGTTTCATTTATACGAAATTTGATAAACAAACCTAGACTTAGAACAAATCAGTTTCATTTATACGAAATTTGATAAACAAATAAATTTCCTTTATATGAAATTTAATAAACAAACAAACAAATATCATTTATTTGAAATTTGATATACTTTTGCAAGCTATTAAAGAACAGTAAAAAATCATAAAGGCTCGTAAAATTTTAATAGTTTTATTAGATAACGTAATAAATATTTATTAATAAAACCATAACCGTAACCATATTTATTAAACAATAACTTGTAAATCAGCCAAAAGTCTGCTACTGTAAATTGGGGAGGGGGAGGAGCACAAACGATAATGAATCGATTAAAAGCACCGAAAGACTTAGATCAAATCAGTTTCATTTATACGAAATTTGCTAAACAAATTTAGACTTAGAACAAATCAGTTTCATTTATACGAAATTTGATAAACAAATAAATTTCCTTTATATGAAATTTAATAAACAAACAAACAAATATCATTTATTTGAAATTTGATATACTTTTGCAAGCTATTAAAGAACAGTAAAAAAACATAAAGGCTCGTAAAATTTTAATAGTTTTATTAGATAACGTAATAAATATTTATTAATAAAACCATAACCGTAACCATATTTATTAAACAATAACTTGTAAATCAGCCAAAAGTCTACTACTGTAAATTGGGGAGGGGGGAGGAGCACAAACGATAATGAATCGATTAAAAGCACCGAAAGACTTAGATCAAATCAGTTTCATTTATACGAAATTTGATAAACAAATTTAGACTTAGAACAAATCAGTTTCATTTATACGAAATTTGATAAACAAATAAATTTTCTTTATATGAAATTTAATAAACAAACAAACAAATATCATTTATTTGAAATTTGATATACTTTTGCAAGCTATTAAAGAACAGTAAAAAAACACAAAGGCTCGTAAAATTTTAATAGTTTTATTAGATAACGTAATAAATATTTATTAATAAAACCATAACCGTAACCCTATTTATTAAACAATAACTTGAAAATCAGCCAAAAGTCTGCTACTGTAAATTGAAGGAGGGGGGAGGAGCACAAACGATAATGAATCGATTAAAAGCACCGAAAGACTTAGATCAAATCAGTTTCATTTATACGAAATTTGATAAACAAATTTAGACTTAGAACAAATCAGTTTCATTTATACGAAATTTGATAAACAAATAAATTTCCTTTATATGAAATTTAATAAACAAACAAACAAATATCATTTATTTGAAATTTGATATACTTTTGCAAGCTATTAAAGAACAGTAAAAAAACACAAATGCTCGTAAAATTTTAATAGTTTTATTAGATAACGTAATAAATATTTATTAATAAAACCATAATCGTAACCCTATTTATTAAACAATAACTTGAAAATCAACCAAAAGTCTGCTACTGTAAATTGAAGGAGGGGGAAGGAACACAAACGATAATGAATCGAAAGCATCGATTAAAAGCACCGTAGGACTTAGATTATATTTGCGCCGAAGCGATATTTCAGCGGAACTTTCATATGGGCAGATTAGAAGGGCGAGCGGATGGCGGCAAGCCGACTTCCGAAGTGCGAATTTAAATTCGATCTTTAATTCCAAAACTTCCTACCGCCCCGAATTTGTCTTCATTTGGGCGGGATTCGGACGATGATACATAATTTATCACGTGGGCCCCCCTTTTCGTCATATAATCCCTATCTGCCTCGGCACCATTTCCTATTGAGAGCGCGAGGATTTAGCGCGCCTCGCGATAACGGAAGGTTTATATTGCAGCCATCATGGGGGCGAAGGCAGGGCTGCCAGCCTTGGCAGCACAGCGCCGCATCAACAAGTACGCCAGGGCGCAAACCTTTTTTCTGGAGTCTTTTCATCGTGTTTTTCTTTTATAGAAATCTTAGAATAAATAATGAGAAATGTTAAAAAATGTCAATTAAAGCTAAAAAAAATTGCCGATCTTGCCAAGTGCATTGAAATTTGTGTATCTTAACATCGGTATATGCTAGAAATTAAAAAAGAATGGACTACCATCATATATAATAATTAAAAACTATTTATTCCAGACCAGATTAATAATTAATTAGGATACTAATCACGATTTTCAAGGGCTTAGTGATTAAATGTTCACAATTCGTGTGTTCGAATCTAAGACTTGGGTAACCAATAATTAAGATTCACCAAATACGAAACATATAAATCCCCCCCAAATTTTTTTTTCTTTTCACTCTACTTCTTAAATCATATCTTTTTTTAGTTAATCCTGTTTTAAATTAATAATGTAAATTTTTACATAATCACCATCATCATCATCATCATCATCATCACTGGCGCAACAGCCGCTTCGTAGGCCAAGGCCGCCTGCCGTTTTTTTTTTTTTTTTTTTTTTTTTTTTTTACTGCTCTCTGCTTGTCAGCTCTACAGCCATATTAAACCGAGACCTACTGTTTAAAGTGGATTCCGAACCATTACGAACACTCATGACATTCGAACCTATACTTAACTTTACTATATTTTTAATTGTTGCAACGAGCGCCAGAGCGCTAGTCACTCGACCATCACATAATCGTGCCATCAAAACAGCGCGTGAAATCTAAATAAAAGTGTTGATAATTTTTTGCCATTTATCCAAGACAAAAAAATGGAGAAAATTGGGGAATAACCAACTGATTATACGCCATTGGGTACTATACAACATTGGGGATTACATGACATATTTGTATTATTCCGAGTAAAAATTTATTCCTGCGAGTTATACAACACTGCAGATCATAGACAGGAAATTTTGGTATAATATTTGATAGAAATATTTTGATAGAAGTTTAAAAAAATATATTGCTTTAAATAGATGATTTCAAATAAATCGTAACTAAATATTGTTTTATTATATCTAATAATACTAAAACTTTTGCTAAGAATTGGCATTAGATTTACAAAAGCACTAAATGTTAGAACCTAAATGAGAGTGTGGATTATATTGCAACTTCTACAAATAGAGTTTTAGATTTGTCTTTTGATATTCGCTACATTACATATTCGCTACTCGCTATATTTGCTAGGGTTTACTATATTTTAAATAAAAATACTGGCTAGAAATGCCAGATGAAAATTTTTAAGTATGGAGCTATTTTGTGCATTTCACAAATAGAAATGCTCAAAAATAGCTCCTTAGCTGTCAAAGCTTAAACAAAATTACAACATTTTTTTTTTTCCGAAATACTTGAAGAAAAATAGCTATTTCTGTGAATTTAATGAATTTTTCCCATTATATCGTGGATCAATTTAATCCAATAAATTTAGTGCAAATATGTTAGCAAAATATAATACTTTATTAAGAATACGTAATTTTTATAAATATATTTTTATGTGTCTTTTAAAAATATTTTTTAAGAATTCGCTCATGTTGTTTGATTTAAAAGCAAATGTTAAATTTGATAGCAATAAATACACGTCTACTTAAATGTATCACTCAGTGTTTTCATGCATGAAAAAATAAAATATGAAATACAACTTTTAAAATTATTATGTATATAAATAAAAAATTATACATTAAAATGATTTAAATTTGAAAATAAATTTGAAATTTTTATTTTATATTTTTTAATTTCTTATAAAAATGATGTTCATAATGTTTTAATTTGAGAATTTTTACGTTGATATTTCGAAATTAAAATTACCCAAATTGATATGACATAATTCGTCAGTTGACAAAATAAAACAAAAATTATTCTTCAATTAAACAAAAATTGATAAAAAAAAATTTTAAATAGAAAAAAAAAGATATACAAATTAAAAAAAAGATGTATTAAAAATTAAATAATTTTGAAGATAAATTTGAAATTTTATATAAAGATTTCTTCAATTTCATATACTTGTGGTGCCTATATTATTTTAATAAGATAACTTTTATGTCAAAGATGTATTACTTGCAATAATTGTTTTTAAATAAGATGAAACAGAAATTAATGTATGATGTAAATTTTACACATTCAAAAAGGAAATGTGATATTTAGTTAGCAAGAATTTATGCTATTTTACATGATTTTTTATTAGACATTTCTGACATTACTTTGTGCCCTTTAATTATAAAAGAGCAGAGATTAATTGTAATTATTAGTTTAATTGCAGCAGAGAATGCTACAACTATAAAAATAAAATTTTAAATAATATTGAGAAATTGACTGATCTGATAATGTAGAAAATAGATCTGAGCCCTTTGTAATAATTTCATAACCAAGTTAAACGGAAATTCTGATTGAATTATTTAATTTTAAAGTTAGACAGACAAATCTCTTTATATCTTTTACTTCTGTAATATTTATCTATTTTAGTACATAGAAGACAGGGGTTTATCCAAGACTTGAATAATGTGATGGATATTAATTATATTAATATTAATATCGTAATTAAGATTACAAAAAATGCATACTGATTTTTTAATGTACCAATTACAGATCGATTTGTAATAATATGTTGTCATTTGCATCAGAAGTGTGTAAAAATTCCTTTAAAAATAACGTTTTTAATTACAGACACTTAAACTTGAAGTCATATAATGACCAGAAAATATGTAGCAAATTCAGTGTTTCTCATGATGAACTATGGGGCAGTATTGTTCTACTATAATTTGGAATACACAAGAAAAGTATAAGGGGTTTTCTTACGGAAAGATTTTGAAGTTACACTGACATTAACATAGATTTAAACAAATAATAAAGAGCCGAAAAGAAGCTTGAAATTAAAAATGACTAATGTGGATAATTTATTTAGTGTTAAATATAGAGTATGAATGCTTTAGCATTGCACTTCAAGTTTTTATCACTTTCGAAATACAATTATAAAGACCCATTTTTTTTGTTAACTGCTATCAAATATTGACTTTAAATTTAGTAATCTTGTTTGGAAATAAATTCTGTCATTAAAATGTTATAGCAATCTAAAAATTATTTTTTAAATTTAAATTTATATACCATACATTTTTATTGCTGTAAATGTCAATTTTGTAAAGAAAGTTTGCATACCGCTACAATAACACCAATTTCTCATTTTAATTCTGCTGGTATGGCGCACTCAGTTAAATGTGCCTGAATTGTAATAAGAATAATAATGCATTGCATAAGATTTTTTAGTTTTATGTATAATATGTAAATTTTAAAGTTAAAAATTACTTTTTAATTTTAAATTTACATATTATACATTTTTATTGTTATAAATTTCAACTATGTACAGTAACACCAGTACACCTATCAACAGATATACCAACTTCTCATATTAGTTCTACGACGGCCTGATGGCCAATTATCTAGCGCTCTGGCCTTTGGTACCACAGGATTCTGGTTTAAAATCTGGCGGTGGCATGGATGTTTGTTAGTGGTACGGAATCCATGTTAAGCAGTAGGTCCCGGTCTAATTAGCCTAAAGTGTGCACAAAATAACCATAGAGCAAATCAAACCAACTTATTTCTGCTGGTATGGCGCACTCAATTAAATGGTCATGAATTGTAATAAGAATAATAATGAATTGCAACTTTATATATAATATGTAAATTTTAAAGTTAAAAATTACTTTTTAAATTTAAATTACATATTATGCAGTTTTAATGTTATAAATTTCAACTGTGTAAAGAACATTTTGCATATAGTTACAGTAACATCAACTTTTCATCTCAATTCTGGTGCCTTTAGTTAAATGCGCATGAATTGTAATGCATAAGATTAAAATGCAGCGTTACTTTTTGAGTTTTTAAAGAAAGCATCTTTTGTGTGTTATATACTCAGTTTGAGGTATCTCTATGAATTTATACGCAATTTAAAATCGTTGTTGGCGCTGTTGAGTGTGACACTTGGCGAAATGCTTTCACCTCCGGCGCATAACGGCAAACCTTTATCGTGGAAAGTTTCCCTACAAGTTATATCTGTAAGAATCAAACCGTGATGCGTGCCAATTTGAGCCCGTCACATACTTTCATGTACTGGAACCGAAAATCACCTCCGGGCAATAGAGGGGATTTATTCAGGAAGGGGAAGGAGAAAAAAAAGGACGCCCCTGCAAAACACCTCGCGCTCCGAGCACGTACCGCGCCCTTAAATTGTTAGGGAAGTGGGGGTGGGAAAACCCGTTTACGGATCGTTTTTGATTCTCTAACTCAAAAGACTTGATTGTGGGTATTATAGGAAGCAAAATAGTAAGTGAAAGGGAGGGGGGATCTGATAAGGGGAGAGATTGGCTGGATCTGTGGGGGGATTTTCTGGGGATGACAAAAATGGCTTCATAAATTTGACAAAATGTAAGTTGGTGTTGATAACAAGAATCTAAACATATATAACAAAATTATTAAATATTTTTACTTGTCCTTTTTATTTTAAAAATATAATGTATTTTTTTATCAGAATTTATTATATTTTTATCTGGTTCTTAAAGAAAATATTATAAAGTTCTCTTTATATTTTAATTAAATAAAAATTGTACAATTAAAAAAATCTTTATAGCACAGTTGAAACAAAACAGAAGAATATGATTTCGTTTGTAATCTTATTCGAATTTGCTCTTGATATTTGATATCATTATTCACTTGTTTATTGTTTGATTTTTTAATTCATATTCGGTATTTCCTATTTATAAATTTTCATATTGTGTGTGTTTTGTTATGATAAAATTTTACATAAATTATTTTGTGGATTTTTTTTTTTTTTTTTTTTGAAATTTTGCAACTGTATAAGATGAAAAATAATTTTGCTTAGATAAAAAAAAGCATTAAATGTAGTGATATTGTAGCATATTTTATGATACTCGATTCTGTTTTTAATTTTCCTAAAATTTGCAAAGATTAATTTTCTAAAAAGGAGCCGGTTGACCGAGGGACTAGAGCTCTGGCGTTCAGTGTCACAAGTCTCTTTCGAGTCACAGTGACGCCATGGATGCTAGTAATGACTCGGAATTCCCTTTGAACCGTAGGTCTCGGTCTAATGGGATTGTAAGGCGTATGGCTGACAACTTTACCATATAAAAAAACGTCCCATGTTTCGAAATTTGCCAGTAGGCAGATGGCCTTAGCCCACTCAGCAGCTGTTGCGCCAATGAAGAAGAATTTTCTAAAAACCTTTTAAATAATTCTAGGGTAAAAATTTTAGGTATGGTGCTGGAAAAATTTCAATGTTCATTTTATTGTTTATTTACATCTTATCCTAATTATTACTTATTTTTTATGCTTACCTACAGAAAGAGTTTTAAATTTTTATTATTATCAAGGCACTAATATTGACAAATGTTCGTTTTAAGAATTAACTACGTATCTTATATTATTGGTTTCATTTTGAAATTTCTCCAAAATAGTTGTTGTTCTTATTTAATTGAGTAAACCTATTGCATTTTCGTTATATTATATATTTTTATTATATTCTTTATTTCTGGAAAGATTATAATTGAACTTCCCCTATTTAGAGCATCGTGTAGCTGAATTTGGTTAGTGAATTGAAATCAATATTGGTATATGGTATCCACCAGTTGCTCTAAAGGAATCTCCGATAAAAAAAGTTATTTCAAAAAGTTTGTTGGGGGCGGGGAGGGGATTATGAAGTACAATATGAGAAATTCAACATAAGAACTAACCAACATGGTGTAAAAATAAGGATTTCAACATTTATTGGTAAGTAAGTAGTGCATTATATTTCGGAGCATATACGGTACGCCTGTCTATCGAGAAACTGTTTGTGCACTACTGGCACCAGTACCAAATATCCGAGACTGTAGCCAGCAACTTCTTCGGCATCGTGCGGAATGACAGTTTTACGCCCCTCACTAGGTTGAACTCAGAATATTTCCATCCTCTCAGTGTAACGTGCCATCATTGTTCTGCATTGTACCGCCATTGTTCTATAGTGTACCATCATTTTTCTATAGTGTGCCATCATTGCTCTATATTGTGCCGTCATAACAAGACATTAGCCTACGGCGCAGCTTTTTTATCTGCTGAAATTCACACACGCAGCTCTATCATTCCCGTTGCTTTCGTAGAATAACTTTGCCAATAATTCCAACTAACAAAACTATTGACAGCCACTAACTTTGGAATGCAAACAAAATGCATGTCCTCTCGGTTTTTACCAAAAGGCATCAAATTTTTACCCAGGTGCTGGTATACAAATCATCCAACTTTATTGTTGCTTATCAGTCTTGTCCTTAAATATTGAAATGTCAGTTTATTTCATGCTGGTCATCACTACCTGCTTTGAATTTCTCGTAGTGTGTTGCTCAGCACTCATGCAGAAAATTTTTTTAACTGGAGATTTCTTAAACACGTCTAACAATAAACAAATTTTAATATCAATTTGCTGAACGGTTTTAGCTGCAGGATGCTGTACACAGATAAGGTTTAGTTATAAAAAAAAAAAAAACTTTAATTCATTTTATTTATGAAAAGATTTTGGATATCGAAATTTTAAAAAGGAATGCTTAACCCTCAAATTGTTGCTAATAGTGAACGACAAAGTACCATGTTTGACACTCTGTCATTGCCAAACTTGCAATCTGAGTCCTTCCCCAGAGATGACTGGTTTCCGAAGTATGCGAAAGAATGTTCCATTACTTATCTGGAATGACCACAGCAACCCCTTCTGACGAATCTTGTATGAAATATTCAGTTGAGGGTCAGTAGTTGGGCAGAAAGAATGTCGGCTCGGAAACGGAACAATGCCATTGTCTTGCCCGCAGTTACAGTGATAGGATTCATTGCAATTGCAAGATAGTCTTTTTCGGTGACTTTGGTAAGAGAACATTTTATAACAAATTCAAAAATTAATTCGTTTTTAATTATTCCACCTTAATAATCTTAATATCATTGTAACAAATTGATATTAAAATTTTGATTTGAATAGATATCTATTTTAAAATAGTGCATGTCATTTAATAATTAAAATAGGAAATTTTATTGATTTTTTTATAATATTAATAAAATAAAAAAAAACAGATGTATCACAGATTTCCAAACAAGTTTCTTCTTTTGTTGAAAATTATTATAAACGCTAAATACTATTTTGTGTATCTATTTAGATCATCTATTTACAGGTTAATGTCGCATCGGAATTTTCACCTGAAAGAAATCATTTAATAGTAGACCATGCAGAAAAAAATTGTTAACATTAGAGAGTTTTTGCATACCGTACGTTAGTTACCGTAGGACGTCCGTTAGCTTTTTCTCCCTAACGCGCATGCTCATAGGAAACATTATTACAGATACACATGCGCAGTTTCCTATGAGCATGCGCGTTAGGGAGAAAAAGCTAACGGACGTCCTACGGTAACTAACGTACGGTATGCAAAAACTCTCTATTAAATGATAAAAGACCTTTTACAATTCTTACCACCAAATAGGGAAAAAGACCTTAAACTCACTAGAAATTGACATAAAAAACTTTTTTTCACTGCAAAATCATTAAATCATAATTTAGATACAAAATAATTAGTCCAATGAATGATGGCCACATTACAATGTTTAAAAAAGAATGCTTTTACTAACTTCATTGCAACTATATAAGTTAATTATTTTCAATGAGATTCCTTTGTTGCTTGCAGAATACCCATGTATTTATCCTATTGACCATTTGAAGAGTTATGGGATTAATAAGAGCTATGATATGTTGCTTAAGTTGTTACAAATTAATACAAATCACTTGATAGATCCAATCTAATGCATAAATAACCATAATAAAATGCCAATCTCAAAGTTGAATAATATCCACTTTTAGCTCCATTTATACTGAGATGTTTTCTGATGTGTTAAATTGAGTATCACTTAGATGTATTATAAGCAACCAAAGGATTTGATATTTTAAAACTTTGGTAGATACATTTTAGTTTAGTAAAAACCTTTTAATTATATATATTTCAGTTGTTATTTTTCTTTTTTACCAAATTTTGTAATGTGTTCTATAGTATTTTGGCATCCTGTATAAAATTTGAATTGCTAGTAAGAGTTCAGAAATCAAATTAATTTCCTCTATGCACTAATTGTGAAAAATTCCAAAACGTGTGTGTACAGAAAAGTCATATGATGAACATCCATTCTTCCGAAAACAAAATAAGGAAGTAATAAGATTCAATTGCCCTTTCATGTGAATTATTTTTGTCTGCAATAAAATAATAAAACCCTATAATGTGTATCTGATTTTAAATGTGGGAAACAAATATTTTTAGTCATGTGTTGAGTATCAGTATATGTACTATTCAATGCTATAAATGAATGAAGTATGTCTGCCAATATTATTCATCAATAGTTCAAAATACAATGTCAAATGTTTTAATTGCTTTATATATGCCAGTAGGCAGACAGTCTTGACCCACCATAGGGCTGTTGCGCCGATGAAGATTGATTTGTTGTCGCTCTATGCTCATTTTGTGCACACTTTGGGCTAATTAGACCGGGACCTACAATTTAACGTGAATTCCGAACCACCAACAAACATCCATGCCACCGTCAGGATTCGATTCTGAAACCTGTGGTACCAACGACCAGACCGCTGACTATGTCGCGCGCCAATGAGGAAGAAGAGAAGAGGAGTCTTTATGGCTATTGTAACAATGTCTATATTGCCAAGTGGAAGTTTCTGGGTTTTTCACATATGACACGCAAATTCTTATATTTGGTTTGGTTTGTCTCTCTACAATCATTTTGTGCACACTTTAGGCTACTTAAACTGGGGTCTATAGTTTAAAGTGGATTCCGAATCACTAGCAAGCATCCATACCACTGCCAGGATTCGAACCAGAATTCGAACCAGGATAGAAGCCTGTGATACAAAGGCCAGAGAGCTAGCCAATTGGAAATCAGGAGGCGTAAAGTTGGAGGAGTCATGCCTAAAGATTTTCGCACCTTCTTTCTTTGGGCAGTTCTTAACATCCGAGGCCACTAATGTTCTACGAGAAACTATTTAATTAAATTTCCTTGTTCGGAAAAAAAAAAGGCACTTCCTCTTCAAAAGTCAAATCAATTTCAAACTATGGAATCCATCAATACGTAATTCTGTAGATGTTTTTCATTAACAAAAGTAATGAAAATTTCAGTTTAACTTCAATAAATTATTTTAACTAGTATTAATTTAAATAATTTAGCAATATTTGAATATACAAAGTTTCTTTTAAATGCATGAGGCAATATGTCACTCAACTCATTTATTAATAAAACTTACACAACGTTTTTAAATAATATGGAATATAATGTGTATTTCTTTATCAAATTAAAAATTAAGAATAAAAATATTTTTAAGGAGAATTTAATTTAAATAGTTAAAACTAAATTAATTATAAAATAATACATTTAATTAAGAGAGACTAATAATCAAGAACTAATTCTCGGGCTAACTACTCATTAACAGCTAGTGAAACTGTATTGAAAAATAAAATAATTACAAAAAGTGGAACCGCAAAACTAATCGAAAAGAATGTTACAAAATCAAATAAATTAACGAATGGTATAGGAAATAAAATAAAGAAATAATCAATTAAAGTCAATGAGAGAAACAAATTGCAAGATAAAAAAGATTCGGTATATACAGTAGTCAAATGAAAACAAAAAAAAATAAATTTTTCATTGAAGGAAAATAACTTACAATTTTGTAAACATTTCGTTTAAGAGAAATTTTCGCAAACTAACTTGCAGGAGGGTTTCCGTTCAAATTCGCTGGCATCTTTCGTTGCATTCACTATTTTTAAAAGGTAGAAAGGACTTTAAATAAAGGGTAGAAACGTCCTACTTGACCAGTCAGACTGCCTGGTGGGAGATTTCTGAGTTTTCACCCATACAAAATACAAATGCAGAGAGTTTCTCTTAAAAATCCTGTCAGGAACTCTTTATCACCAGTTGGTGGGTTATTCGTGCTACAGAACAGCGCGATCCATGGCCCACCTGCCACAAAAAAAGATTTCCTTACTCAAAACTAAAACTTCTTACACCGTTCTTCGCCTATAAATAATTCTGTGGCATTCATTTACAGATATATTTATATATAAGAAAAAGATGAACAATGAATATATATACATATTTACATACACACACACACACACACACACACACACACACACACACACACATATATATATATATATATAGGTCTGATGGCCGAGTACTGGCGCTCGGTGTCACAACTTTCGAGTTCGACTCTCGGCAATGCCATGGATGTTTGTAGTGGTTCGGAATTTACTTTAAACCGTAGGTACCAGTCTAATATGACTGTAAAGCGTTGGGCGCAGTGCTGACAACCCTATCCCGT
Source organism: Caerostris darwini (assembly GCA_021605075.1). Classification (NCBI taxonomy): domain Eukaryota; kingdom Metazoa; phylum Arthropoda; class Arachnida; order Araneae; family Araneidae; genus Caerostris; species Caerostris darwini. Next base: position 474,173 of record BPLQ01012409.1, on the reverse strand, counting down.
AACAAGTAATATAAAATAAAAAAATTTAAAGTCAATTTCTATTGTTTTTTCACTATATTGCAGAAAGTCCTTTATAAATTATTTTCATTCATTTTTTTAAGTTTATCTGGTGCGATCTATTGGTAAATACATGAAACTTAAATCTAAAAAAAACCTAAAATTTATTAATTAAATTTAATTACTGAATTAATATTCGAAAAAACTGGATTAACATCCAGTGTCATCCACTACAAGACCAAAAAAAAATGTATTTGAACTTGAGCGGATGAATAAAAAGTATTTTATGAACGATTGAAAATTTGAACAAGATATATATAGGGAGAGTCTGAGCTAATAGAAGTAATTGAAGAAAAAGAAAGACATGCCATGTCTCGAAATCTGCCAGCAGGCTCAAGGTCTTGACTCACCATGCGCCTGTTACGCCTGTGAAGAAAAAGATGAAGGGTGTATGTGTATATATAGTTTTTTTTTAATAATATCTTATTAAAGCTAGCTTCTTAAATTTCTTATTCAGATCCCGAAAGTTTAAAATATCTGTATTCCAGGGAGCCTTCTGAGAGAAATTTGGGCAACTGATCCGCATTTTTGTATCGCGGCGAACTTCTGTATGAAAGTACTACGGTCAGTTCCCCCTGGCTGTTCAAATATAAACACGAAATCCTCTCACAAACTTTCAAATTTTCCATAGCGCCTTGTCGTTTGTGAAAGCAGTGATTGTAACACACGCTACTAATAATTTCGGTTTTCCTGATAATCTACTTAGATTATCATTACCTTATTGAAAATAACTTTTATACTCAAAATATATCAAAATATTTTGCAATGCAAATCAAAATTATAAATTCGACAAAAGATAAAATAAATTCAATTAAAAATAAATTACTTCATAGATGACAAAACTGAATAAATTAAATGGTAAGAGAAAAATGATTTCTACAAAAAGAATGCAACAGAACATAATAATAATAATAATAAATCACATCAAATAACAACAAATGAAAGAATAAAATAAACTCGAGTCATAGAATAACAAAATTAATAGAAAAAAAATTTCTAAAAAAAAAGATAATTTAAAAACAGGAAATTCTTTTAAAAGGAAATTTAATTCAAAAAAACAAACAGAGAAACGAAACACTTGAATCAATCAACCCAATAAAAAAAAAAGATAAATAAGATTAACAATAAACTAAACAACAATTAAAAAATAAATAAACAAAAACACAAAATTTTTCATCGCCGAGAAATAACTCACGACAATTTCGTAAAAATAAATACCGTTTACCGGCAATTCGCAGAATTCTAGATAGAACTCCCTCTCCGTGATTACTCTTTCAAGGTAAGTGAAATCATCACCAAATCCTAGGAGAAAATTAATCACGCTCTTCTGCGATAACTCGCTAATGTTCAAAACCTCCCGCTGTGAAATATAAGAAACGAAATACGTCCCTCCTTTAAGAAAATACGGCTCAAATTGTTAATGGAGCCGGCGACGAACTCTTACCCTAAAAACAACCCTACGGCAGAGTTCACTTAATCCTGGTAAAGACATGACATCCAGAGAGAACTTCCAAGCTTCACCAATCTATGGGTTTGAAAAATCCCTCTTAATTTGCTAATGACCAAAAGAGTGCTAATCAGGGCGAATCGAGAGGAGAAACGGTGGAAGGAGAAAAAAAAAAATAAAACACGAGCGACACTAAATAAAGAGGGACTCTTTCAAATACTCCCATATTTGTCGACCAAATGGCGGCAAAGTGGAGTATGTCTTAATGAGATGCTCTTAATGTCGACTTTATTAGGAAATGTTAACAAGAACGACTAGATAGATGCATTCTCTTCCACTGGAGGGCGCATGAAATTGATAGAAAACTGATGGAATCGTTTGTTCGTCATTTTCAAATCTTTCGATGGTAGTTGGTAAAGTAATCGTTTTCAAATTTCGAATTTTTGCATCAAATATAATGAAAATTAGATTAAGATTTAATAAAAATTAATGGATTCAATGTTATTTTTAAAAGATTTTTTAAATGTTATTTTTAAACACATTAAATGAAAAATTTCAATCGATTGAGTTTCCTTTAAACATAATTAAAAGATATTTTCTCAATATAATCATACAAATAAAAATTTTGATGGAATCGCTTGTTTATAATTTTCAAATCGTTCGATGGCAATTGATAAAGTAATCGTTTTCACATTTCGAATTTTTGTATCATAATAAAAAAAAAACTCCATTAAGATTTAATAAAAATTAATCGAATCAATGTTATTTTTTATAAAAGTTATAAAAGCTGAGCACATTAATTGAAATTTTTTTCATTCAGTTGAATTTCCTTTAGACATAATTTAAAAAGTATTTTCTGAATGTAATCATATAAATAAAAATTTTAATGGAATTGTTTGTTCGTAATTTTCATTTCTTTTGATGGCAATTGGTAAAGTAATCGTTTTCAAACATCGAATTCTTGTATCAAATATAATAAAAAAAAACTCAATTTAGATTTAACAAAAATTAATCGATTCAATAATTATTATTTTTTTTTTTTAAAAAAATTATAAAAGCTGAGCACATTAACTGAAAAAATCTAGACATAATTAAAAAAGTATTTTCTGAATACAATAATATAAATAAAAATTTTGATGGAATAGTTTGTTCAACTTTTTCAAATCTTTTGATGGCAATTGGTAAAGTAATCGTTTTCAAATTTAGACTTATCAAATCTTAATATTTTAACTTACAAATAGCAACAAACGTACATAATTGCAGCTGAAATTTTGATGACCGTCAAGAGTTTTTTAATTTGTTAAGAATAAATATGAAATTTTCTTTCCGTCACCAAAAATTAGTTTTATTTTCATACGCATGAAATTTTTTTTAAATTTATTTTTAATTAAAAAAAAATTAAAATATACGGACATATTTGGTAAAGAAGTACTGAAATCGAATCGCCATTTGTTTTATTTCCTGCTGGAATTTATAAACTACCAAAATTTTCTATAGTTTTGGAGGAATGCAAAAGAATTAATTTGGAGAAAAAGTAAGTATCACTTTTTTCATTTCATGTCTGTTTTATGGTAAATGTAGAATAAATTGATTTTTTTAATGTAAATTAAAATTTCAGGATTGATAATCCAGGAAGTATTACAATTATTTTTTTTATGATTTTATACAAATCGATACTTACATTAATGCTGATTTGTTATTTAGAAATATATAAATAAATGTTATTTAAAAGTAAATTTTTAAAAAATTACGCTATTGTGATCGTAAATATAATTTATATACTATGTCATGAGTACTTGTAATATCGCAATAGCTTCATAGTATTTTATATTTAAGTTATGTTTAACAAATTATTCGTTGGTGTTAAATTGTGTTTGCAAATAACAAATAGACCTTTTTAGTTTATATTTGTGTATTTCATATACTTAATTATGTTTTTATTTCCTCAATGATTGATAAATATTCAATTTATCAAATGAATGTATTTTTATTCTTATGGTCAAATCTGTGACTTTTATGTTCAAGTTTTTTTCTTTAAGTGTATTATGAATAGTGTAATTTTTATATAGTAGCATCTTACGTTTAACATTATTAATTTAAAATTTAGAGAAAAAATTTTTTTTTCTTTTCTTTCGGGTTAAAGTTTTTGTAATTTTAAAAATACTTGTAATCAATTACTGTTTTTATATTATTGCAATAAAGATGCAATAAATAATACTCAGTATTTTTATAATACTGTATTATATAATTATAGCACAGTGCAGTGTAATATTTTATTATATATATTTCATAAAATATAAAATAAGTATTTTAATTTAGAATAAATATATTTTTAAGAATGTTTTGCTTAACAGTGAAATTTTTTTGAGTTTATTTTAATTAAACATGAAAATTTTCTGTGCATGTTTGCTAATTTTATTATTTGTAACATATCTTTATACAGTAACAACAAATTATTTTATCCTGTTGCATTTATTTTACAGTTTTATTTTTTCTTCTTTACTAAAAAAATATTTACTAAAAAAAATTGAACAATTCAATTGGTGCATTATCACCTAATCCAACATATAAAACAAATTTTAATTTTTTAGAAATTTTAAAATAATTTTTTTTCCATTAAGCTTTCTTGGCACATACGTCATTCAAAAGTTAAACTGTGACCTTTATTTGCATATTGTTTCGATGTTATTGTTTTAAAACGCAAAATATATCTACTAATTAAAAAAATAATAATAATAATGCCAAACTAGTAGCTCAGTGGCTACGTGCACCATTGGTGAGCATTAGGACTTAGTTCCATCCGCTGGCGGTTTTGTTGTAGCTACTGTTTAAAAAAAGCGAACAGACTCGATGACGCTTGGGATGTTCAGTGTCTGTGATTGTCAGTTTGTGATGTTCATGCCTTATTAGTTCGGACTATCTGGTGGAAGTTTTCTCTATATGATATGCAAATGCGAGGTATTTCCCATAAAAGTCGTCGCCATAGGAGCTACAGCCTTTTTAGCCATTGATTAAGAAAAATTTAGTCTATATATGAAATACATTATTTTTTTAAATGTATGCAATAAGTTTTAATAATATTTATTATACTAATAATAGATCGCTATTAATCTATTACTATGGCCGAGTGTCTAGCTCTCTGGCGCTCGGTGCCACAGGAGGAATCCCCTTTAAGCCGTAGGTCCCTATCTAATAGGACTATAGGGCGTGGGGCTCACCCCCCTTGCCTCGTAAAAAGAAACAATCTCCTGTCTAGAAAACTGCTAGTGGACAGACTGCCTTGGCCCACCATATGACTGTAAGAGCGTCACGGAGCCAAGTTAGACTTCTACCTACGGGTGCTCCTTCACAACAGAAGCTGCCCCACCTTCCATCCATGAGTAGATTACTTATGGTATGTCCGTCCCCGACTGCAAAACACTGAGGATTAGACACGACACACAACAACAAAAAAATAATTTCATGTCCAAATTTATTCTATAAACGATCCCGTAAATGAAAAAAATACTAAGAAATATATTTTCATCAATGCATTGTATTTCGTTCAGCACTTTTAATAAAATAACATAACAAAATATAATGACAAATTATAATATATTAACTATAACTCCAAAGTGGTTTTTCAATATTTTGCTTCCTAAACGATAATGAAAGAAATAAGAAATTTAGAGGAAATGAATTTCTTATGTATGCATTAAGAATCAGAGTTCTCTTAATGCATTACATCAAAATAATTAAAGAGTAGTCAATCATTTTTCTCAACTCCGTTACTCAGAAAGGTAGATAAAATGAAATGAAATAAAATAAAATAAAGAACTACATCCATTTCACTCCTTTTCTCCAACTCTCCCATTTCCTTCCATTATCATTTAAACTCCCAGCAGCAGCACCGAGTATTATTTGCACCTTATTCCAATCGCTGATAAAATGCGCGCACATTTTTACGAACTGAATTCCTGGTACATGGAAAGCCGGAGAAGCGGAGAGAATGCAACAGCAGCAGCAACAAAAATAAATATAATACCGGGAAATGTAGAAAAGAGAGGGGTTGGGGGTGGACGAGAGGGGGTGAAAGTAAAAAAGGGGCGGGTGGGTGGTATGGGTTAATGATATACAAACAAAGAATGGTAAAAGCGGGAATTAAGGCCCATAATTAAAAGGCTAGTCATTGGAGCGGTGGGCTGCTCATTATTATCTGCGGATGCAATCAAACTAAAGAAAAGATTTCGGGCCGACTTGACGAAGAATTTTCCTGTTTTCTTGGGGCACGTATACGTGGTGACAGACTCTTTTGGGGGGGAAATAATGTGTCAGGCCTGGATTAGAAGGGAAAAGCGTGTTCCACGTTCTCTTTTATCTATCTTTGAACTTTTTTTTGTTTCCAAAAATGTGCAAACTAGAATGAAAATTAGCAATACAAGCATTTGCTATTTTGGGATTGTTATGGGGTTGAACTAGGTAATCAAAATACTTAATAAAATTTAATAACAAGAAATACATAATGCTGGTATATTTGTGTACAGTTATTGATTATTTAAAGTTATTATTGTTTAAGTGTAGACTTGTGAATGTATTTTATCTCTTATTTCATAAGCGTAACTTGAATTCTATATTCCTTTAAGTGATTTTTAAATCACCTCTCATAAACATAATTGAACACGAGCAATATTTTGAGAAAATTGAGACGATCTAAAAGTAAAACAATTTAAAGTGAAATTCAAAGAACGTAATTCGCTATTGGCAAATCGTTAGTCTTAGCAACACGTATTTCATGTAAAAACAGATAGAATTAAAATCGCGTAGCAAATGAGTATTTATTTTAAATACAAGTTTATCCTGGTGCACAAAGATGTTAATCTATTTTAAATAATAACTTATATTCTTATTTTTTTCTCACACATTTTTTGTGACTTGAAGCTCATACTAGAATAACAATATCTTAACTTACATCAACATCATTATCAATATCTTATCAGCGGGCAACCTTTTTCAAACATTAAAAGTATATTTCATTAATTATACATTTACAAAAAAAAAAAAAAAATTAACACTAATGTACAATTACAAATACATGTTACGAAAATTTCAGGGTCGTGTTGTAGAAAAAGCGATAGCCAATACCCACTGTATAAAACTGATGTACAAATAGATATACCGTTCTCGTTAGATCACCGAAAATTTCAGGGTGCCGTTGGCAAATACCTGAAAAAGCGGCGGTTCCATGGATGTTTGTAGTGGTTCGAATCCACTTTAATAGGTCCCGGTCTCCTATGACTGTAAGAGCGTCACGTATAAAAACAGAAGCTTTCCTTCCTTCAATCATTTGGGCTTGGCCAAAAAAGAAACAACAAACAACATAAAACTGATTAATCATTTGGTAAAAAAAAAAAATAGTACTAAATAAGTTCAGATTTAGTAAAATGAGGGAAAAAAGTCCCATTAAATTATGCTTTAAACTTTATTTTTCGAATGCGTCTTCAGAATATAAAGTTACTGGTCCTTCAAATATTTATAAAAATAAAAATAGAAAACATCACTTTACTGTAAGACTTTTTGAGAGAAACTGGCAGACATTGATATGGGATACATAAGAAAAACACCCTTACAGCTAATACGATATTACCGACACGTATAGTTCATTTAGTCCACCATTTTGAGTAACCCTGACAAAGATTAAACTCAAAAATCTTTTTTTCTGTTGTAATTTTAACTCCATTTCAGCAATAATATCTCAATGCTGTTTCTTCATTTGGAAACTTATCTCGTTTACTTGTTGACTTTACTTGTTGACGAAGAGACGTTCACTTTAGTTGAACCTCATGAATTGTTGTACAACAAACACCACTGGATTTCTATACTTACTAATTTCGTAACATTACATTGAAATTTTTTAATTCAAACTGAACTAGTTTTAAAAGATTTATTAAAGGTTTGTTTTGAAAATTGCGTAAATAATAGCTTAAATCATTTTCCTATGTAAAGCTAATCCCTTTCAGGCTTAAGGAATAACTTTTATAATTTTTATTTCAGGACGTAGTATTAATAAATAACTTTGAAGCAAAAAAAATCTATATCTTAAACATGTACGGTATAATTATTTTTAAGACTAGTTTTTTGAAATTAGGATTGGTGCGGATGTACTTTTGACGAATGTAGTTATGTATGTGTATTGTTAAAATCAATATCAGGAGAAGAATTAATCTCTTAACATCTGAAGATTTAAAAAAAAAAAAAAAACGCTGAAGCAGCAAATGTTTTAAAATTTTTTATAATTTAAAATATTTATTTAATTAATTAATGTTATTTTATCTCCATCATTTAATAATGTTTACTTGCAATATGAGACTAGGAAAATAATTGAGTTCTTTGTATAAAATATTACACAAATTTAGTAGATTTTCTAAAATATTAATACTTATTTTCCTTACGATAGCTTTTCAGCTGTGTTATACTATATAAGAATTAAAATTCGCTTCCTTTTCATTCTCATTTAAAACGTTTAGTGTTTCAAGGGGTGGATTTTGTTATATGGAAGTATGTAACGCAAAAATCAAAGATCATTGCCTTCTATTTCCCTAAATCGTAGAATTAAAATAATCGAAATAGTCATTTCTATACTGGTCACTACAGTCATTAAACATATTTTTTTTTCTGTACGAAACCTGCATTAGTAGAAAAAATGAGTGCTATGGATACAAAAAATTCAATATCAAACTTGTAAGATAATAAATCGTATGAGATGTAGGCCGTTTGTGGGCAACATGCGGCCTCTTTGTGGCTTCCCGAGACTTTTACCTCACACATCAATGCCATTTTAAAAGATCATATGATAGATGCTTAAAAAAAAATTCAACTTTTTAGGAACGTGAAATATGATTCGTCCTTACTGTAATAAAAACCTAAATATCAAAAAAATATTTAGTTCAAGATTTTCTAATTTATAGAAAATTAATAGATAAGAATTTTTGTAGACAACCATATAAAAGCTGAACAGTCTCAATTTAAATGGAGTTTCTTTATAGATTTTTTTTTTTACACTCATTCAAAATTCTTAATTTTATTGAATATCAATACACCAGGCTATCGAGAAATGGATTTTTCAAAAATTCATGTGATTTCCAAAACATTGAATGTTAAAATTGCATTTCCCAAACAATATTTGTCACTACAAATCTATTAAAGTGAAATTTTAAATCATCATATATTTGTCAACAAACATACTTTGTAAAAATCAACCAATCAGAAATCACCCATCAATGCAGTTAATAAACAAATTTGAGCCAAGTTAGAACAAAAATAGAACCAAATAATTAAATTTTTCTTAAATCCATGTAATGTCAAATATAAACTTCTTATTTAATATTAATATTTATAACACAAATGCTCAGATTAAGCAAGTTAATATTATTTCTTTCCTAAGTTAATAAATTTGTTAACTTTTTCAAATTTATTTCAATATTTATACAAATCGCAACGTAATTCTACATTGAATTTTGCAGAGACAGTTACAGTCTCCAACCATCAATGCATTAACAACTGCTACATAGTATTAGATGAAATGACAAACTTAACATTCCAAAAAGGAATAATCTTGAGCTTTTTTAAGGTAAGCATTTCTACAATATATATATGTATATATTGCTAATTTTCTTCCCTATTCTACTAATTTCTTACCCTTTCTTGTATAGACGTATATTATATTTCTTGATATGCAATTTTTTTGCTTTTTATTCTTTTATGTGTTCTTAATGATTTCACGCTGTGGCTTATGCTCATTTCGGATCTAAAAATAATTTAGTTCCCATTCTTACTATTTTGTAACTCATTTTTTATTTTATGAAAATTTAAGTATAATGGATGCAATTTTTATAGCTTTGCTATACATTGACTGATTGTGTATTTGAAAAGTTTCTTAACCATTTAATTCTTGATTCTTCTCAAGTTTTTAAATTTTTGATAGTTTTTGTCACGCATACACCCACAAACACACGCAAATATATATAATAAAAAAGTTTTATATACTGTAAAAGGATAAGGATACTCTAAAATATGAACAACAACGAAAAAAAAACACATCTTCAAATTTGAGTAATAATATATTTAAGTTAAAATAAAAAACTAAAATACATAATTTCTCAAATATATATATCATTTTTTTTTTGTCTTCTGTTTAAGTTGGATTTGTTAAATATATATATATATATATATATATATATATATATATATATATATATATATATATATATATGATCATTCAATTTTTTTTCCTTTTTTGCTTCTCGCTGTCAAGTTATAATGATTATAAGAAGCCTTTTACTTTTTTTTTTTGCATCCTTAAAACCTTGAAAGAATTATGATATATTGAACGCTTTCAAAACTTCATTTTTATTGTTTTTATGTCATCAAGTAGAGAATAACTTTATTTTTTATCAATTATGATATATCCTGTTAGAACAATAGTCAACTTCTGTAGTGAGTTGAAATTTGTGTAATGTGCATCATTATTATTGAAACTGGATCGTCTTCAGATTTGAAATTTTATGACGAAGTCTGCTTGATATTTAAATCTTGCATATAACAAGCATAAAATCAGATTTAAAGACTACGATATCTTTCATAGAGGATCAACGTAAATTTTGCATTTTGAAAAAAACTAGCAAGTGATTTTTTGCTGCTCATCATTTAATTACCTACCGTAAAAAGTAAAAAAAATTTAGAATTTAAGTCCATCCATATATCTACTGTAAAGCTTAGGAGTTATAAATCCTCCATCAGTGTTTATTATAATGCACCTTTCAATCTTCGTATATAATCAAACGAAGAATTTTAAGTTATATTGATATCCTTAAATTAGAACTTCCTACGAAGTTAAATTAAAAAATCCTAGATGGAAATAATCTCGCATTTTTTTATTCGCAGATTATAGACATGATATAGCAATTAATAACATATGTGGATGTTATGCAGATATCTGTAGGAAAAAATGGAGCCATAAAAAAAAATTCTATTCACTTCCTTTTTTTTCGTAAGGTGAACTTTACAGTGAAGCCTATGAATGACGAGCCAGGAAAAGAACTTTTTCCAACGTTTACAGCAACATAAAATTGTGGCTTTACCTCCTTCCCTAGTGAAAATAGAGTCTTCTTTTTGTTATAGTTTTACTAGTAAATTATTATTAGTAACTTATCTGCATCTTGTATTAAGATGATAAAGGGGGAACTTTAACAAAATGATAGCCGAAGTAGTTGCCAAATTACTATTTTTTAATCGATTTATTTTAATGATGGGGAGACTTTGAACTTTTAAATGCTGTTTTCTAAATTAGTCATGGCTTTAAATCATGACAAATAAGAATCTAATCTTAATGAGTTTTCTAGAATAAATAAAATATTTGATAAAATTTATCATAACGAGTGCCGAAATGATATATAAATTTACTTAAATCACTTTTACATGATAACTAACGTTTTCTAAATGCAAATTTTTGAAGGATTCTTTGTCATAATAATAGAAATTATTATTACTTTTGTGTTATAATACGAAAGAAACTGAATTTATAATTCTATGCAAAGTTAAAAAAATGAACTCGGTTCTAAATTATCTATTATCTACTGGACTGTTAGTTTTCTTTAAATTACAATCATAAATACAAACAAGATGCGAGGGAGACTGGATGGGCAGATTTATTTCCAAATTAAAAAAAAAAAAACGAAATTCTCAGCAAAAAGGGGTTAATTCAGAATTTCATATTTTATTAATCCAAATATTTTATTTTTTTTATAAAGTAAAATCATAAAGAAATAAATTGTTGCATAATCTAATATAGTATTTATTACTATTTGTGTTATATTTAAATTAATAATCTTGTAAGCATTTTGTTTGTATATATATGTTTTTGATATTATATAATTCTGAATTAGTTTAAATGTTTTATTTAAATAAACTTTTAAGAAACATGCAAACAGATATAATTTGATAGGCACCATTTAATCAAATCGTATTGTTTCAAATTTTAATTATACTGACATCTTTCAAGTGTTTTTGACCATTTTTCTTCATTTTTTATAGCCCAAAAGAATTTAAGAACAATCTTACTTTCTTTTAAAATCTCATTATGTAAAAAAAGTACCTTCATTCAAATACATTTAAAATAATTGATTTTTACCACGTGTTTGGGGCAAGTAAAGTTCCTTTACAAAATTAATTAGTTAATTTTTTGCATGAAATTGACACAATGATGGATTCGAATCTTAGCAATTTACATCTTACATCGTGATTCAGCAAATACCTTTTTAAATTGCTGGATTGATATGATATTCAACAATAGCTTGGTGATCATATAGAACAATAGTTTAGTGGTCATATAGAACAGGTGGTTGGAAGAGTGGAACAGTTTTGTGGTCATATAGAACATGGTCAGATGGAACATAAATACGATTTGTTTCAGCGATTTCAAGAGAAGACATATCTCTGGAAAAGGTAATGTAAAAACATTCAAAATCGAGACAATTTATTAAAATCATAAACTAGTCGGCATTCTCTTGGTAAAGGTGGAAAATATTTCATAAAAACGTTTTTTTTTAAAAAAAAGTAAATTATTATATTTAATTAAATTATGAAACAATTAAATTTTTTTTGGAAAAAAAGGCAATTCCTTTTTCAAGCAATTAAATTTTTATGAAAAAACTAATTCTTAGAATTTCTGTTATGTATTCTTCAGTATTATTTTTTTAATATTTCTTTAATTGAGACACATAAAATGCTGTAAAATATAGTATAGTGAGTTTTTTCTATCATTTCTGCAATTCAACCCTAAGAAACGCCATGGACGAAAATGTAGCTTAAAAACATTTTTCCTGAAATTTTGATAACATAAAATCTCATCTATGAATACGTTATTAAATTCTCCTCCATCAAAAAAAGTTCTATTTATTTTCAGTGTTAATAAAAAAAAAAAATCACTTTTTTTTTTTCTAAGAACATTTATTAAATTCCTTCATTATTCAGTTTTCCATTTTTTTATATGCGCATTTTATACGAAGATTTTAAATTTTTGCCAACACTTTAAAAGCTTTTATTAAGAAAATGTATATATCCATGATAGTTTGCTTATTTAAGGAATTTAAATAAATATATCTATAAATAATATTCAAATAAATCTATAAATATAATTTTTTTGGCTGGATAAAAAATGTCACCCATTTATATCCTAGGCTATATATATATATTTGCTTCAACATTTCTTTTTACTTTACATTTTGAAATAAATAAAAATAGATAAAGGATTTTCCCCCTTAAAAGTCATTTTATTTATTTATTTATAATCAAATAATATTTCGAACAGTTGTTATTTAAGATAATTATAGAAAATAAAATATATAAAAATGAATGCCACGCTTCAAGTATTTAACAGAGCTAGTTTACGATTTATTGGTACACTGTAGTGTGCAGGTTGAGCAACCAGATTGTAACTGAGTGTGGTTGGGTTGAGATACTTGAGGCACAGGTTTGAAAACTCAGCTTTATTGACATAAGCACAAATACTACAGAAATACAACTAGAGGCATACAATATTTAGCACATTTAAAGACATATAATTATAGATTCATGGAAGGATTCCACTTCTAAGCCTAAAACCCGATTCTCAGCCACTCACAGGGTACGCAAAATGCTTCTTCTCCGAGTGAGAGTCTGTAGGACAGCTAATGGGCCGGGATACTCTAATTATATTTCTTCTCGGGATGAAAGAATATAAACTAAACTTTTCTCAGATGGAGCGCACGTTGCTCTGTACTGACTCTCACCTGAGAGGACGTTTTTGTTAGAGTGTAGGAGGAAGCGTGGTTACAACACAAAATATTCTGAAAAGATAAGTAATTGCATTAAATATTTTACTCATTAAAAAAAAGTGATTTCAATTCTAAGAAAATTTATTCATTTTCTTCAATTTCAAGTTAAATATCCAAAATTGTACTTTTGCTCTTAAGTCTGATTATAAATGTTCTTAACTACTTTAAGTACTTGTAACAAAATTATTTATTTTGATACAAAAAAAAAAAAAGTTTAAAATATATATTTTGCGTTGAGCGCGTATTATTTTTTTAGTTATTTTCATAAAAATAACATGTTTAAATAATTTGAAATTGCTTTAATGGTAGTATAGGAAAAGAAATAAAATAAATCAAAGTAAATAATAACAAATTTTATAATAGTTTAAAGTAAAGATATTTCATCGAAAAATTTAAAATAAAATTTTTTAACGTTAAAAAAGAATTTTTTTAAGGATTAAAATGTTCAATATATGCATTAAATATGTTTTATATCGGGGTACATCGTATTCTATTTATGTATGCCTCGAAAAGCCATATTGAATGATGAAAGGAAAGTCACTGTCTTTTCAGAGGACTTTTACGATTGACTGCCTCGCATTTGTTTGCTGTTTGGGAATAAATGTACATAAAGTGCATGTCAGCGTGTCGTATAGAATAAACTTCTGCCTGACGGATTAAATGTTGATGCGAGATGTTTAAATACATTATCTAAATCACTATACAGTTTCTTTGTTTTTAAAGCAATGACTGTAATAGATTACGCCAGTGGTTTTCAAAACTGAGCAGCCATGCACACTAGTTGCACACATTACCTTCAAACTACAGACTATATTTTTAAAAATAAAATAAATAAATTAAATTAAATTGAATTCAGCAGAATTTCGTTTTTCTATATATAACCTTATATTAATAAATAAATTTGTGAAAAACACAATATATACTGAAAAAAAATAGTCTTCAGGATTTCTTTTATTGAAGAAACCGTGATCATCAAATACTTTATTGTATAATCTTCATGAAAAACATAAATATAAATTGTATGTTAAAAGTTTTTCATGATTTGATGACTTAATTTTACTAAGTTATTTTCGAATAACAAAAGTAACAATTCGAGAACAATAATAATAATAGAACATTCAACAAAAAATTCCATATACTACATTTTTGCATCAAAAATGATTATATTTATTTTTATGAGAATGCATTTACTTTATTTATTAGAATGCCTTTAATTTTCTAAATAGTAGAATATTGTTTTAAATAAAAATAACTGAAACAAACATATTATTAAAAAAATTCATTCATAAAAGAATTTTCTTTTTATTTTAATTTTGAAACTTATTTAATGTAAATAAGTTTTTCAGGTCTTCAAGAATTCCCTCTAAATTTTCTGATATTTATATTAAGCCCGTTATCAATAATCATCACTGTTATTAGTAGGGAAAAAATGTAATACTTTTTTTAATAGAATATAACCACTTAAGTAATTTAAAGACAGACAAGAATATAATGTTTCTTTTAACAAAAGCTTTGTATGTATTTCTTTTATTTCATAGCAATAATTTGTCTCTTTCTTATGGAGTTAAGGCGAAATAAGTTTGCAATTAATTTAAGGATCTGTATTTCTGTGAAAAGAATTTATGCATTTTGATACAATAATATTTTGTGAGAAAAAAATTCTAATAAATCCTTTTTCATGGTATGGAGTAATTTCTTAGATAGCATATTTTCTATATCAATATAAAAATATAAGATAATACGGGATTTTTTTTTCTTTTTTGCTTTATTTTCTTTTCTATAGAAGATATTTGTAAATTCAATTTACTTTTCAGTTTATCTTTAAAAATATTGCATTTAGATATTTTATCTATTTATTTAATTTCTTCAGAATTAAAATCTATAAATTATTTTTGTTTTTACCAAACTATTGTCAACTAATTATTTTTAAAATTAAACTTATAAGAGTTTAACATGTTATGCAATAAATAATATTTTTCCATTAAAAGTTTTCTCTAAAACCTATGCTAGGTGGGCTAATTATTTAATATTGATTTCATAACAGCACTTTCATTTCTTAATAATTTTTTTTTTTATTTTTAGTTTTGCTGAGGCATAGTTCCGAATTTTTAATATAAATATTCGCCAAGTTTTTTTGGGAAATTACATAACCAGAATATAATCAGGGTTTTCCGTGATAACCGGGTAACCGTGTTTTCATTTAATTGAATACTTCAATAAACATTGGTAATACTAAAGCTCTGGTGATTGATAGTGATGATACGATAATTAACCATTGCGATAATATAAATATTTTCTGTCATGTATCACTTAAAAATATTTCGTCTACCACTTAAGTGTTTCAGTTTTTGAAATATCGTTGATCTTTTATATTGTTGATCAGATACATATGCAAAATAAATTAAATCACACACATAAGCTATACACATATTTAATATGAATTTGAACTTTTGAAATAAACACTATAATTTACCATGATTGGGATAAAAAGTTCTTAAAAACTTACATCGATTTGAGTTGATCAAATACAGGTGAATATTTCATTTTAAATTAAATAACGAAATACGGTGTAGTGAGAGAAAAACTTTAGCTGCCAAAGATTTTTTTTAATAAAATAAGCTGCTATATATTTATATTTGCCTACATGAAATTTAAAATGATCTCTGTTCCAACTATTGTTTCTGATTAAAAGAATGCTCGCATTTTGTAGTTACGATAGATGAATTTAATGTGGAGATTAATAATTTAGATTTGTCGAGTATTATTATTTAATGACTATCATTACATTTTTAAAAGAATGTTATTCTAAAGCATCTAAACTTAAGATGTATTTAAGTGATAAACCTGTAAAAATGATAAATCTTTTAAACTAATAATAGCTATTGAACACGAAAAAATAATTTAGTATATAAGGTGTACACCTTATGGATTACTCCTTATATACTAATTTTTTTAATTAAACAAATAAATAAATTTAATTTTAATATTTAATTAATGAATTATTAATTATTAAAATTAATTAATAAATAAAATTTTAATAAATTACAAGAAAAAAATTTAGTTCTTATGGATTACTTCTTATATATTAAATTATTTTTTTCTTTTCATGTTCAATAATTATTAATTGTTTAATAGGTTTATCGTTGCTTAACAGGTTCATCATTTATATATATCTTATGCTTTAGAATAACATTCTTTTAAAAATCTAATGACAGTCATTAAATAATAATACTCAATAGATCTAAAGAATTACATCTCAAGATTAAATAATCTTAACTATAAAATACGACTATTCTTTTAAGCAGAAACAATAGTCTGAGCAGAGATCATTTTAAATCTCTCCGCTATTTTCCAATTCAGAGCTCTCCGAAGTTCTCCACGCGATCTAAAAAAAGGCAGAGAGGAGCAATTTGTGCATGATCCCCCTCCTTCGGCGGTGGAGGAGATCAAGCGGCACACTTCGGGCTTTAATTAAATTAATTAGCAGCATCAGAGGTGGACAAAAAAACGCATAATTACGCTAGAATTGTTAATTACCGACGGAGCCGAGCAAAAGGCTGAAATAAAATAAAAGGAAAACCCATCGCGATATATGCCGAGGAGCAACATAAAAAGAAAAATTTTTGAAAGATTCAACGGGCTGAACTTAAAGAATGCTGCTGTTCTGATGTTGAAGGGGCGGTGTCAGCTTCAACAAACAGAGCATGTTTAGGCTAGCCCTTGTACACCGCAAAATTTCCCTTTTCTGCCCCCCGCCCCATTTACGCCGCCCTTCGGTAGTGTTGTTTAGTTACTGATACTTTATCATGTAGCATTCTCTACTGGCATTAAAGAGCAAGGCGCTCCTTATACAAGCCTTGAAATAATTAAAGCGATTTGGTATATATATATCTTTTTTTTTTTCTTCCTCCACAAGCCACCCGATTTCGGTGGTAGCAACTTGTCGTCGGGTGCAAAAAGTGAAGACTTCAAAATTTGTTTAGCTGTACGTCGAGGTTTGGGGTTTTTCGATTTGCTTTGTTTTGACCCTAATGTTATTACCACGCTGTTTAAAGTTTAAAGTCGATTCGATGTTGTTCGCTTTGGGGTTTAGGTCGCGACTTTTGATTGAGTAATGGCGATTGTCTAGGCCGCCTTTTTTTTTTTAATTGAGAAGACGGGATCTATGTTTTTGAATAACAAGTACCGAGATTTTTGTGGTATTTTTGGAATCGTGACCTTGTTACGAAAAGAGGATCTTTTACCCTCTTGTTAATTAGCGTGTCACTCTTGAAGATAAATCAGCAAACATCGTGTCGTGGGATATATATTCACCAAAATCTAAATTTAAATGAATTCGGTTTTGTTTTCGAGGATAATTTTTTTCGCCTTTGACATTTCCATCCTACAAGTTGTAGTGTTTAATTGGACATGCGAGCGATACAATGGAAACTTTGTATTATTTTTTCTTTCTGAAAAATTTCTTTCATTTTAAAATGACGATTGTCATGTTTCTACACAATTAATTATGTCATTAGTTATCTTTTTTTTTTTTTTTTTTTTTACTTTTTACAAAATTAATTTAAATATTGCTTGAATTGAATAGTAAATTATATTTGCATAGCTGTCTAAAATGAATGAGTATTAAAATTACTGTGAAAAAGATAATTTTTCTCATAAATATCTTTGAAAATTATGATATTGATATTAATTTCTGAAGATGAAGTGTCAAAAACATGACAGATTATTGATTTTGATCTTTTTTGTTTAATTTCGTAAAATTTAATCATCTGATTTCATTTAATTTGAGATAAAAATAAAAATTGTAAAAAAATAAATTTTGGAATTATCAAAACTAAAATAAGATAAAATATATTTAACATTCTAAGTTAAGCATCTGATTTTTATAAAATATATTACATAAAATACAACTGAAATATTTTTTAAGTAAAGAATTACTTTTTTTGTAATAATTTAATTTAATATAATATCCATAGGAAGATGTATATTCTTTTAAAAGTAATTGAATTTTACATAATTTTTTGAATATTAGTTTTTCTAAGTTATTTTTTGCATTATGACAGCTAAATAGCAAAACCTTTAACAGTTCTGCATATCGCTTACGCATATAAGGTAATTTATATTTAAATACGTAAAACTGCTAATGAGACCTGATGGTTGAGCGTCTGGCACTCGGTGCCACAGGTTTCGGGGGCTTCGAACCCGATGGCCTATGGATTTTTGTAGCGGTTTGGAATCCCATTTAAATCTTAGGTCCCTGTCTAATATGACTGTAGAGAGTTGGGCATAAGGCTTACACCCCTGTCCCGTAAGAATAAAAATCATCTCCTGTTTCGTAACCTGCCAGTAGGCAGATGGTCATTGTCCAAACGTGAACTGTAGTGTCAGGGAGTTAGTTTTAAAATTGCTAATAGCAAATCTGAAGTAGTGCTACTAAAATGTTGTAATATGTTTATGGTACATTATTTATCTTAATTTTTTTCTCACGTTAGTATTTAATAAATTAAATGCACACAATTGAATTAACACAATTAAATTGAATAATTTAAATAAATAAAAATAAAAGTATAAAAGTTTTATGAAGAACTATTTTGTTTGTACTTTCTTTATTTATTTTTTCCTATGCGAACCGTTTATATTATTCAAAAATTTGAAAGAAATATCAGTTATTTGTAACTGTAGAATGAGCATGTTTCACATGAATGCCTTTTCGTAATCTTTCCTATCATTTTAGAATCAAGTTGTAAAAAATTATCTTCTCAACGTTCTTTTTATATGGACGGGATTGCTTTGTCACGCTTTTTCAACATTATTATATTCCCATATTCTTTATTCGGTGGTAAATGAAAGAGAACCCTCTTTTCATATCGAGTACGCCAAATAATATAGTACATGGGGTTACACACGTAATCTCCGAGCTGTAACAGTAAAATATAGTTAGGAGACTAGCATAAGTGCATGTAAGGGGGTTACTTGCATAAATCCCAAAATGTGTACACAATGCAACGTTCCATTCAGAAAAGATGGCTACAGTTAGGGACAATACATTCAAAGTAACAAAAAAGAAGGGCTTTACATGGTGTGTGGCTACTTTTCCCATCTGCCGATACCGCAAAAAAAATAATAATAATGTACAATTTAAAAGAAAATATCTATCGGAAAAAAAAAAAATTTACATTTCTCTCTCTCCCCACACATGCTCTTACCTCCCTTCCAGTTAGCTAAAAGAAAAATTCGTTTATAAAAGGTTACAAATTTGCCAAAAGTATAAAAGAGAGAAGAATGCGAGGAAGAGAGATTTTTTTTCTCTCTCTCGCCGGAGTAAAAGTTTCTAATGAGCCGTATTGCTTAAAGAGAAAAAGGGACAAGTCAATTCATGCGTGAGGGGAGGGGAGCGGTGCCGCGGCGTTTGATGTGAGAGAGGTGACACAAAGGAAAAGGATCGGAATCATGATCCGCGACATCCTCTTCATATCCGCAATATTTGCCCGCTTTTGGAGCTCATCCGTCTGGAAAAGGATTAGCGGCCTCTTTCTCTCTCCTCTCTCTGTGTGTATATGGATATATCCAGATATTGCAAGGGGGAAGGAGGGGTCCATTTTTTTTCTCCCGCCCGTGATTTTGCGCGCTAGGTGAGGCAGTGACAGATTTTTGTGCGAGAACCATTTGCCGGTTGGTTTGGCCGAGTTGTAAATCCCGTGTGCTGATACGGGCGATGAGACGCGGGGAATTCGCGATCTTTATTTATGCATTATTTCCCACCCACCCTCCCTTCCCCTCTTCGGCATATGTGGCACCCACTTTTAGGAGTTTGCTCAGGGTAAACACTGTCATATTTTACGCGCAGTTGCGTTTTTCCTTTTCGAGAGTGTGTAATTAAAGCCTGTAAAGTGTTGTTTTAATTAAAGCTTAGTTTTGATGCATTTGAGTTCAATGTATGTAAATAGAAGATGGAAAAGGGATGCATTTTATATAGTGAATGATTTAATGTATTAAAAAAAAAAACACCCTAAAAACTAAATAGTTTTTCGTTATATTTTTACTAATTTCGTTTTGTTGTTTTACAAATTTACTTTTATATTAAGGCTTCAATATTTAAAAAAAAATAATTTTAAAATATGTTTGAAAGTTGCACAAAATTTTTAAATGTAACGAAATTAAATAGTACTTTGAAAAAAAAAATATTTAGTTTCTTCATATTCAATTTTTTTTTTTTTTTAATAAAACAAAGCAATTAAAATTTTCATTTGTAAATTTTAAGGAATCCACTTTATACCGTAGATCCCGTCTAATATGGCTGTTGAGCGTTGGACGTAAAAAAACAAAAAGAAAAACATCTCTCGTCTCGTAATCTGCCGGTGGGCAGACGGCCTTGCCCCACGATGGGGCTGTTGCGCCAATGATAATGATAATGATGAAATTTTAAGTATGTAATTTCGTACTAAGTTAAAAAGAATTCATACCTGTAAATTGAATGTGGAATAAAATTTTAAATCCAATCTTATTCCCGATAAAAAGTATGTTCGTTAAAAACAGGTTTTAATTCTTCTGTTATAAAATAAAAAAAGTAGTGTTTTTGTTTTATAATAAAAACTAGAAAATATAAACTAGAAACAAAAATATATACTGAGATAATAAACTGTAATAATTTAAATATTCATATAAATCTTTTTAATAATTGAATGACTTTTATTTTTTGGATATTGTATCAAATCAGGAAGAATGTCATGCATTCACTCGTACGATTGATTCTCATTTTCATATTTCTCATTCTCATTTTGAATAATTTTCTGTTCTTGTTGAAGCCATGAAGAATTTAAATATTTTTTAAAAATGAAAAAGAGATAAAGTAAAGGAAAAGTTAATGCCCGATAATGTTTTATAAATTTATTAAAAATATTTTTATTGAATATTCAGCAACATAATTATTTTACCAGAGTTTTCACTTACAAAATGCTATTAAGAGCTTTTAAATTCTGACAAAGTTTCAAACGGTACTTTGCTCTCACAATTTTATTATTAAACATGAAAATAAAATTTTAATTATTGAAGAATTATTTATACCAGTACATTAGTTTATTTCTGAATAAATTTGAAATCCAGTAATAAAGAATAATAAATAATAATTACTTATAGCAACTCAAATTATTTTTTTCTCTTATGCATTTAATATTGCAACATTCATGTGTATATTTAATTTATATATTAAAAATTTAAATTAATTTAAAATTTTAATGTATAAATTTTAAATTAATTTAAATTTTTCATTTCTCTTTAACGTTTATTATAAAGTAATACATTCATTTATCTTTTTTTAACTTATATATATCATTCAAAAACTAATTTATGTATAAAAAATAATTGAAAGCTCAATGATTTTTTAAAGTTACAGTTATTATAATCATAAAATTGATCGTCGACAATAACTATTACAGTGTAGGTAAAGTCCTGTCCTTTTTTTTTAAGGATAATTGTAGTTCATAACACCTATTCAATTTCTAACTACCTATGGTAAATCAGTAGATCCTCCATAATAATTTTATGCGCAAAAACAATGACTTAATCATATTTCAAGATCTAACAAGCATCCTCGAAGTTGTATTGGTGAAGATTCTTTTGGTGTATGGTGGGACATGAAAAGAATTGCTCATTGTGAGTTGTTAGATAGCAATTAAACAATAACCACATAACTTTACTGTCAACAGTTTAGATGTTTAAAAGCATTTTTGTAGGAGAAACGGTTTTCGTCAATAAACAAAAGACTGATCCTTCAGCACGACAATACTAAACCTCATATTGCAAAAGTGACTAAAATTTTCCTGGGAAATTATGCCTCACATGTAGTGTCGATATGAGTGTCACTATGTATTTAAAAATATTTTTTGTATTAAGGTAAAATTGCTCGTAATCATTATATAATTCATGTGTTGTGGTGGTATACTTTATGTGCGCGTTGGAAAGGTGTATTTGATGGTCACTAGCACTTACTGGTTGCGAATCCGATGTGTTTCTTCCGGAAACAATTTTTTACTATCTTTTTAGAAACGTACAAAATCATGTTGCATTACTTATAAGGCTCGTTTCAGGAAACAAGGTTAAAGAACAAAACATGCTTTTTTTATTTTTAAAAAAAGAAGGCGATGAAGATCTACTTTAAAAGCTATTTCGATTGGTGAAGGATAAAGAATTGCTAGATTAAAACAAAGACACAAACGACTTCATGTTAATGAATAAAGCATGCTTTTAAAAAAAACAACTCCATTATCTGTTATTTAAAATTTCCACAATTGATGTTGTTATTATGACTTATTCTTTTTATTTTAACCTGATGGAGTTCACGAATATAAATATCAAAGCATACAGAATAAGTTACTATTGTACTATTGGTGCATAATCAAACAATTAATGACATGAAAAAAATTACCGAATTTTATAAAATTCCCATAAGATAATAGATGAAGATAGATCAATTTAAATAATGGTTAAGTAAGATTAGAGAAGTTTCATTGTGTTATTGTTACTTATATAATTAAAGAACTTCAGATGGAGTGTCATAGTTTTGCTTTTTTTCAGTTTTTTAAATATATATTAGAAATTTAAAATGAATTTTAATATCCATTTATTCATATGATATTTTCATTGAAATCAGAAATTCTGCTATAAAGGATATTCATTAAAAGTTAATCAGGTTAGTGGCTTTTTATAATGACTGTGATTAGATTTCTGATTAATATGAAAAATAAATACTATTATATATGAAAAATAGATTTACTATATCAGTATTTTAAAAGAAATAAAAAATATATGTAAACAGTAACTATAAATATACAGATAACTTTATTGAAACAAAATGCTTAATTATTAATGAAATATTGATTATTATTGAGCATTGAATATTTACACGAAATTACTTCGTTACATGCTATTCAATGACAAAATCAGTTTCTAGCATTCAATCTGGAATCTTTTCAATTTTCTGCATGAAGTTAGTGATGGAGTGTTCTCGTATCTAGAGTATATAGTGTTCTTCAAACACATTGTACGTGTATTTTCAGTATCTCTCTATATATTTTAAGATTATCTGAAAATTGTTTTCGCCATTTTAGTTTTTGATGCAAGTTTCGCATTGTAAAATTTCCACATTGTTTCAAAACGTTTATTTTTTGCTAAAATCAAAGCAGTGTTATCATTTTCATTTCATGCCTCCCTTCCATCATGAGTTGGGAGGCTCTTGATATGCTCCACCCTTTTTCGACTGCGTGCGCTTCTTCCCCCTGACAACACCTCCATTTATGATTGTTGCGTTATGTTATGGAACGATAAGCACGCGCCGAGCAGCCTTCCCTCATTGGCTCTTTCCGCAGTTATGATTTCATGACGTCCTCATAACACCGGCCAATGAGGAGGAGAGGCAGGAAAGAGGGGAAAGTAAGGATGCTCGTGATGTGTACTACTTTGGCGTGATTCTTTCCTTGGAATGCTAAATGTCTTTAGTGTGACAAAATTAAAAAAATATTTTCAAATCAATTACTGACGTTAACGTTTTTCAATTGGCTTTTAAATTAAGAAAGGTTTTTGATTCCAAAAATATTTTTAAAATTTAAGAAATATGAAAATAAAATATTAATTTTCAGGCATTAATTTAAAGATTTAAATAAATATTTTAAACATTTATGATTTTTTCGGATGCTGTTCCTATTATTGTGCACATCCAATGTTAATATGATGGGAAATTGTTAAAAATTCATGAAACTGATACTAATATTGATACATACGTGCAACGTATATTTTAAGATTTTTAAAAGTAATAACACAATTTTATATCTTATAAAATATATTGTCATGAATTTGGGGGGTTGGATTAATGACTTTTGGGTTTTTTAAAGCATGCGTAAGCGTATAATTTTAAACATTTTTTCAATGCCCTCTAAATTTTTAAATAGATTGCAGGTTTGTTTGTATTTTGTGTAATTAATAAAATTATGTGTATTTATGATTGTTTCGAATGGCATGCATTTTTCACATAATATTTTCAATCAATCAATCCATTTTCAATATATATATATATATATATATCTCAATAAAAAATATCTAGCTAAATAAATAAGATAAATGTTATAATCTATCCTATTTATTTAGCCAGATATTTTTTATAAATTCAACAACTGTTACCTTATGAAAATTGTGAAATATATCTTAAAATTCTTTAGATTAAATCCTGCACAATTCAGACTACAGTAAAGGTAGGATATAGTCTTCATTCTAAGCCCTTAATAGATCGAATAAAATAAAAATGGGAATAATCAAAAGAAAAATTTATAACTTTCTTAAAAATTATACATATCATAATTTTCATGAAAAATTATAAGAGTTGTTACTAACTGAAAAAAATTATTACTACTGAGACAAAATAAAGGAAAATTTATGAGAAATTTTTAATGATCTTTAAAATCTTTAATTTTCTTCTAAAATCTTTATTTATTTCATTTCACATAAATAACGTGTTAAAGATAATCACTAGTTTATTTTCTTATCAATAATCAAATAAAATTAAAAGTCCGAAATATTTAATAGAAAACTTTTAAAATTAAGATTGTGAAACGTTATGATAATCAAAAGTTGACATTTTACTTTTTTTTTAATAGTTTATGACAATATCGATGCTAAAATTTTTTTTTTAAGATTATTTGTTAAAACTTTTGTTAAAAAAACAAAAACAAATTTATCATTATTATTTTCATCAAATCCTATTATTTTCATATTATTATCAGTGTCCTATTATTTATTATTATTATCGTATTATTTTTTCGATTGTTTTTCGTACGCGAAGATGATCTAAATTATTGAAAATCATAAAGTTTTACAAATTTTGATACTTGAATTTTATAAAATACGTTATGAAATTTAAGAAAAGAGCCACTATTAAAAAGTATTTCTGGCTAATTTTTTGTTATAATTTCTATTAAAAGATATTAGACTTATTATAAATATTGCATCTTAAATAGCGCAACAAGTTTGTTTAAAAATAGGTAAAGAAATCAAGAAAAAAATTAGTATTAAATATTATTCATTACCATTAAATAATATTCATTTATAAATGTACATTATACATTATTATTTTACAAATTTACATTATTATTTTACATTTTAAAATAACAATTCAATGCTTAAAATTATCATCCCTTTTTAAGAAGTTTTTGCCAAATTATAAACTATTACATGAATGATAAGTATTTGAAAATATTTGAAAAATTCATACTATCGCCTATTTATACTATTTGAAAAAAATAGACGATGGTAAGAAATAATATTTTTTTCAAACATGAAAACAAACATTTCACATTCTGTGATAAATATTTCGAATCAACTCAATGAATTTATCTCCATTAACTTAGTTTCTTTACTTATTTCGAAACAAACTCAACAAAAATAGTCATTTTGAACATGAAAATATAAGTAATTGAATTGATTTGATTTTAAGAGAAAAAAAAATTGTAATTAGTTGTCATTTATAAAAAAAATTTTTGATATTAAAAAATTGCAAGATATAGTAATTCTCTAAATCATTGCTTGGTAAAATATAGTAGTAGGAAATAATTTTTAAATACATGATAATAAAATCATTTTTTCTCAGCTCAAACTCGAAAACATCCCACAACAACATGTTCTCTAAAGAAATGAAAAAAAGCCCGAAAAAAAAAAAAAATGTATTATTCTACCTTTGATTATTCTGTACCTTCACCGGACAATGCCTCCCGAAGGCCACAGAACCATATGGGCGAAAAAATAAAGAGCGAATCACACGTATTTTTCCACCGGATAAAAATGTACCAGGGCAGCTGGTAAACAGAACGCATCGCAAATCCTATCATCCAACGATGCGTAATGCCCCGATGTACCCCTCGCGACTATAACTGTAACCGAGAACTGTCATTGTCTACTAAGGGGCGGAAGTGATTATAATCCTCGGGGTCGGTCAGAACTCGGGTTCGAACCCCCACACCTGAGGGTGTCTCGGCTGTCAGAGATGGGAGATCAGTGGAGCGTGAAACATAACGAGGGAGATGGGTATCATCCCATTGTGAATTTGTGATGTCGGCATTGTTGTTCAAGAGATACTGGAGAGCCGCGCTGTCCACAACCTGAGGTGTTTAAGGCCAAGAATGATGTTGTTACTCGAAAGGACGAGATATTTATCGTTAAAGGGAAAAAAAAAAAAATCATAAATATTGTAGAGAATTTAGAGAACAATTTAGTTCATTCTTTTAACCACGAATTCAATAAATTAAAAACAAAAACATGATTCATGTTTATTATTTCGAAAAAGTTATTATTTCGAAAAAGAGAGTGTTCATTATTATTAATAATAATGTGTTTAATGTTTATTATTTCGAAAAAGTAACTGTTAAAAAACGCTTACTTGTTAACTGAAATTAATATAACTATTTTTTGAACGAAAAGTAATTTAGATTAAATTTTATTTTGTCAAATATTAGCGATATAAAATTATTTACCAAACTTAACAAAAATATTTATGATACTAAAAATTATTCCATGGTGTCATTTCTTATAAGCACTAAAATTAAAATTGGAAGAGCATTTAGTAAAGCATTATATATTTATTGCTTTTTAATTTGTAAAGAATACGAAACTAAAATATAAAAATTGTATTTGCTTTCAGTGTTGTTATTCAGATAATCAATGGGGTAATGCATTATTACGCCATCATTTTTTTATTAAGAAATTTAAATATAGTAATCTCTCAATAAGTATAGTAATAAATCCATAAGTATTCAATCCATGTTTTTTTTTTAAATAATTGGTAACGTCATTAAAATTTCAGTAAGCATTACATTTAATAAAAAATTAAATTAAAAACAATAAATAAAAATAATGAAATGCAAAATAAATATAGATTTTTATTAAATTTATAAATAATTATATGAAATACAAATAATTAAATAAAAAAACATTAAACAATTTGATTAAGATATATAAATTATTATCTAGTTTATATCCAATTATATATATATCAATATGAATATTATTGCTATTATTCAATTATTGTTATTATTCAATTAATTCTAGTTACGACCAATTAATATCTAGTTTTTATTTCTTTTGTAGGAATGTTTCATGACAAATCAATGATTAAAAGAATAGAATACGGATTGATCATAAAAAGGTATTTTTCTTCTAAAAAATATTAAATTTTTTTATACAATATTAAAGTTATTAGAGTATCTAAAAAAAACCTTGAAAATTTTTGTGCACAAGAAAATATTTTATTCTTGGTTATCATTAAAAATATGTGTAAAACTCTTCTGAGATTTCTCATTTGAATGATTTTACTATTGTTTTTTTCTTTTTTTAAGTAAAATTTTCATTGAATTTTTATTGGAATAAATTAAAGTAATAATTGTAAAAAAAAAAAAAAAAAAAAATCGATCAACTTGCAATTTCAAATGAAACAACTTTGCTATATTCAAAGTTTTTTTTTAGCATACTGGAAATGCATTATAAATATTGATGCATATTTTTTGCAAATTCATGTGAAAAGACTTTAAAAAAATCATAATGCGTTGCTACTTAGTTATTAATATTTTCTTAGGTTAACCCCCTCCCTCTTAATAATAGTGTCATTATGTAATAAATGTAGTGTGTGTGTTTTAAATGGCTATTGAAAAAACCTTTCAGATTAAGACTTACGTTAAATTTATATTTTGCTCATTTCTACGATATTTTAAATGGGTTTTGATTTTAATGCCTCTTTTTTTTTTTTAATTAAATAAAATAGAGCTAAATGTTGTCGAACAGGTCTGAATATTTAACTTGCTCGCATCTCACGTTAGAAAGGATACCTCCAGAGATGAGGATATTCGGTGTAAAAAGACAACCTCACAGTGGATGACCCCCTCCCCCACTCCCCCCTAACCACGTGGTCGCATCCACTATCTCTAATTTCCTCCTATTGTAAAAAAGTAAGAGTGGAAGAAAAGAAAAAAAGGGGGGATGGGATGAAAAAAAAAAAAAAAAAAAGCATATATATAAAAAAGTAACACGAAGACGTGAAGACCACATTTTTTATTTTATTTTATTTATTTATTTCGTGTCCCCTTCCCCCACCCACCCCCTCAATTTTTTTTCTAGCAGTCTTTCCAGTGACTGAAAGAATGGAGTCTCATTAATATTTCATGACAATCAGCCGCTTGATTGGACAGACGGACACACGGACGGAAGATTCGCCCAGTCGGGAAAGGAGGGGGGGGGGGGGAGAAGGAGAAAAAAAAATAGGTTAGGAAAATTAAAAAGGCAATAGAAAAAAAAAAGGGGGAGAGACAAGGGTGCCCGGAAGACAAGAGGAGGTGGGAAGGGGTGGAATGAAAGAAGAAAAAGTAGAGACCAACAGTTTTCTTTCGGTCACTCGGGTAGCTCTCTCCCCTATCCTTGAATGATGGTGGGAGAAGTTCTTGAGAGCAGAGCCATCTGTTGATGATCAAGGTAAACATTTGAAAGTATAATTCTGGAAAATTTTTGTTTCGATGCTGAATGTTGGAAACTGCACTCGTTAAATAAAGTAAAAGCGTTATATCTAAATTAAAATGTTAAAATAATAAAGATGTGGAATAATAAATCTCTCTTAATATTTCAACTTTTGTTCTACTTGATAAAAAGCCAACTTTCAAATTAAAATGACTTAAATTCCATAAAATAGCTTAAAATGATTTTTAAAAAATGTATAAATAATCATATAAATAACTTAGGTGATATCTTTTGAAATAAATGACAAAATACGACAAAATGTAATTGTAATTTGGATTATTTTTCAAAATGATACGAATTTTCTTTTGATGTATTTGATGTTAGCATTGTATAACTGATTTAACTCAAAACTTTTATAAATTTATAAAAAAATATTTTGTATTTTAAAACGAGAAAAAATATAGTATAAAAAGGCGTGAACAAAATCCTTCGTCTATTAAAAACTCTTATTTCAATTTCTAAAATACTAAAATAAAATTAAACAAAAAAATTAATTAATTACGTTAAATTAAAATTTTGTACTGGAATAAAAAATATTACCTAAAAAATGTATATTAAATGTGACAATGCCATTCGGATTTTTATTTAAATTAATATGATAAATTAATGTAATTCATCGATTCAATTTTAAAAATTAAAATTTATTTTCGTTACATAATTTGGTTATTAAGAAACGCTTTTAAAATAATATTTTTTGCTCCATTCCGAACAGAGAATTGCTATTGCAATACGTGTTTCTTAGTTTTGTTTGTCATCAACCTTAAAGAAATGACAATAGTTCATTAAATAACGAAATAGCTGTATTATTTAGAGTAAAAAAAAATGTATTCGACACAATTTTTTATGTTTGATGTAAGCATACAAAATTCGTTGAATCATAAAAATCTTTTTTATAAATCTGCTGAAATTTTAAAACATTTTTAAATTAACTAAACAGAATAATAAAAAATAATCATCAGTATATGATAATATTTAATTTGTTACAAATAGTGATGAAATGTATACCTTTCGCAAGAAACATAAATGACGGTAAACTTTCGATTCTTCTTATTATGAAAAATACATCTTTCTCATGGCTTCTTAAAATGTTTTTATTTAAAAAAGTTTTTAAAGAACCTTGCTTTTACCTTAGTCATTTAAAAAGAACAATGAAGATCAATTAAGAGACTATTAAAAGACTAGAAGAACAATTAAAAGCCTATTTTTAAAGAAATCTTTTGTCGACTAATTTTATACATAGATTATCGTTTATTGAATTATTTTGTATTACTTATTTATTATTATTTATTTATTATATATTATTATTATTTATAAGTATAATTTATTTTTAAAGGAATAACGACTTCTTAATATTCATAACGTGTGCTAGAAATAAAAAATTTCGAAATTTCCTTTGCTATGATTATAAGCATGTGTTTTTAAAGTATGTAAAAATATGATCAATAAATCTCTAAAATGTCAGAAATTTAATTTTATTATGATGTATTCAACCATCTAGAAATATTTCATTTAAGAAAACATCAAAACCTTTTCTTATTAACACACATATATACGTGTGTGTTTTTTTAATATGTTTAACTGTATACCTAATTGGTTTAAAAATTTTAAATTTTTGTATACCTATTGGTTGATAAAATATTGCATCCTCTATAATTTTTATTGTCGAGTTGAATTAAACTGCGCAATAAAGTAATATTTATTTTAGATTAAATCTATGTAAAATAAGTCATTTAATTGAAGGTTTATTTACATCTTTAAAACATTTGAATATCGCAAAATATTTTTTTTTATACTTTAATTTTCCTACATCAAAGATTCAATGTTGTAATAAAGTGTTTTTACCCTAAAGTAAACTAGTTATTGGCAATTTAAAATAATTAAATCCAGTCTTATTTTTTAAAGCTTTTTATTTGCCCTTTTCATGTATTGTTATATTCAAGCACTTATTTCCAATTTTTCAAAAGTTTTAATTACTCAGCATCAGATGGCATAATCACAACATTAAATTCAGTTAAAGTTAATGCCAATTTTTTCTTCAAACTTCCTTTTTTAATTTTAGTAATGGTCAGCTTGATTTTAGTTTAAGTAACTTTTAACTTAAAATATATTAAAACAAATGTAGATGATCTCAAAAGTAATGAGTTACGTAGCAATTTTATGCATATACGCGTAAAACATAAAGAATATTACCAATTATAAAATTATCATTGCTTATTTTTTCAATGAGTAAAATATTTTCAACATTTTCAGTTTCAAACTTAAATCTAGTTCTAAAATTTAATTCATTTTTACTGTTTAGTTTAATTCCTCAGCTTAAATAACTTTTAACTTAAAATTTATTAAAACAAATGAAGATGATTCTCAAAAGCAATGATTTATGGAGCAATTTTTTGCATATACATGTAAAACATAAAGTATATTACATATTATAAAATTATCATTGACTAATTCTTCAATGAGTAAAATTTTTTCAGCATTTTAAAGTATAAACATAAACATAGTCCTAAAATTTAATTCATTTTTACTGATTTCTTTCCTTTTTTAATCATTCAAATAATTTTTTTTCATTAAATATTTATCAACTAAAACAAATATTTATAAAAATAATCGAAAGGGAAAACAGTTAATCCTTAAATATTTTTAGCCAAGTAAAAAATACATAACGATAAATGCAGACTAAGCAAGATCTTTTAACAATACGAGTTCAATTTTTGCCTTGCAAAAAATTGAACCATGCATATTAAATGAAAAAAAAAAGCATTACGTCTTTTTTATTGATGGAATTTTGTATCAAATTTTACGAATGAAAACTTCCCAGATAATTTTTTTTTTTCATTTCCTATTCGAGGCTGTATTAATACTTAAAAGTAATTTGTCGTTCCCCATTTTAAATGTTTTACTGAATTTGTAGAGTATTGTTCGAAATCATTCAGCAGGAAGCCATTCAGTGTGTAAGCCGGGACGTCCATCTGGCTCGTTTAGACTGCCATTAGATCTCTAAAATTTGGCTGCAAACACTGGTCTTTGTGGTAATTCTTAACGCATACAAAATTAGCACAGCTTTATCCCTCTTTACGCGACCCACCCCCTCCACAGGGGAGACAGGGATTGAAATTGCATTCCCTTCTCCCAACTACCACCCACCGTTCGAATCTTCCATCAGGGGACGTTGGCAAGAGCAGGTGGCATTTTTGGTTACTGGAAGACGAAGCAATTGATGCTCCTGCGCGAGAGAGGTAACTGATTGCTTTGATTGACCCCCGACCCCCGGAATGGAGCGAAACTCCCCCCTATCAAACTGTCAACCCCCTCCCCGCTGGATAAAGGAGGCCTTCCACTATCACGGAGTCGGTGTCTTGCTGTTTTTATTTGCAAATGCGAGAGGTAACTAACAGTTGTGTGAGAAATGGCGTGTTAGTGGCAGTAAGTAGGTATTGTCGCTCTACGGGTTTTTTTTCATTTGTTTATTTAAATTTCTTTTCTTTTCTTTTCTTTTTTTTATTTAAGAGGGAGGATGAAAGTATCCTCATCCTTCTTTCTTCTTCCGATTTATTTTTTCTGTCCCCCTCTTCTTTTCCTTTTTACCCTTGTAAAGGATGGCGTTGAGGGTTGTGAGCCAATTTCGAAGTCGTTACTTTAGAGCGAGCTTTAACTGCAAACCGTCAATAAAATTACCTGCCTCGTTGGTAGGAAAAGTTTTTTTTTTTTTTTTTTTTTTCAGTCATTTCTTTCTCTTTAGTTTGTTCTTTTTAATTGCTTAAAATTAGATGCAAAAAAATTTTTGCTGTAGTAAAATCGGGAATTGAAGCAGTTGAACTTTTAATGCAAGATTCATTTTTAAATAGTCATTTTTTAAATTTCTCTTGTTAAACTAAATATACTGTATTGTTGAAAGTAAAATCGATAGCTGTCTAATTCAATGCCCGCAGTATGACACTGATAATAATTTGACCCCGCCAAGAAATCGTAAATTCCCTTAAGTCATTGAGATTTTTATGTACTTTTTCCCATTTAATTTTTTTAAATTCTAACAATGAATTAGTGTTTGAAATAAATAAAAACTTCAATATATTTTTTTCTAAGATATTTCTCATTTTATAGATTGAAATCTCTGGTCTCTTCAAAAATATATGAAGGGAAAAAATTCCTTGAAAAGAAATGCCGAATTGCCAAATTATGTTCCAACTTTTTTGCCATCGTGCACAGATTGTAGAATATTTTTTATTAATAAGTATTGTTAAATTTGAAATATGAGGAAGTGTGAACGGGAACATCTTTCCTTAAAATACAGTTTATTCTTGGTATCCCTGGTCTAAATCCATCAATATAAGTATCATAAAACATATTTCATACATCATTAATATATAAATGAGATTGTTTTTTTAAAAATTCATATTTAGTCAAACAGTTATATTAACAATTGGCAATTTTTTTTATTAGCATTATTTCTTGCTGCCAATGAGGTGATATAATTCATTTTAGAAAAAAAAATGAGAAAATTTTTAAACGAAATTTGAAGTCATTTTGCAATATTTTCAAAATCAGAGTATGAGTAGCAAAATTAAATTTTTTAAGTTGCATGGAAAAAATCAATAAAATTAATATAATTTATTTTAATAACGTCTTTTGAAGTTTAAATAAATTTAATCTATATCATCAACAATACATCATTTAATTTTAAAATTATGAAAAAAGTATTCAAAATATAAATATCTGCTAATTTGATAAATTTTAACAAAAATCATACTTTAATAAATACGATTTATATATCTTTGGAGGTACATTGATTTTTAATATAATAAAAAATAAACATAATTTTACTTTTAAGAAAGTAATTTTGTTAAAACAACAACTCGGCTATCAATAAATTTAAACTTATTTAATTAAAGCCTAAAGGAATGCTAATAAAGCATTGAACACAATATTATTTTAAAAAATTGTAGTTTAAGTCAATGTCATACTCAATGTAATTTTTCCACTTTCAACATAACTAAGAAAAAGTTCATTTGGACATTAATTGATTAAAAAGTAGCTCACACTAAAATCTCATTAAGGATTCTTTCATTATACTAACTAGCCACCACTATGGTGAATTTTTTCTTTAAAAAACAACTTATTTTCAATTTTTTTTTTATCGCTGATTGAAAGTTAAAAAAAAATTTCTTAGCCTAGAGGTAAATGTGTATGAATTTCTCTTTTTTAAATTTATGTATAGCTTCATTGAGCAGAAATACACTGAAGTGACAAAAGTCATGGGATACCTCTTAATATCGTGTCGGCCCTCCTTTCGCCCGGCGAAGTGCAGCATCTCGACGTGGCATGGACTCAACAAGTCGTTGGAAGTCTTCTGCAGGAATATTGAGCCATGATGTCTCGATAGACGTCCATAATTGTGAAAGCGTTGATGGTGCAGGATTTTGGGCACGAACAGACCTCTCCATGATGTCCCATAAATGATCGATGGGATTCATGTCGGGCGATCTAGGTGGCCAGATCATTCGTTGGAATTGTCCAGAATGTTCTTCAAACCAATCGCGAACAGTTGTGGCCCGGTGACATGGCGCATTGTCATCCATAAAAATCCCATCGTTGTTTGGGTACATGAAGTCCATGAATGGCTGCAAGTGATCTCCAAGTAGCTGAACATAAGCATTTCCAGTCAATGTTCGGTCCAGTTGCATCAGAGGACCAAGTCCATGCCATGAAAAAACAGCCCACACCATTACGGAGCCACCACCAGCTTGAACAGTGCCTTGCTGACAGTTTGGGTCCATGGCTTCGTGGGGTCTGCGCCACACTCGAACCCTACCATCAGCTCTTACCAACTGAAATCGTGACTCATCGGACCAGGCCACGGTTTTCCATTCATCTAGGGACCAACCGATATGCTCACGTGCCCACGAGAGTCGCTGCAAGCGGTGTCGTTCTGTCAGTAAAGGCACTCGAGTCGATCTTCTGCTGGAATAGCCCAAGAAAGCCAAATTTCTCCGCACAGTTCTAACAGACAAGTTCCTTGTACGTCCGACATTGATTTCTGCGGTTATTTGACGCAGTGTTGCTTGTCTGTTAGAATTTACGACTCTTTGCAGACGTCGCCGGTCTCGGTCGTTAAGTGCAGGCGGTCGACCACTGCGCTGTCCATGGTGGGATGTTATGCCTGAAATTTCATACTCTCGGCACACTCTTGACACAGTGGATCTGGGAATGTTGAATTCCCTAACGATTTCCGAAATGGCATGACCCATGCGTCTAGCTCCAACTGACATTCCGCGTTCAAAGTCTGTTGATTCCCGTCGTGCGGTCATCATCACGTCAAAACCTCTTCACACGAATAACTTGAACAGAAATGAAAGCTCTGCGAAAGCACTGCGCATTTATACCTGTTCTACGCGATGCTACTGCCATCTGAAAATTTGCCTATTGCTATCCCATGACTTTTGTCACTTCAGTGTAAGTACATTTATAAAATAGGTCATGCGTAGTTTTATTATAATGGAGACTCTGTTCTTTTATGGATTCACATTTACATTCGTATTCTTACTATCACCCTCTGTATTAATTTACTGATTTCAGATGCCATTTCCTCCAAATATGTCATTTATCCCTTCATACACTGAAATACTAAACATAAATCCTGAATTACTTGCATCCCAAACTGCAATATCAATTAAATTCCTTGTGACAAAAATGAGCAACAAATTCTAAATATTCTTCTCTTGTTATTTCTATCCAATAATCCAAAGATTAAGTTGAAAGATCAAAAGAATCATTGTGAATATTTTTGACATTCCTGTTGTCCAACATTTAATCGTTTATTGAATGTCACAATTTCTGGTTCTGCATTCAGTCAGTTTTCTGCTACCTACAAATCAAATTAAAAGTTCTCTTTCTTTTTTTTTTCAGCTAAGTTAAACAAGAATTGATAGAAACTCATTCATCCTTGACTTCTTTCCTTCTTTTTTTTATTTATTTTTAATTTATTTTTTTATTAATTTTTACGACTTCCTCTGCGTTTGAGGAAAAATGTAAGTGTAAAAATATGCTTCTTCTTCATCTAATTAATTGAAATTAATTTTCATAATATTTGAAAAATATTTTCCATATTATCGAATAATCAAAGTGGATATCTTAGACATTTATAACTTACAGTTCTCAGTACAATAGTTTAAATTATTAAGTCAATAGATTACAAATTATATATTTATTTTTCCATTTTTTTTATACCTTTATTTTCAGATAAGTGGCTTCCATTTTTTTTTTGTTAGTATTTCGTTACTACTTAGATTTCATCATAATATGTTGTTACTGTTATTTTACTACTATACATTAGATATAAATGGCAATTATGAACAACGTGTTATGAAAGATTTTTGAATTTAAGAATAATTTTATATTAAAGTTTTATGAAAATGTAATTTTTATTTCCATAAATTATGATTTTTTTTTCCACTAAAAGAAGTAGATTTCCAGTTGTTCTTTTCTGTGTCTCGAAAGTTTTTGTTAATTATGTTGTTTTTAGTGAAGATGACAATTATGGTGTTTTTCTTTTTTTTAACACTTTGCTAATAACCATTTTCATTACTTTCAAATAAAATCAGATCAAAATTGATTAAATGTCTAATGTGGCATGGTCATGGTGTTTAATTATACACCTACAGGTATTTATTATTAGGTTATAGGTATTTATTGCCCATCACAGTTAAATGATCCCCTAAAGATTAACAACAACAGTACATCATTATTAAATGTAGGCATTTAATAATGCAAAATAGTGGTATTTTTGCATGCTTTTGATAATAAATTAAATTTAAAAAATATAATTTGAATCTTCCAACCTTTTACAATGTATTTTATTATTATTAAATAGTTTTTTTTAATTAATTCTAAATTTGTTATTGTTTTTGCTGTTGTTATGGTGTTTGTTGTCGTTTTTTTTTATTAATTACAAGTTTCAAGCTTTTGACAACAAATCTAATTTAATAAATATAGTTTGAATCTTCCACCCCTTTATAATGTATTTTATTGATTTTTTTAATTAATTCTAAGCATGCTATTCTTTTTGCTATTGTTATTATTTTTTTTTTTTATTAGTTGCACGTTATCTCGTTTTACGGATTTAAAAATATTTTTTTAAGAAGAGGTATGCAACCTCTTTTTTACAGATAATAGTGTACCGTTCGACAAAAATGGTTGTGAATCCCGTTATAAATTTTCATTGGATGTAAAATAAATAATAACAATACAAATAAAAAATGATTTAGATATATTTTTTTAATTTTTATTATTTTTCAGCCATGAAAATTTTTAAAAAGTATTTTTTTTTCTTATATCAATTAGTTAATTATATTAATTGATATGAAATATTAAAAAAAAAAAAATTTGATTTGAGAAATTTTTTTTTATTTATTTGTTGAATTTTTTATTTGCCTACAGTGCTGAATACTATGAAAGTTAAATGCAATAAAATGCAATTTTTTATAGTAAAAAATTATTTACTATATTTTTTTAATTCGATCATTTCATATGACCACAAAAATGATCATATGAAATGATATGATCATCTGATAAAATATGATAAAAAATTTATGAACATATGATATGAAATATATGAACATATGATATGAAATATATGAACATATGATAGGAAATATATGAACGTATGATATGAAATATGAAATATAATATGAACATATGATATGAAATATAATATGAACATATGATATGAAATATAATATGAACATATGATATGAAATACAATATGATCATATCATATGAAGTGATTATATGATATGATCAATATCATTCATATGAGATATAAACAAAAGTGAGTAATGAAACAAATTATTGTTGAATATTTTTCCTCTTTTATTTTTTGAGCATCCCAAGCAGGAAAAGATGTGCTTTCGGGCTGTTACCCTTACATCTGCACTATTAATGATGAAAATGAGTGCAAAACTGATGTGCAGTGTTTGATTTCTGGCAATCTACATTCTCCAGGGTCTGATCAATTCCTCCTGAAAAGTCTTCGATCCGCTTCCCCGCAACACTGCACATCCACCCGTACAACGTTTCGTCTTTGATTGGACAGCCACAGAAGAAATTACTGCAGCCACAATTCCTGACATTCCACTTGACCGGACGTACATGAGGTTGCCCCATTCCCTTTCCTATTGGTCACTCCCTGACGAATGACCACATTCGAAATAAACCGGCTCCTTCCATCCATCTATTATCCCACCCCCGCCACCGCCGCCACCACCACAACATCTGCCCAGACGATACTGCCAGAAAGAATCAAAGAAATAATAATAATAAAAAATTCCTTCTGCGAGAAGGGAAAAAGGACAACAAGACTAGAAGAAAAAAAAAAAAACTGTCCCTCCTTTAGCCGGGCTCCGTCTATTGGTCAAACCGATATGAGTGCGAGAGTTGGCTTTTTTATTGGCAATTATCCTTTATATGGTCGCAAACAATGGACTAAGTAAAATAAGGAAGGCGAAGGGGCCCCAGAATGGAGTTGGGAAAAAGAGGGACTAGATTAGAAAAAGACCGAGTAAATTCTGTCTTGGACAGTAAATACTGCGATCGGGAGGGGGCCAGCAGTATAACCGTGACCGGGAAATTGCTTGACCAGGCAAACTCCGGTGCGGGGTCAAGTGGCATAGGAATTAACGTTGGAGAGAGGTAACATTTCCCAATATTATGCTTGCCAATGAGAGGAGGATATTGTCTTTTATTGACCATAGCAGTTGGGAAAAGATAAAAAACGTGCTTGACAGGGGGGACTCCAAACTGCCCTACCCCCCACAGGCCCTCAATTCGTTTGGTAAGGGTCAACTATTCTAGTGCAAGTTTTCTTAGTGGTGTAGAATACATAGCACTTGAATGTATTACAGCTTCTTACAGTATGTTGATGCGAAAGTTAATCAACATTATTTTCAAATCTTATAAATTTTAATGCTTTAAAAAGACATACGAAGAATTCTTTGGCAAATATTTTATTTGAAAAAAATTGCAATTTTCCCATTATATTTAATGATAGGGTTTTCTTGAAATTAAAAGCTGTTCAAAGACACACAGAGTACAAATTAATATCGAGCAAAACAAAGTTTTTGGAAATAGAATTTATATAATTTAGCATTTATATAATTTAATATATAATGATTTATTACAATAATTGCATGAAAATTAAAACATAAAATAGTATTAAAATATTT
Source organism: Caerostris darwini (assembly GCA_021605075.1). Lineage (NCBI taxonomy): Eukaryota > Metazoa > Arthropoda > Arachnida > Araneae > Araneidae > Caerostris > Caerostris darwini. Next base: position 435,060 of record BPLQ01012409.1, on the reverse strand, counting down.
AGTTAAAATACTATTAAAATAAATAATATTTAAACTATATTTGAATTTTGATTGATGATTGGTTTTATATTGAGTTTAAGGTTTTTAATTGTCATATTTTATTATTTTTTAAACTTTAGCAGTGGAATTAAATTAATATATTTTAATATGATGCCAACTCTACATTTTATAAGATATTGAATAACTAAGAATAATGTTAACATAAATAAAATGTTAGTTTTGTTCATCATGCCATTACTTTTATAGTTAAACATTTACTTTTGTTATTCATTTTAAATCAATAAATTTTGAATGCTTGAGTATCGTATATCAGACAGTGATATAATAGTATAACGTTTTAAAAGAGTAGTTCCTTTATAAAGATTTTATTTTCACCGTTGTCAAATTCTTTTATCTGTAGTATTTTAACAGCATTTGGATAAATTGAGGTTAAACAGTATAAGCGAGCATACATCTCAAAGCACCTAATCAAGTCAAATAAGTGTTTTCAAAGATTTTAGACGACATTCTGGTCAAAATGAGTAATGAGTTGATTTTTAAATATTACTAAACTGAATTTTATCTCAGAAAACAGTGTCGAAACGCCTTAATTGATTTTTGTACTTATAAGATTTTTTTAGGCTTAAGATAATATCGTTAATTTTCTGAAATAAATTTATTTTAAGTAATAGAAATTTTTTCATTAAATTGCACGTCTTTGCAACATAACTTTGTGTAGATATTTAACTAATTTATTTTATAGAGAACTCTTTGACTTAACTTGGACCAAACTAACCCTTATTCCAGTAAATAATGCTTACATACCAAACCAATGCTTGATGTAACAAAATTCTGCTTAGGTAATATTAACTGCTAATTAATAATTAATTAGATCATAATAATAATATTAATTGCTAATTAATAATTAATTAGATCATAATAATAATATTAATTGCTATTAGATATAAATGATTTAAATGCACAAAAATAAGTGTTTATTGTATATGTAAATTTACATTACATATATTACATAACTAACTTTATAGTGATCTAACTTAAGGATGAAAAATAGAATCTGAATCAACTTAAATAATCTTAAAAATTACTATAAATATAAAAACCTTTTCCAAATCATTGATGCCATTTAGAAATATGCTGAATTTTTTTTTTCTATTACAAGATGCGTAATTAATATGAATAATTATCAAAACTATCTTCTTTGAAACTTCTGGTTTATTTTGTAATTTGAATGTAGTTGACTTTATGTTAAGATTTGAATTTTCCCTTTTAATTAGTCTTTTGCATATTACTGCTTCAATTGTTCTTTGTTATATTTTTGTTACCATTATTCTCACACTTATCGTTGTTATTTTGTTAACATTATTCCCATACTTATTGTTAATTTATTAACGTTATTCTCATATTTATTATTGGTATTTTTTCAACATTACTCCCAAACTTATTGTTATTTTACACTTATAGTTGTTATTTTGTTAAAATTATTCCCACACTTATTGTTGTTTTTTGTTAACATTATGCCCACACTTATTGTTCTTATTTTATTAACATTATTCCCACACTTATTGTTGTTAACATTATTAATGCATCCATGCCAAAATCAATTTTCAAAAAAAGAGCATGTTTGAATGAATTACAAAATATTTTTGAATTTTTTACATATATGGATTGATACAAAATATTTCAAAAATGGAGAAAAATGAACTTTTTATATTGAAGTTGTTTATTTCATTTACAGAAAGATTTTTTTTTTTTTTTTACTTTCTTTAAAAGTTGTGAACTTTTCAAATTCTTAAAATTAGAATGAGGAAGTTTTAATATTTTTAAAAAACAAACAATTTAAAATAAGATTCTTGCAGTTCGATTAGAACAGGAAATAATTACTTTAACTAACAAGAGGAATTTGATATTTTGTTTCGTAAATGTTAAATGTCAAATGAATGCTAAAGTTCTTTTTTTTCAATTAAATATATTTAAATATTTTACTGGAGAAATTCACGCTCAACTTTCAAGCAACCTGATTTCAGTATTTCAGTGAAAACTACTGTTACTAGGCATATGACAATTGGGTACATATGTATCTCCATTTTGAAGTTTAATATATCCAATTGCCAAATAGAAAACACGACAAAATTTTAAATTTTAAATATTATTTTAATATTAATTATATTATTTTAAATTATTAATTTTGTGATTAATTAAATTTAAATATTATCACTTTGTACACATTAAATTACGGTAACGATGTTAAATTATGGTAACGATCACGTTCAAATCACAGTTTTCGTGAAGGAAAACAAATCGAAATTTTTCGATTATTTTTAGTTTAAAGGTCAGCCCTTTCTAAAGCAGTTTTGAGATAATTTTTAGAGTCATTAGAAGTCAATACACCATTTTTTAATCACGAGCTATTAGGAATACTAAATTCATGCATTTAAAACTTTAAATTAAAAACTGCATTTTTTTCAACACTGCCACGCGATAACAGTCATAACTGTTACTATATCTTTTAAAATCTATTGAAATTTTAGCAATTCATTGTATATATTAAACTGAAAGATTTTAAATACATTAATTCAGAGATGATGAGTAATTGGCATTCTGGTTAAAAATTTTACTTTTTTTTCTTGTATTTTTGCTAAAATTTACTCAATTCGCTATATTTTAGAATAATATCACACTTCTGGGGCCTAATGATCGAGTGACTAGCTCTCTGGCGCTCAGTGCCGCAGGTTTCGGGTTCGAGTCTAGGCTGTTCCATGGATGTTTGTAGTGGTTCGTAATTCACTTTAAATCGTAGGTCCCGGTCTAATATATGGGCAAAAGGCTGACAACCCTACCCCTTAAAAGAAGAAAACATCTCAGGTTTCGAATTCTGCCAGCAGGCAGAGACGGCCTTGGCCCACCATGGTACTGTTGCTCCAATGAAGACTAAGAATCATTCTTCTAATTCAGTGCATGCATAATGGAAATATATTTGTATTTGTGCAATTAAATGTGATATGTTTTACACATTAATTAATTAAAATTTATTAGCGAATATGTCGACATTAGTACTAACGCTTATTTTCATTTGAAAATTATTTTTATAAGCCTTCATAAAATGAAGAAAAAACTTTTTTTATGGCCTTATGTAATTTTTTTTTTGTAACCACTGTTTTAAAATCTTATCACTTTTAAAAGAAAATAATTTATTCCAATTTTTTTGCTTTGTTTCAGAGAAGGCTTTGTGATTCAGATTCTTTTATTTTACTTTTTTTTAAATGGGAGATCTAAAAACTTCTATGATAGGAGCTTTTCTTTCATAATCAAAAATTAGAGTTTCGAAAAAAAAAAAAAAAAAAATTCCAAATAAAACTGGAGACAATAGAACAAGAGAGAACATTTACTGCACAAGCGCGTTCCGCAATCCTTAGGGAGCAATACCGTGGTACGAACTTGGGCCACTGTCCCTCACAAACGCACGCTCATGCGAACCAGACGAGCGGGAAAACTGGCCTTAGGGCACTACCTCTGATATCTAAAATAAACTTCCATACGAGAATTGAGATTGACCAGCCTTTCAATTGGTTGTTTTATAGGCTCGTTGTTTTGCCTTTATTTTTTAAACTCCCCCGTGGTACTTGTGGGAGAGCATGAATTGTTTGGTTAAGAACAACTATATAAGCTTCTCAAAACAGGGTATGGTATTAAAGAACTCTTGATTCAGTTTCAGCCCATTACGGGCCTACCATAAGAAATGATTCCTTGTTTGTTTTGCTCCCTTACCGTTACGGTTAAAGTTTATTTTTAGAAGAGGAGGAAAAAAAAAATTCCACGTTGCGAAAGATTCCCCTCTTTTTATTTTAAAGTTTTTGTGTTTTAAACTGAAATAGGACTGATGAAACAGTGAATTGGGGGGAAGTAAAAAGTTTTCGCTGGGATAAAGTTAAAACGTTTTTAAGTTTATCGAGTTTAGATTCGATTTTTTTTTTTTCCCAGAAATTGAAAATGTTCCACTAATGTAGTTTCCGTTTATAAAACTAAAGAGATCGTCTGTGTCTCAATTTAAAATCTCGTGGTGGCGGTTGAAACAATTTAAATTCTTTTGTTTTATCAATGCTGGAATTTTAACAACAAATGTGTTCTTTGCTTTTATAAGTTGCAACTGACAGAAGCATTACAAGCAATACCGACATGGATTCTGATTAAAAATTCCTTAAATAATAGATGTAGTTAAAAATTAGCAAGTTTTTACTCATTAAAAAGTATTATTGTAGCTATTGGAGAAAAAATCGGACCAAAAATTAGATATTTATTTTGCTTTAATAATATCTCTTGAGCTGAAATAACAGTCTAAATTATAATTCTAAGGTATTTTGATAAACTATTTAATTAGGTTTCCATTTTTTGCTTTTAATTTTCTTTTGTATATGATTTCAGATATTTTCTGTTGGATTTAAGGCTCAATTCGCGTGTTTATCGTACATTGTGCCCTTTTTCCCAATTTATGATGATTCTGCATCCAAATGGCGGGAAATTATCCTCCTAAAAGACTTGGAGTTATGATGTATGGTAATAATTTAAATGACTATAAAGGGAATTACACTAATTATTACTTTTATTCATTAATTGATTTCTCTATATCTATTAAAAGGATTTATCACAAAATTATTAAAACACCACCAAAGCATTAAGGATATAGAACCTCCAAAAAGATCAGATATAGATTTACTTCATTAGGTTGATTTTTCATTCTTCTTAACTTTATCTAGCAGTATTTTTGATTCGTCTAATCACATGGTAGATTTCCATTGATCAAATAGCCATCCTGTCTCTAAATTTTTATACACTACTAAAACATCACCAAAATATTAAGGATACAGAACAATAAGTCAATAAGATCATATATGGATTTACTTTCTTCTTGGCCTTATCTTGCAGTATTTTTGATTCGTCCAATCACATGGTAGACTTCCATTGATTAAATAGCCACCCTGTCTCTAAATTTTTGTACACTCCGATTCGATTTTTTTAAAACTTCAGAGTTTTCAATAAGATCATCCATAGATTTACTTCATTGGGTTTATTCTTCTTGACTTTATCTTGCAGTATTTTTGATCCGCCTAATCACATGGTAGACTTCCATTGATTGATAGCCGTCCTTCTGTAAACTTTTGTCCTTGCCGATAGCATTTTTTTTTTTTAAATTTATTTTCATTTTTATTTATTTATTTGTTAATTTTTGTGGATAGGGGTTAACACTTATTTCAATCATAATATTCTACTTTATTTATTCGTTCGATTAATTTTTTTCTTGCAGCTTACATTCTACATGAAATATGTGACTTAAAGTAGCACTTTTATAGTTTGAAATCTGTTAAGAAACATGACCTATGATGATTTGTAAAAAAAATTTATTTTATTTTTATAAAAATTTTATGTACATCATCGTGGAAAGGTGTTCTTTGCTTACATTTAAAGGTTCTGTCATTTTTGTATTGTTATGGTTTTTTCACCAAATTTCAGTTTCCATTATTTTGTAACTATTAATTAATACGACCTAGTTTTTCAGTAATTATCTTGTTTCCCTATTTATCTACATATAAAATTATGATACATTTTTGTTTAAGGTATTATTAAATTAATAAAATATAACCACATAAATAAACATCATCATCTTTGGCTCAACAGCCCCATGATGGGCCAAGATCGTCTACCTGCTAGCAGATTTCGAGACAGGAGATGTTTTTTTCTTTACGGGGTAGGATTGTCAGCCCTACGCTTTATGCTCAAGTCATACTAGATTTTGACCTACCTATATATCATAAAAGGATGGAAAGGGGGCGCAGCTCCTGTTGTGATGGAGCATCCTTAGGTAGAAGTCTGACTTGGCTCCGTGAAACTGACTTTTTACTGAGTAGGGTTGTCAACCCTAAGCCCAACTCTTTACAGTCATATTAGACCGGGACCTATGACTTAAAGTGGATTCCGAACCCCTACAAACATCCATGGCACCGTTGGGGCTTGTGGTACTGAGCGCCAGTCAATCGGTTATCAGGCCCCTAACTATATACATAAATTATAATAAATGTTTGAAAGAATCAATATATAATATGTCCTGTGATTTCATTTGAAAATACATTATAATTTTCATTTTTTCCCCTTTTACATTTAAGTATACCAAAACTAATTTTAAAGATATGTTAAAATAATTTGTTGTGTATTATTTATAATAAAACATGTATTGTTTTTTGCTTCATTTTTTTTTTTATTTTAACTTAATTTCTTTTATTAAATCAGAGTTTTCTTTAATAAGAAACTGGATTTGTATGTGTGTGTGCGTTAAAATTTACAAATTTTCCTACTTTTTATTTTAACAACACATGATGAAAAAACACATCGGGGCTTTCTTATTTGTAATGAAAGAAAAATAAAATCTTTGTAATGAAAGAAAAATAAAATCTTTAATGTCAGAAATTAGAAAAACTCGAATACCTGCCTCCGAGAAATTTAGAAGGCTTCCTAGAAGAGAAAAAAAAACATGATGCGTCTAAGTAACCACCAAATTTCATTCCAACGGTATATATTTTTTTCTCTTTCTCCTGCATTTTCATTTTAAGTTTCCATTATTTTCTTCCGTTGCCAAAGCGAGTTTCTCGAGTTAATTATTTTTCCAGACCAATGGAGGCTGTGTTACAGCGCGTGATTATTCACGACGGTGTCAGAGATCGTCTGCTCATTCATCAGTCACGTGGTACACGCGGCGGAAGGGGAGAAAACTTTTACATCATAGCGCGGGACGATGGAAAATTCATTCCATTCTGTTCTTTTGCATTCTTTTTATTTTCTTTTTTCATTTCATTTCTTTTTTTTACTTTTTATTTTTATTATCCCAATCTGACGCGTTTTTTAATTTGGATGCGTTCGCCGCAAAGCATTGTGGCACCTTCCCATTGTAGGGGGCTCAGCTGGGCTTTTTTGCGATGTTGAGCCTAATTTATTGTTTTCTTTGAATAATTTTAAGCACGTAGGTAATTGATGGCGCGGGCTCCTAAATTCTCGATGTGATACATCGTAATTAAAAAATAAATAAAATAAAAATAAAATCCCGGATCAAAACAGCCTGATGCGATTTCATTACAAGCAAATTAATCTGGCAAGCGTAAAATAAAAAAAAAATTTTTTTTACTGTAATTTATTACGAATTTGAAAAATCTCCTGGCGAAATTGTTTTTTTGGGGGTATTTTTCACAGCTTTATGTTCTTTCCATTATATTAAAAAAGTAAAAAAGAATCTTTAGATTAAATTTACATCCCTGTAGGTTAAAATATTGCTAGAATTGCTTTTTTCAGAAATTACTAATAGCTTTGATATGTTGTTAATATGTCTTTCTAATATGTACATTATAATACATCTCGTAAAATTTAATATATATATATTTTATAAATATTATAGATTATATATTATAAAACTTTAAAAATAATAAATAAATATAAATCCGTATATGGAAAGTTAAATCATCATATGTTTTTCGGATAACTTCATTCCCATACAAAAATTTATTTCATGTTTTTAATGTTATGATTTAAGCATATATTTAATAAATAGGTGACAGAAATAAACAAAAAATATTTCATAAATTTTACTAAATAATAAGAAGAAAAATAAAAATAAAAAATTCCTAATGAAAATTTACTAAAAAGTTATTATTTTGAGTTTTCAAATTATTTTATTTAAAATTAGATATTCTAAATTAAACAAAAAGTTTTGATTTATTAATATTATTATCGATAGCATAATTTTTCACTTAGTTTAAAAGAAGCATTGCAATTGGTTAAAAACTTTTAAATATGTAATCATTTATACCATAATATATTGTGTAAAAAAAAGTAAACTCATGAGAACTTAATTATGGATAGTAGATGTCTTAGTGAGGCCTGATGACCGAGTGATTAGCGTTCTGGCGCTCGGTGTCACAGGCTTCGGGTTCGTGTCTCGGCGGTGAAATGAATGCTTGTAGTGGTGCGGAATCCACTTTAACCCGTAGCCCAGTCTAATATGATTGTTGTGTGTAGTGCAAACAACCCTACCCCGTAAAGAGAAAGCATCTCCTGTCTCGTAATAAGCCAATAGGTAGAAAATCTTGACCCACCATTGGGCTGTTGCGCCAATGATAGATATCCTAGAAGATATCCTAATATTACTTACATTTTTGCATTATTTTCAAATTTAGATATTTCTATTCATTTTTCTAGATATGTGGAGCTTATGTCTATTTATTTTTATTAGTACTAGATAAAAATTTAGCTGATTTTAAATAGTTTAATTTGAGACTTAAGGACCGTTCAATAAATTAAAAAATGTAATTATCGAGTGATGATTTTAAATAGTTTAATTTGAGACTTAAGGACCGTTCAATAAATTAAAAAATGTAATTATCGAGTGATTTTTTTTATATTAAATTTATAATACATGCACATTAAATTTATAATACATGCATTTTCTACAAATATACTACACCAGAGACTGTTTATTAAAAATTAAGTATTTCACTTTAAACTTATACCATTCCTCGAACAATCGATAGATGATACAAAAACATTAAATCAATCGATCTGTGGAATTTCTTGAGGAAAAGCTACGAGATGAATTTTGCGAAAACACGTCCCCTCCAGCAGTCTTGGAAATGCCATCCCTATATTTTCGCACGTAATCCAATTACTCCAATCATCTCCTTTTCCCTTTATTAACCAAATCAATTACTGCAGAGACGTCCTCTCATCTCAAAGAAAAATGCATTATGGATCCGAAGGACCCTTTTTATACATAAATAATCTCTCTCTGTCTCTCTTGAGGAGGACGAGGAGGGGGCGGAGGAGGAGGTCTTTCAGCCAATTTACATCTTCCCCGAAAAGTTCCTCCCAAACGCCTTAACTCAATTAAGAGGGGGCCCGCGAAGGTTACACATTAAATTTCTGCTACATAATTTCTCCTAAACGGATTAGTGCGGAGTGTAATGAAGCCAATTAGACGGTTCCCAGTTCGGCAATTACATTTAATTGGGCCGGAGTCCTCTGGCTCTATGATACATTATTCAGTATATGTGCGCGGCCATTGTCAAATCCATTAGGGCGACACGGGGTTACATTGTTGTCCGGTAATTAAGGGCAATTAAGAGGCAGCGCGACCGGTGATAACAGCCTCGGCCCTGCTGAATGGAATGCCTTTTGTCGATGCGATTGCAAGCGCGGGTTATGTATTAGTTATAAGGAACACACACAATGAGCGGCATTAAAAAGGAGCACAAAGCGTGTCTTCGCGCCGACAACGGGAAAAGCTTTTAAGGGACCAGATTGTTTAATAACTCGACATTTCCCTCCTCCAAGATTCTATTATAGGGTCCTCGCAACAATGCTGTCGAATTAAACCCGTCCTTCTCTTCTCGCCTATGTATTCATATATAGATTTGATCTGAAACCATCTACAACACGTTATATATATAAAAAAATGAAATTTTCCGTACAAATTGTATTTATTTAATAGTTAATATTGTGGATAACTTAAACATAATTTTATGTATGAGTATAAAATTATGCATCACTTATTATAAGAAACACACACAATATACTCGTACATATAATAAGCGATTCTATAATAGGAGCACAAAACTTGATAATAAAAAAGGTGTACAAAAACGTAATCTTAAAATGGAGCACAACAATAAGTGATATTAAAAAAGGTAAATACTTAAAAGGGACCCCAAAACGTGTCTATGTGACTATGACGTGTCTTTGACTATGTAAAAAGCGTGCCGTTGTTGTTTGTAATAAAATAAAATATAATAAAAAAAGTGATGTTGTGATGAGGTGTTAGAAGAATATTAAAAAACAAACGTGATAAAAGAGTAAAAGTGTGATATTTAAAAAAAAAAAAATTTGTTGACTAAATTTTTGTTTTTTATTGCTTTCATTTAAAATCACTTGAGCCCGACTCGTGGTTCAGTGATAACGTGTGCCTTTGGTGAGCATTAGCTCTGAGGTTCAATCCACTGGCGGTATTGTTGTAGACACTGTTTCAAAATAGAGGAGATTCAATGATGTTTGGGATGTTCAGCATCTTGCCTAGTTAGTCAGACAACCAGGTGGAGTTTTCCGAGGTTTTCGTCCATACGATACGCAAATGAGGGGCAGTTTTCCCGGAAGACACTACCCTCCTTCAGCTACATGGAGCCCAGTCAGACTTTATCTACGGGTGCTCCATCACAAAAGAAGATGCCCCTTTCCCTCCATCCACGAGTAGACTCCATCCATGAGTAGATGGGATGTCAATCCGTGCTGCAGGACACTGAGGATTAGACACAAGAACAAAATCACTTCAAGTTTCATAATTTTTTTATTTCTTAAATATCAAATATTATTGAAATTAATTTTATTATTGATTGTATTGTATCCAATATTATTAAATTTATTTTTAAATTTAATTTTAAAATTTCAAAAATTTTATTAAGTATTATTGAAATTTGATTTATAAAACTTAAAATATGTTGTTGTAGAATTTTAGAGTACAAACAAAACTGATTTATCCTAAAAATAAAAATTTCATCCACTTATTCAGTAAAATGAGAGAGATTAAATAAAGGCAGGCGTTTTTAAATATGTTTTCAGAAAATATATTAAAATTAATTTATCATAGTTAATTGCTGAAACATTAATTTACATAAAGGTTCCCAATCCCTCAAATCGATGAAGTTTTTTTAAAAATAGCAGTTAATCTCAGAAATAATGATAAAGTTATCTTACTTTTTCCACCGTACATTGCAGTTTGGATTATGTATGCAATTAATTTTATTGAATAATAAATCATAATAATCTTTGACGAAAAGATTTGGATGAGTCCAAATCCCTACGGCCCCTATTCTGTCGTTTTACCTAAGTATTTATCATAATACACACTAGCAGAATACATTATCACAATACACAGAATTTTTATAATTTCAAGCCGAACAAGCCCAATGATGGCTGATCAATTGCCTTACAGACACGCACCTGTAGTCCCTCTTTAAACTGTTCCTGCTAGTCTGGGAGAAAAAGTTTTATGTTTATTTTCTTAAATCATTTTATTCAATTCCTTCTTTTAGCTCACACTCTCCCAATATATATCTTGTTCAAATTTTCAATCGTTAATAAAATACTTTTTATTCATCCACTCAAATCCAAATACATTTTTTTTGAACTTGTAGGGAAGACACTTGATGTTAATACAGTTTTTTCAAATATTAATTCAATTAAATTAAATTTAGATTTAATCAATTTTTGGCTCCAATTAAACTTAAAAACATGAATGAAAATTATTTATAAAGGCCTTTCTGCAATATAGTGAAACAAAAGTAGGAATTGACTTTAAATTTTTCTTTTTTTTTTATATTATTTGTTTTTCACCTGTGATGCAGTTTTTAGATGTTTCCAGTATTGCTCATTTTCCCTGTGCTGAATGAAACGACATATTTTTTGAAAACTTTGCGTCATAGTGTCGTGATTCTATGGTCAATTTTTGAATCAATTGGTCAATTGGTCAAATCTTGAGCGAGGGTTTTCTCTTTGCTGGATTTATGGGTGACGGTTCAAACACCGTGTATAACATCATATGGAATTAAATATTGCCAAGAAATGTATTTTACTATATTATCGTTTTGAAATTTTGAAATCGGAATTTAAAAATATTAATTTTTGATAAATAAATTTTTTAATAATTTTTAATCTGATAAAATGTTTCTAGGATATTAACACAAATGCAGTTCCAAGAAATGTATTTTACTATATTATCGTTTTTAAATTTTTAAATCGGAATTTAAAAATATTAATTTTTGATAAATAAATTTTTTAATAATTTTTAATGTGATAAAATGTTTCTAGGATATTAACACAAATGCAGTTTTAAATATCTTATACAGTGCATTAACTCTTCATAACTTGCCTTGAGTTGGCCAAATGATTATGTATGTTCGAGTAGGGAAAGCTAAAATTGCAGGAATTAAAAATTGTCATTCTTATAATATATATCAGGTATGATTTTTTTTTGTTATAAATAAATATAGGTTATGATTATTATAGTTTTCAAAACTACATTAAATAAATTTTATTCTTGATTGTATAACATTATGACATAATTAACACATTTTTTTAAAGTCTTAATGGAATCAGAAAATCTTAAATACTTTTAAGTTCATATTTATATTTTTATTATATATTCTAAAATAGTTGTTTAATAAAAGTGCAAATGATATTTTTCTAATTGATATTTGATTACTACCAGAAAGTGAATTAAAGTCTTGTAATTAAATATTTAAATAGGATTTATAGGTTAATTTCACTTAATTTTGTCAAGACGTACTACAAATTTCACAGTAAAATTAAGAGATAAACAAATTTATTAATTTCCAAAAATTTATAATTGCAGATTCTTTTGAATTGCGTTTTTAAATTTTTATCTAACCAATTTATTTGTAAGACTGTTATATTAAATGATAACATATAAGGTCATATTCCTTTTTAAATGTAACATTTTTAACCGAAATGAAAATTAAGGTTAGGAATGCATTCTAAATTATATCATAAATTTCTGTACATGCTCGACTCGTGGCTCAGTGGTAACGTGCGTAGCTGGTGAGCATTAAGGCTGGGGTTCACTCCACTAGCGGCATTGTTGTAGACACTGTTTAAAAAAAAAAAGAGGAGATTCGATGGCATTTGTGATGTTCAGCATCTTGCCTCGTGAGTCGGAGTACCTGGTATTAGTTTTCCAGGTTTCCTTCCATACGCTAAGCAAATACGGGGTAGTCACCCCCCCCTAAAAGTATTCCTGGGAGGCACTGTACTCTTTCTTCAGCGTCACAACAGTAGCTGCCCCCCTTTCCTTCCTTCCATGAGCCCACACTGGTCCTTGGACTTGGTCCAGATGCTACTGTCTGCCAACTGAGATATGAATATATGTATATATTCTAAGTCCGTGTGTTTGTCAAATTATTCTTTCAGATTAAACTTCAATATTGAAAGATTTTACTTATGCCTAATGAAATAGTTCATAGAGTAAAAATACACGAAAAACATATCAAAGTACAAAATTAAAAAGAAACTTTAATAATAATTTTAAAAATGAAAGAGAAATCGAAAGTTAATACAGTTAAATAAATTTTCTTAAACATGTACGGTCTTCCAAGAAATGTCCAACATAAATTAAAATATACTGTATTTTTGATTCGTATTGCATTTTAATGTAATGTTTGTCCTTTAATAAATATTAAAAATTAATTAATTATATACTATCATTCAATAAAGGTATATTAATTTTGTTTAATATAAATGTAAGTTTATCTCTTTTCATAAAAAGTATCTGGTATGAGGAAAGTTACTTCTTTACATAAATTTTTGCATTTTAAATATCCCAAAGAATATGCTTTAAGCGAAATTTTCTTTTCTAATAATTTTCTAAATTATATTTTAAATATTTAATTTCTTATGAACTTACATGGAACCTAAATTCTTTCTGAAAACATTAAAAAATTAAAAAATTTCATCCTTTTTAATTTCAAAAGAATTTTAAAGCTTTTTTCACCCTTTTAAAGCTTTTTCCTTCATCGAAAAGCTTTTTTCATCCTTTTTAATTTGAAAACCGTTAAAGTTTTAAATTTATATAAAAACTCATTATAATGGAATCTATTGGAAATGTGGGTTTAAGCTACCGATTCATTCTTTATATTGAAACCCACATTTCCCCTCCCAAATCCGATGTGAAAATGTTTTCCTACCCTAAAGGATAAACTATGAAGCTCTTCAGAAGAACAAGGTCCTCCCAGAAATGCTCATAGAGCCCTGCGAGAGATGTACGCTGTCCGAGGGAAGAGCGATGGCCGGCTTCCTCTAAAAGCTATAGAATATGGCGTCACAAGTCCATCAATGGGCTATTGTCCCTGCTCCCAAGGGTCCTTCGGATGCACTCTGCTCCTGTCTTTCACCTCGTTTATCTTCATAGCACCTTTCTCTCAGGTGCCCCATCATCTTCATTACCTGGACGAGGTCGCCTTTTCTTCTTTTTTTTCCCTCCCTCATGCATGGGGATTTTTTTTCCCTCTTGCTACTCAAATGGAAAAGCCTATCTGGACAATGCGTGGACAGGCGATGGGGATTACATAAAAAGATCGTGAACTTCTGGATAATTGTTTCGCCCTCGGGACACACTTTTGGGGAAATCTAGGCAAATGCTGTTAAGAAACTAGAATATATTTGTAAAAAATAATAAAATCTGCCGGTAAAAGTAATAAAAATGCTACCAATTGCTTGCAAAATTTTTATTTATATCAAAGATAAAAAAATCAAATTGTTGTTAAATGTTAATTACAAAAATATGTATTATTGTTTACATTTCTGATCTGAATAACATTGGGCATTAAGTTTATTTTCCATTGATAACAATAAAATTGAAGCAACTTCTTTAACTTTTGGATAAGAGATAAAGTAACGTCTTCCGTGTATATATGTCACCTAATGTAGCAATGTATTTAACGTATTTGCAGCGGATGCATTTATTTCTGTTCAGAGAAGAAATATTTAATTATTTCCATCATTCATTTGAGTAGATGCGAGACGTTCTGTCTCAAACATCACTGAGACTACTCTTTTTTTAATCACGATTCCACAAGCGCACTATCATATGTCAAAATAATAGTAAATTATATTTTTAAGAAAGAAAACGCATGTACATATTTTTATACAGAATTTGAAATAGCACTTAGTATAGTCAAAACAGTTTTCACTGTTATTTTTTATCCCACTTGGTCGACAGCAACATCTAGACCGAGTCCATGAACTAGTGTGGTCTCATGGAAGGAGGGAAATGGGGACAGCTTTTGTTGTGATAGAGCAGATGTGAATAAAAGTCTGATTTGGCACCGTGTCATTTAAGAATGAGGGTAGGGCCTTCCGGAAAGACTTTTAGGCAGGTAATTACCCCACATTTGCGTATCGTAGGGGAGAAAACCGGAAAACTCCCACCAGGTAGTTCGATTCACGTGGCAAGGTACTGAACATCACAAACGCAATCGAGTCTACTCATTCTTTGAAAAAGTGTCTACAACAAAGCCGCCAGCGGATGGAACCTCAACCTCAATGCTCACCCGACGCTGATGTTGCTACTGAGCCCAGAGTCGGGCTTCCACTATTGTAAATTTATACTTCGCAAGATTCCAAGATATATATAATGCATTTTTATTTCGAAATATAAATGCAGTAATTAATATTTATCGTATAAATAAATAATATATAATTATATGGCGTTATTCTACCTCCATAAATATTTTTTTTTTGCCGTGGTTTGTAAATTTAAATAGGTATAAAAATGAAATGAGTCTAAATATATTTTTCAAATTAGAATAGAGGCGAATAAATGAACACTAAATTCATAATTTCATCATAAAATTAGAGGGCATAACTAATAGGATCCTTTCGTAACCGAGACTTTTTTCTTGTGTGATATTTTATAATGCAATTATATCATTTTTAGAGTGATAACAAAATTAAATTTCAAAATTCGTTATAAAAAACATAATTAGACGAATTTTTTTTTAAAATCTACTAGACAATGCTATTTCTTCGTTACAATAGTGTTAACACAATACATTGTTTTGTACCATGCTCTGTACATGCAAAATTATTGTCTTAAAATTCATGTGAAAGCTAAGGCAGATAAAGACGGCTGATACAATCTCGCAACAATAAATAATTACTTAATGATTTTTAATTAAGATGTTCATATGTGTAACCAGTCACTTAATATCAGTTAATATCTACATAAACATCACCATAAAACGATTAAATTATAAGATAAAATATTTATGCATGCTATAATTTATATAACTGCGATATTTTGATCGAAATATGAATATAATATCAAACTATTAATATAAATATAATAAAAACGAATTTTAAAACTACTAAAAAATGTTTATATGTAGAGTAATGCAAAGAAATTTCATACAAAATAAAGTAACGAAATCTAAAAAAGTGTTAACACCATCTAAAAAAAAAAGCCAATTAAATTTCTAAAATTAAATTTAAAAAAATATACAAACGTAAATAACAAAGTTGAAAACAATAAATCTATTAATGTGTGTATCAAATTTTAATTTTGCGTAAAATAATGCAAATTACCATTCAAGTAAAAATTTATCAAATCTTTCCTATTTTTATAATTTTTATATTGCCATTTTTGTTATTATAAAATTATTTGTATTACAATATTAAATTGTCACAAAACTAATTGTAACAAAATATTTATAAATTTGATAATTGTACTGGTATTTGTTTCACACCTTAATATTAATACACTTGATTAACGACAATACAAAAACCCTTTGAAAAACAAACGTGTTTTGAACATAAATAATAATATAAATTAATTTGTCATAAAATCGCTGAAATTTTTCCTTAAAAATATATTCTATCGATAATAAAAATCATTGTTAATGTGATTTTTAATACTTGAATATATCACTCTATTAGTATAATAGTTAAACAATCTTGTTATTCTTAGAAGTAAATATTATATTCTCTCAAAAATAAAAGGGCTTTTTTAACTGAAAGAAAACTTTAATATAAGATTGAAACTAGTCAGCAATTCCTTATATTTCTTATATTTAAGAACCAAAACAGATAAAAAAATACTTTTATTTTCTATTGGTTTTTTTGTCTTATCTGAGTAGCTAATTTGTTTCTGATTACAATTAGTATGTTTGTTTTAAAGACTTACTACTTAAAAACCCAACATATTATATCATTCAAACAGATGCAGTAAAACTGTTTTCTCTATACATTTAAATGCATAACTGGAAAGCAAAAATATTTCCTTACTATAAAAAATTAATTTAATGGAAAAGATTTACACTAATTAGATCTTATTCATTACAGAATTTTTTTCGCTTTAATCGAAAAAATATTGTGAAAATTTTTTATAAATAAATCAGCACACAAGAAATTATACAATAACTAAAAATAAATTTTTTTTTATAAAATAACATAAAATAAATTTTATTAAGAATTATTTTAATTACCATTTTTTTTTTCTATCCTGATTTTCTATTAAACTCCTGTTTGCTGTAATATGTTTGATGAAAAAAATTTTTAGATGTTTTTCCTTTTCGGAATTTTTTTTCAATCAATTATATTAATGGCAACAGGAAATTGATACATATAAAAAAATATTTGCATAATTATAATTACATTTAAATAAAAACTTTCCAAATAAATTAGATAATGAAATTACTAAAATATGTCTTACGCTACAAATATTATCTGAGACGAAGAAAAAATAAATAAATTTTTTTTTATAACATTCGATGAAGTTTAATAATTTTGTGTTGTGCTTTTTTGTGACTGAACATTACCTAAGATATTTGTACAAAAATAAATACAAATAAATTTACCCACACCAGATATCTCTATATAATATATTTACTGTTTTACTTTCTGATAGTTGTTTCCAATATTTTTAATCACTGACTCATATTTGTTGACGGATTTTATTTTCAGAAATATTTTTCCAAATTGTATTATTTGACAGGTCATATTTTCCGATTGCAATTTCTTATAAAAATAAATTAAATATAAATGAAATTAAGTTAGGCAAAATAAATTATATTTTTCTTTATCAACAAAGTATTTACATTTTTTATACAAATGTAGAACAAATATTGTACGTATAAATTTTTAATTTCATAACAATATCAATTTTGAATTACAAATATTTCCTCATCGAATAATGCATAGAGTAATTCATTGCATTCTCGCATTATTCTCATAGTGTATTTTTCATCGTATTCTCGCATTATTCGCATAGTATATTATTTATCGCATTATTCGTATAGCATGTTATTCATCGTATAGTGTATTATTTATCGCATTATTCGTATAGCATGTTATTCATCGTATAGTGTATTATTTTGCTGAAAGGGTTTAATTTTTTATATATACAGTGTGAATCAATATTTCTGAACTTTTTTTGTTGGTAAATTTTATAAGTCATAAATTATATTTTAATATCAAATTACACATTTTATACCCAAGATTCTTAAAGTTCACAATCACTTTGATCGAAATATGTGGGGAAAAAAAAAAGATTAAATTTTTCTTTCTATTTTTGGAATAATTTATTTATGCAAAAAGATAGCAAATAAAGCATGAATAAAAATAATAAAAACCTATCCAATTTCCTAGCGGAAAGGGGAAAAAAAATATACTGAATTTGTACTTTCACACAATCACTCACCTGCAAATCCCACCACTTCAGATTAAAATCAACAAAACAGTCATTGCGAATTTAAATTGGAACTTTTTGATTTAATTTATGAGCTGGTGAAACTTGGAGGAAGGAGCCAAATGATTTCAATCTGAAGCCCACCCCCTCACCCCCCTGCTAACACCCCCCTCTGCGGAGTTAGAGAAAACAAATGATATTCAGAAGCAGATCGAAGCACCCAACAATAAAAGCGATGGCAGGGGCTTCTTATCCCCAATGCATAAACGGACTAAACAAAACAAAAGAGAGAGAGAAATCCTTTCGCTAAATCCACACTTCAAAAGAGAAAGTACTGCTCGTCATAAGGATTGCCGAAAAGGGAAATTTCCATTCGACGCCGGGGAATATTGGGGAAAATGATGATATACCTGCCGGATGTAATAAGACGCACGTTTATTCGGATAACCGCGATTTCGGAGTCGATTGCATTTTCCGTATTGTTTGGTTTTGGAGAAACTCATTTTGTCAAAATTGGAATACATTAAGCTTTTTCCTTTTTTCTTTTTTGAGTTTGATTTTATTTTCTCACTCGAACAAGTAAATTTAAAGGTTAAAAATCAGTGTTTATGCGATTTTTAATACTTTAATATACCACTCAACTATTATAATAGTTAAACAATCTTGATGAAATAAATTAGAAAGAAATATTATAACTTCACGAAAATAAAAATTACTTTTTAAATGAAAGGAAACTTTAATAAAATAAAGAAACTTTTTTATATTTAAAAATCAAAACATATTTAAAAAGTACTCTTATTGCATTTTATTGATTTTTTTATTATCTGTACACCGCAATTCAATATGATGCTGTAGATAGATACAGTCTTATCTACGAAATTAATTTAATTTTGATTGCAATTAGTATGTTTGTTTTCCCTAATATCATATGAGACATTTAATTAATTCACTTCCCAATCATACTTCTCCTACATTGACGTATCAAACACGTGGTGGGCTAAGATCATTTGCCTACTGACAGATTTCGAGGCTGGAGATGTTTCTTTTTTTGCGGGGTAGGGTTGTTAGCCCTAAGCCCAACACTCATATTAGACCGGGACCTAAGTTTTAAAGTGGATTCGAACACTATATCATGGCACCACCTGGGATTGGAACCCGAACCTGTGGCACGGAGCACCAGAGCTCTAGTCACTCTGCCATCAGGCCGCCTCCAAGTCCTACTACCCCTCCCCCAAAAATAATAATATAACTAATTACACTCGGCAATACTAGATCACTTATAGCGTATTATTTATATACAGATATTATTAAGTATTTTTACTTACAAAGAAATTTGTAGATTTCGCATATTAGTAGTCTTATTTGAGATATCATATGTTCTTTCTCTTACTTCTTTATAGAGGGAAATTTGAAAAATGATAACTGAAAAGACGAATCAAATCCTACTTGCTTTTTGCTTGGATTCTTGTAAAATGATTGTAAATTTTGTCACTATAGATGTTCGTGGTTCTATGCATGGCAGCTGTGTTAGGCTTTCCAATATTTTTTTTATTTTGTTTTGTTTTTATTTGTTGTTTTCTTTTCAATTATCACTTTCTTCTTCTTCGTTATGTATGTGTGTTTAAAATATAAAAATTTTTCTTGTCGATACGGTTAGCTAACTTATGAGTTGCTGCTTAAATAACCCAATATGAGATGCATATTTTAAGATATTTCGATATAATTCAGTTCATAATTCGAATCCAAGTTTATGCCATTAGAAATGAAAAAAAAAAAAAAAAATATCTGCCTTGAAATGTTTATAATAAAGAGTTTATTAAATTGCTACATTTTCCGTATGACATAGTTACTAAGCTATAATCTCTTATCATCTTTATCATTTGTTTTTATATTATACTAAACCTATTGAAGTAGCTATGCCACAGTATAGCTAGTCAGCAATCAAAAATGGCTACTTTGTTTCTCATGTACTTAATAACAAATTCTCTGCCAAAAGCTGCGTGTTAATGTTTAATTAAAACGTGAATTATGGCAAAAAACAGTTGAAAATGTTTGGAACACTAGATAGAAACCTGCGGTTTGGTTTTAATTTCAAAATACCAGTGGAAAGAAAATATTAGAGTTTTTTCCTTTCATGTTTGCTTATATGGGATTAACGTTAGCTTTAAAGGTTGAATTTATGGATGTTTGTAGTGGTTCAATAATTTTAAATACCCGGTCTTAAAATATCACGGAGCAAAAGTCAGGCTTCTACCTACGGGTGCTATATTTTTTCCCCTTCAATCATGATATTAATCAAGGGGATAAGAAACAACAACAACATGATTAGTTACTTTAAATTGAATTTAATTTTTAAATACAGTAATTTTTTCAGATAAAAAATGGATACAGCAATTAAAAAATTTACGTAATGGGTTTAGCTGAATATTATATGGTTATATGAGAAAATAAGTTACATTGTTTTGGAAACAAACTCAACGACGACAATGATGACAGTCCTGCATTAATATTTAAGAAATTTTTGGGTTTACTCCAATACGGCAGGTAAACAAGGGACAATTAACCAAATCCCACAGAAATTATTATTCCCCAGTACACACTTTTTTCTATTATATACCCTTCTTCTGACAGATAATGTTACACAAAACTACGTAATGAATTATAAAGATGTCATCAAGATGATGTCTTCATTGGTCTACTCATTTCAAGTTATTCAATCAAATTAAAAATGCCTCTTCTTTTTGTCAGCAACCAAACTCTGTTGTACTTAATCTAATACGCTCCAGCCCTGGTGAACTTGCCACCACTACAACGATCAAATTAAGATATTATAAATAATTAATAGAAAAATAATACAGCTAAACTTAAGATATTGTTTTCCAAATTAAACTGAATAGATACGTACAAAAATTACAATAGCTCTTGATGATAACTAACATTTTTTAAGTAATTATACAGTTCCTTAGGGCTCAGTATTTTTTATTAGTAGGTATATAAGACAATTTTTTTTTAGCAGTAGCACTTGAACATTCAAATTCGTTGACTAGTGTGTGAAGGACACACAACACATGCACATGAAGTTAAGCAAAAACTGCATGTAAGATCAGAATGCAAAAAAAAAAAAAAAAAAAAAAAAAAAAAGTCAGCCAGTCCGCAAATCTTGAAATTTCTCTCTTGCTTGCCAGTAACTATCATATAAATGCGCAAACACCTCAGGGCATTCTTCAAGATGCGATGCATCCATAACAATGTATAATATGCAATTAAAGGACGAAAAGATGTTATATCTAAATAAATGTCCTGCAAGGCAACCATGTCCAGTCTTCAACCAAAAAATTGCAACAGTATGTCGTCTAAGGGCAGCTACAACCTTTAAAAGAGATTCCCTCCAACACTTTTCCTTTATTTGGTCAGCTTGTCTGGATCGGAAGTCTTTATGCGTGTGTTTTTATTATTCTTTATTTATAACTTCACCATAGTTGAATAAAGGATAGGATCCACGGAACCTGTGGCGGCCTGATGGCCAATCAGCTAGCAATCTGGCCTTTAGTACCACAGGCTGCAGGTTTTAATCCTGGCGGTGGTATGAATGTGTGTGAGTGGTTCGGAATCCACGTTAAAGATCCCGGCCTAATTAGCCTAAAGTGTGCAAAAAATGATGGTAGAGCGTCAAACTAAACCAAAACAGAAACAATCTGTAGGATTCTGGTTCCATTTTTAGCCGAAAAATAAGCCCTTTCATTGCCATATATTCCAGTGAACCGGAACTCACTGCAAAATAACTTTTTAAGTAAGTTTTGCACAATGCTTAAATTAGATATACAGTCTTTAGTTCTTTGCGAATCAACAGGAGACAATTGACTCGCCAAGACAAAAATTTGAGGACTAACGAAGATATTCGAATACTTAAAATAAAAACAGTATAAAAATTCTTTTAAAAAATTGCTTAACCTTACAGGTAAACATACGTAACATATTCTGTTATTTAATTCAGTTAAATACATAATAAATACGTGGTTGAATGTGGCAAATTTAGACTATACCATAGTTAGAGATTTTTAAACGCAAGTAAAAAAATATTTGAAAAATAACAAATAATTTATCGATACTAATTTTAATAAAATTAACTTACATTTTAACGATACAAACCATAAAGTTTCAAACAAAATAGGAAACTAAGCCTTAATTTCCCTTCATAATATGAATAAATATCAAGTCTGTTTAGTTTCTTTCTCGATTATACATAGAAATATGAATAAAAATAACTCCTTAATTCATTAAATATTGTAAGTGATTGATATCAGAATACAATTGCTTATAAATTTTCCACGGCGAATTACAGTTCCTTTATCGCAGGATCACCTGTTCCTAATTTCTTTATAAATAACGCTTCTAATGGTTCTAAATTGCACCGAAGGGTTTTAACACCTCCCTGTAATCATCGACGAAGATGTTCGACGAATTTCTCTTCTAAAAGCTTAACAGGTTAGAAATACAATTCAGTAATCGAATGAACAAAAAAGTGGATTCAGAATTTAATCATATTAAAACGAATGCCAAAGCGACTGAAATTTTCGATGGGAAGTCGCCTTTGGCTGGAATCAATATTTACCTATTTGCATGCCGGTGGTAATTGATAGCAGCTAATCCAGTATTCTGTTTGCCATTGCAACTAATTCAATTCCCTATCATTGTTTATATTGACGAACGGTTCTGCAATTATCAAATTCGTCTAACACCGAAACCCAATTATGCTTTCTGCAGACTTAGACAGACATCTGTCCTGTTTCAAAATACTATGCAGCTCCAGTTTTTGGTTCTATGGTAGTATTTTAAGAATTTCAGCAAGGAGTCTATCTTTTCAATTTCTGGGGATAAAGTAAACAAAGCATTAATGGCTCTTTTATTCTTATTTTAAATATTTATCTATTGTGACATTTATTTTCCAGTGCTTCTTAAAAGATTTAATTCATATTATAATACGTTAAGATCCATGCTTTGAATACTTTTGTGTATTTAACTTTTTTTTGTTTAAAATAGCTTGTTGCATATTCAAACTTTATTATTTCGAAATCCTATACAAATAAGGGAGCACAGTAATAAAGATAATTACTTACGTTTGTCATGCATAGAGCACTGGAAAATAGCATCTGTTTGCTTTACCACTGATATAAAAAAAGTCGTTGTTGTCTTACATTGAATCTTTTACTTAACTTATTACTAATATTCAGTAAATAAATTTGGTGAAAATAAATTTAATATAAATTTACAACAAATAAGCTTCAACATATGAATTTACAGAAAAGGATGATAAAACTTAGTTGTTACCTTATATCTTGATTAAATTTATGTATAGTTATTAAATATTCATTATCAAATTAATAATAGAAATGTATTGCAATTATCAAAAGCCATTTCAGTCAAAGTTTTTATTGAATTATATGTGAGTGACATAGGGGCCTGATGTTCGAGTGACTAGCGCTTGTCTGGCGTTCGGTGCTACTTGTTTCAGGTTCGAGTCTCAACAGTGCCATGGATGTTTGTAGTGGTTCGGAATCCACTTTAAACCGTAGGTCCCTTTATAATATGACTGTTGGGGTGTGGGGCTGGCTACTTACACCGTAAAATGATAACATCTCCTTTCTTGAAACTTAGCAGTAGGCAGACGTTCTTGTCCACCATAGGGCTATTGCGCAAATAAAGAAGACATATACGAAAACAAAGAATATCTATTTTATGATATATTGTTAAGGATTACATTGATATATTACCTGAATAAATATTAATCAAGAAACAGGCCGACTTCAATAAATTTTTCTTTACAGCAATTCGATAAATTTGACTTCTTCTATCTTAACGAACCAATAACTGGATTATTTATTATGCATTTTATAATATTGAATTTACATGTTTTAAAATTAATCTATTGCTGATTAATAAACAAAAACACAATGGCTTATTAGACTGCAATAAATTTTGTTAAGATTCAGTTAAAAACAAGCTAATTTAATTGCGAGAAATGGGACTTTAACTTATTAACTTATTGTTTAAAAGGAAGTGTTTTACATTGTTTCATACAAGTAAGGATCTACCATGCATTCACAGAAAAAGCTATAACCTTGAACTCAAAGTTAATAGATCCTCCTTTCAAAGATGGGTTGACCCTCTCATTAGACTTTGGACTTGGCAAATTTTTTTTTTTGCCCATTAGACTTTGAAACCGATAATGGGAGAGGGAGAAAGAGAAAAGGGGAGTGTGTGGAATCGAGTGAAGAGTTCCAGGCAGTACGGAGGGTTACAAAGACCCTAAAACTAACTGGCTTTTAAGATGATTTTGTAAATATTTGATGTATAGTTATGTGTTGCAGTTGTGCAGTGCTGTCTTTGTAAATTTTTTAAATATGACAGCTAAACATCGCATTTTTTTTTCTTTTTGAGAAATAATTTAGTTTGTATCCACGAACAAAACTGAATCAAAACCACACGCATATACAGCCCTAACTTATACTATACATATTAAGGAAAAAATGGAATAAAAAAAAATCGAAATCTTGTTTCCGACATAACTGTGTTAAAATGAATACTGAAGCTACACTCGGAGAAATAATTATGAATATTTTTTTTATACTGCAATCTATCGAATTTCATTATGTCATGAAAGTTTACTCATCGATTGTTAATTACCCCGATTTTGTGTATGGTATGAGAAAATATTTTACTGGGCTGCCTTATTGTCTACGTGGAACAGTCAAGTTCGCTGTACGAATCACCAGAAGGTTTCTTCGTTTCTGAAGACAGTGACTGCAATGTTACACCGCCAGTGGATAAGAACTTGTACTTTCTTACATATCATGAAACATTTACATTCAGACTACGTATAATATTTTCACGTTTATTTTTTATTTCAGTTTGATTTAAGCCTTAATTGATTAAGTACATTGTGATTTTTTTTTCTTTTTAAATTCCTTCTATTAGCTCACACTCTTCCTATATATATCTTGTTCAAATTTTCAATCGTTCATAAAATACTTTTTATTCATCCAAAGTTCAAATACATTTTTCTTGAACTTGTAGTGGATGACACCTGTGTTAATACAGTTTGAACTGATGTTAATACAGTTTTTTCAAATATTAATTCAGTAATTAAATTGAATTAATTAATTTTAGTTTTTTTTTTTTTTTTTTTTTTTTTTTTGGATTTAAATTGCATATATCTATCAATAGATGGCGCCAGATAAACTTAAAAAAAAATGAATGAAAATTATTTATAAAAAATTTCCTCCAATGTAGTGAGAAAAAAAAGAAGGAATTGACCTTAAAATTTTTTTTTTATATATTACTTGTTTTGTCTGATACTAGTCTATCTTTTACGATCCTGTAACAGAAACAGAATGCTAATTTATTTTTATATAAAACGGAATGGTGTCATAAAACTATTATTTTGAATTCACGGTTATTGAGTTGGTAAGTTATTGCAGAAATCAGATCCTTATTCAAAGCATCTCGTGCTATTTAGCACCTCGGGGGATGATTTCATTATCCGGCACCTCTCTCGCCCGGCGTTCAATAGAACGCAGCATTAACACTTAGGGAATTTCCTGGCAGGGAAAAACGCCTCTTTCTCCCTTTTCGCCCGTCGTAAAGTAGGGAGAGAGGGGGGAGGGTGTGTGTGGATTATCCGTATCAAAGTACTTTGTCTGATGAGATTCCTTGACGTATGAGCGGGGATCAAAAGGACGCATTATGCTTCCAAATATTGAAGGCCTTCCTTTCGCTGCAAAACTATTTTACATATTATCTGGGGTTATCGCGGAGATGGAAGACCCCCAGGGGGAGGGCAGGGGGCGGCAGAAGTGATAGCGGGAAAGATGGAGTAGTCGTTCACCGCGAATCCGACGGACTGTTTTGTATTTTAAATGACCCAAAACAAAGGGTCGGGGGGGAAAATGACGCTTTTTGAAGAAGGCTTTACCTTTTCACGGATTTTTAAAGGAACGGGGGTGGGGTGGGGGTTGTGTGGGAGGGAGGTTTTCTTTCTTCGTGCGCAAAGATGGAATTTTCCCTAGATTTCCCCAGATGCTTTATAAATTCAGATGCAAAAGAGTATTTTCGGGTTAAGTCTGGGTCCTTTGCTTATAAATAACTTCTGGAGTTCTTCTTTGCGCTTGTGGTTCTCCCTCCGAGCCACTTGTGTTTTGCTTTTCTTAACACATATCTTTGAATTGCATGATATGTAAAGCTTTTTTTTTTTACCATTATTCTTTTCCTATGCAGGGAAAAAATGTCTGCGTAAAAGATTTAAAAAAAAATTCCATTTGGCAAATATCCCCATTTCTGTGGATCTTTGCTTAATTTAAATATTCCATGACTAATATGGGATTATATGGAATGTAATTTATAATTTTTTACAATAAACTATAAGTGCAGAATGAGTGTTTAAACTTATTTATGTTATAAAATAGTCTTTACAAATTAAATATTGATTGTTTTAATATAATTTTGTGTTAACTGTAACTTGTTTTTACTACATTTTTCGACCTATATTAATATTTATCTTTAGGTAGTTAAAAAATTAAACGTGTATGTCAACAAAAAATATTATTTTATTTAATGAAAAACGTCATAAAGAAAAAATATGTCCTAATTAAATTTTGTATCTATATAAATGCGAAAATAATGTTATAAACCTTATTTATTTATTATAGGAGTTTTAGAACAGTAAGATTAGATTAGTTTTTTTCTTATTATTCAAGGCTAATATGTAGATAGCCAACATCCCCATTGTGGATGAAGGCTATCTACATATTGGTAGATTTCGAAACAGGAGTTTTTTTTTAGGGCTAGGGTTGTTAGCCCTACGCCCAACGCTCTACAGTCATATTAGACAGAGACCTAAGGTTTAAAGTGAATTCTGAACCACTATAAACATGCATGGCACCGAGCACCAAGCCGCCAGTCGCTCGGCCATTATGCCCAGATTAGGTATAAACTAGTAAATAATTTATTACTTGTATATTATTTAATTCATTATAGAGACTTATCCAGAAGATCATTTTACTGTCCAAATTTTATTTTTAAAATTGAAATCTTATTTGGAACTTATATTGGAAATCTTATTTGGAACTTTTGAATCTTATATGGAACTAGTGATTTTATTTAATAACTGTGACTTAATTAGATTAAGCATATTCACTTGGAAAAATATTAAATTAAATGCATGTAAACAAAATTAGACTTCTGTACAATACCTTTAAGCTAGTTACAAATAAAATATATAAAATCAAAAATTACTTGATTACTATTACTTCAACGTAAAACCAATTTTAGTTAAAGTTAAATTAAAGAGAAAACTCATATTCAACTTATTTCAATTTCCTGTCCACCTTCCATCCCAAAATAAATGAAATAAAACTCGTCCACTTCCAATTTTGAATTAAGAAAAAAAAGAAAAAAAAGAGTTCGTTTTATTAAGAGGAACCAACATCCAAACACTCATCGATTTTTTCCCTACACGTTGTAAAAAAGGCCTTCCCCTGAATTAGCCTCTTCCACAGTGACACCAAGAGCCTCCATCCACGGGGCTAACAAAGCCCCCGCAGTAATTTCGTTTTCCTCCTCCTTCCAAGTTCTCGCCCGTGTCTCTTGTCACGAGACTTCACTCTCCTTCGAGAGAGAAACAAAAATAATTCCCAAATTCGGCAGGTCAGTTTATTTATCCCCTCCTAACCGATGGGCCGGACGAAACAAAAAAAGAGGAAAGGAAAGGATGTATCTATATATCGGGAGGAGGCCCCGGCCCTTTCAATACCGTTAAGCCCATAGCTCTTGTTTTACGAGCCGTCCCCAGGGGCCTCTGTAATGGAGGGACAAGAGCTAAGATTGTCCTCGCCGCTCCTCTCTCACAAACAGAAGAGTTGCACCTTTAATAGGTGACCTCTTAAAGGTTCCGGCGGGGATAGGGGTGACTGCTTCATGGACCTCCTTCCCTTCTCTCCATTCACTCCGATGGACGAGGAAGGTGGTTATTAAGGATTTATCCAAGTTTCGCAGACAATTAGGATATTTTTCTGCTAAAACTCACCATGTTGAACAAAAGACAATTATCTTATCTATCATCACGTATAAACTTAATTTTTTTAACAATACCATTACTTTATTTAGTAAGTTATTTTTAATCTGTGTAATTGTTATTCACCAAAGAATCCTACTGAAGAAAAAAAATTCGTACTTGCTGAAGCCAGGCAATGCCTGGTCATATGTGATAAATTTGATATTAATAAAGAATTTGACAAGTGGTTAGATTGAGTAAGTGTAAATTGGTTTTGAACAATATCAATGTTTTAATCTGTAAGTTATTTATTATTATTGTAAAGGATTTTTAAGTTAGTTTTAATCCGTGTAGTTATTTTCCAACAAAATGTCTTATTAGAAAAGATGTATATACTTGTTGAAGCCAGGCAATGCCTGGTCATATGTAACAATTTTGATACAATAAAGAATTCCACAAATGATTAACAATTTAATATTAATTGGTATAAATTGTATATATTGGTTTTGAACAATATCAATATTTTAATCTGTAGGTTATTTATTATTATTGTGAGTTATTTTTATTTAAATTATTTTTCATCAAAAAGACTTACTGAAGAAAAAAAATATATACTTGCTGAAGCCAGGTAGTATTGATAAGTTAGATATAATAAAGAATTTTCCGAATGGTTAGTAATTTAATAGTACAAATTGATTTTTAGTGTTATCTGATCTTTGTTATCGCAATGTCATCTAATGTTCATCTGGAGCTGTAAGAGATTTTAGTTTTAAAAATTAAGGAATTATTCTAATACATATTTTTTTCTAATTAGGTCCTTTATCTAGTATTAGTTTATATAATATATATTTTTAGTAATCGCTTTCTTGTTTTAAAAATGTGCAGTAAATTGATTTAAATATATTGTAGAGTTTTGAAAGGATTATATAAAAAAAAATTGAAAAAAATTATTAAATATTTACTATTAATTATTATCTGTTTATTATCAAAAATTATTAATATATTTACTTAAAATTTAAATTTAGATTGGTAAGTGTTATGAAATATTTATTTTAAATGGATAAAATAAAGACGACTGTCGAGGCTTAAAAAATGAATAGATTTTTCTGTCACTAAATGGTATATTCTGTTAATTAATAAAATCAGATTTTCACTATTTATAACAAATGGGACGGAATGAAAAAATGTAACAAATGGAAAAATCCAAGATTAATGAAAAGTTGCAAAATTCAAGAGTATGAATTAATTGAAATTAAAAAAAAATGTTTTTTAAGAACATTCTTGAATTTACACTGTTAAAAATTCAACATTTACGATTAATTTTAACTTTCAACCTACATTTCAGCTACTTAATCACATTAAATTTGTAGATGAACAAATTCAAATCCCATAAAAATTTTTATTTATGATTAATGTTTTTCGCATGTTATGTGAAAACATATTTTATTATTAGATACCTTTTTTTGCATTTGAATTTGATCCACTAATACTTCAACAATTGCAAGAACTTCAATAGTTGTAATAATTAGTTGTAATAAATTTGAAGTTGTTTTCATGTAAAGTTTCAGTATATTCATTTTTAAGCTCCTTTTATAATTTTAAAACTTTCAAGTTTGCATGATAAATGTGATAATCATTCTGGCTGTAATAATTTTATGCTAACAGTAAGTAAAAACTTTTTTGCGTTTTAAATTAATTACTTAAATCTCTTTATCTCAAAATGAAATATATTACAAAACATCAAATATTCAGCAATGTCTATGTTTATATTAAATATTCAGAAATGTCTTTGTTTATATCAAATATTCAGAAATGTCTTTGTTTATATCAAATATTCAGAAATGTCTACGTTTGTACCAAATATTCAGAGAGTATATTTTATCCATTCATACAAAATGGTCGATTATTCATCCAAAATAGCCTAATAATACACATTCTCTATTCAGACCGACCAATACCGAACAGCAACTATAGGTGAACAAACAGCGAGACCGTTTCTATTTAATTCGTGACAGGGGCTAAAGAAGGAAAAAGTGGCCAATTACTGATCGCGGGCACAAAGGGCCGGCCACCTCCCTTGGCTAGCCTTAGTAAACTAATCAGGGGCGCAATTAAAGGGGGTGACACAGCGTCGCTCTTTTCGGGCAGGGGCGGCAATAATGCGGAAATTGTTTGCACAGCCATGGACGCTCAAAACCCCAGGGTGGCTCTCGGACGACAACTTGCCAGTCTCTCTGCATTGTACGTGAAAGCGTGGCGCGGGAATGAATCACCACAAACAAGGTTGAATCAGGATAAAATGAAAACTGCAGCTATACATCTATACAGCTATACAGCTATAAAACAACCATAAAATGAAAATTACGTATATTTACACTGCCAATACACTCCATTGTATTGGCGGCTGAATATCTATAGTATTGACAGCTGAATATCCATAGCATCGGCAGCTGAATAATGAATGTTTACCTTATTTGCATTCGAAGTATATTTTTCGCACCATAACTTTTGAAAATCTGCTATATTTATTCGTATAGAAGTCTGATTAATTATCGATTATTTAAGAAAGTTGGTAGGTAAGCAATTGATTGATAAAACGGATTTTCAAGCAGCATTGATTTTGTAACTTTTAGAGAGTTCTACTGAAACTGATAGGTACGTAGATATTATTCATACTATAATAATGAAAAAATAACATAAGTTCAAAGTGATAAGTAGAATGGTAGCTGAATATCCACTAAATATCCATTGAATATCTGATGAATTGCAGCTGAGAATTTTTAGAAAGTTCTAGTAAAACTGATAGGTATGTAGTTATTATTATAGTATGAATAATAATAATGAAAAATAGCACTATCTCAAAGTAAAAAAATTGAATGGCAGCTGAATAATAAATATTTACCTTATTTACATTCGAAGAATATTTTTTTCAACACAACTATTGAAAATCAACTATATTTAAGCGTAGGGAAGGCTAATTTATTATCGATCATTTAAGAAAGTGATCACTTGGTAGTTGGTAGGTAAACAATTTAGATAAAAAAGCTTTTCAACCAGCCTTGATTATGTAATTTTAAAGGGTTCTAGTGAAGTTGGCAGGTATATAGCTATTATTCCTACTATAATAATGCAGAATAACACTATTTCAAAGTGAAAAGTTTAAAATTAAGTACATTGCGATGTTTTTCTGAAAAGTTGAATTCTATTTTTAACATACTGAAATACTGTGGTATGAATGATAGATAGGGTTTGCAACCAGATCCTGTATGTTGACCAGAAATATTTCTAGAGCCTAATTAGAGTTACTTTACTTTTATTTATGAAACAAATTTAAGATTCATTAAATGCTTAGACCAAAAAAAATATATACAAGATGTGTTCCAACTCGCTCAAACTCGAAACATGGATCACCCAATGTCTCAACAAGCCTATCCAACTCCGAAATGTCATTTGAATATTCAGCGAGGCACTAACTCTTCCCAATCCCTTCTTTTCTCCCACCTACACAGGTGTGCTGCAGTGAAGAAAAATTCCCCTCTGGATCACGCTTCGTTACTGGGAAGGAAAAAAAAAAAAGGCAGTACCGTTGGCACCTACGAAAGAGAGGTGTCCACCGCATCGGGAAGAAACTCGTGCAAAATATAATCGATTATTGTAAAAGCGGATCATCCGCTCCGCATGCATGATCCGGCGATCCGTAAAAGAAGGATCGCGGATCCATGTTAAGATAGTGAGAGAGACAAACGCTAGAGCGGTCTAGATCAATAAAGAGGCAAAGCGAGGAGGGGGGACGGCCGTGCGGTATTTCCTCGCCAAAGGTAATTTTCATGCTAATGAGAGGGAGCTATTTTCTGGGTGGCCTCATCTATTTATGATGCATCCTTCCCTTTTCCGTCATTTGAATTTCCATAGTGTCCCTTTGAAACTAAATGACTTTAAAACTATCCGCGCGTGTCTGAATTTTCTGCGCTATGCATATGCTATGCTGCTGCTGCCTCTTCTTAGAAGGGGTGGGAGTGGATCTTAGAAATCCTCCCTCCCTCCCTCGCTCGACCCCTTTCTTTCCCTTTTACCTGGGATTCATCTTCTCTCTCTCTCTTCGCCGAGATTTAAAGGAGGAGAAATAAGTTCTCGAGTAGTTTTGAGAAGGGGGGCTGTGCGCCTAGTGAAAAGGATGCCTCTTTTCCAGTGGTGTTGTGGGAGTTCTAAAAACGATATGCAGCGATTCATTTCTTCGCATGCATTTTTTTATTTATGTTACTTTAATGCTGGTATGTGGGAAAAGGTTAATGCTATCTCGTTTGTATGTAAGATTTTGTGGTTTTTGAAAGAATACAAATGAATTATTAATTATGAGGAGAACCAATTAAATATTGATCAATTTTTTATGTGATACAATCGTCATAGAAAAATGAAATAATTATTTTTAATTTTGTTTTTTTAATTACAAATGAATTAATTCTACATTTATTTGTAATTATAATACTAATTATTTTTTAATTTTGTTTGTTAATTACGAATAAATTAATTCTATATTTATCTGTAACTATTAATTTGTAACTATGATGAGACATTTAAATATGGATCGATTTCTTATGTGATGCAATCGTCACAGAAAAATTAAATGATTTTTAATTTCGTTTTTTTTAATTGCAAAAGAATTAGTTCTATATTTATTTGTAACTATAATATTATTTTACTGTAAATATAATATGAATTATTTTTAATTTTTTTTAATTACAGAAGAATTAATTCTATATTTATTTGTAACTATTAATTAAATATGACGATACCAATTAAATATTGACCGATTTCTTTTGTGATCAAATCGTCATAGAAAATGATATAATTATTTTTAATTTTTTGTTTTAAGTACAAATGAATTAATTCTATATTTATTTGTAATTTTGTTATTTGTAACTATTAATTTGTAAATTGATGAGACCAATTAAATACTGGTGGATTTCTTATGTGATCCATTCGTAATAGAAAAATAAAACAATTATTTTTAATTTTGTTTTTCTTAATTACAAATCTTAATTATATATTCATTTCTAACTATAATATTATTATTTTACTGTAACTATAATATTAATTATTTTTAATTTTGTTTTTTTAATTACAAATCTTAATTATATATTCATTTGTAACTATAATATTATTATTTTACTGTAACTATAAAATTACTTATTTTTAATTTTGTTTTTTAAATACAAAAGAATTAATTCTATATTTGTTTGTAACTATTAATTTGTAACGTGATTTGTATTTGATGAGGCCAATTAAATTTGGATTGATTTCTTATGGGAGGCAATCGTCATAGGAAAAAAGAAATATTTATTTTTAATTTTGTTTTTTTTAGTTACAAATGAATTAATTCTATATTTTTATAGCATTTGCATTCTCAATTAAAATGAATTCAGTAATACTTTGTGTAAATCAAATTATTAATTTTAAAATATTATTCTCATTTATTAGAAATTTCTTAGAAAATATAAAAGAAAATTAGCAATCTTTAATAATCTCCTGTTAAAAACATGCTTGTAATAATGTTACAAGCGTGAAGAATACTTCACAATATGTTTTATGAAATATTGTTGTGCACTTTCAAATCTTTCAAAAACTAACAGTTGATGTTAGAAATAACATATTAAAATACAATTACGAAGTTCATTGATAGTCTCAAGAAAGTTTATTCTTGTAATTTTTTTTTTTTTATCTTCATTAAAGATAACAAGAATAAAAAAAATTTTATTTTTCTGCAAAATGTAACAAATTTGGCGTATATATATAATATTACATTTAATAATATAATATATATATATATATATATTATGAAATATAATATTTTGTATTATGACATATATATATGTAATTGAAAATTTTTTAAATATTCATTTTAAAACAAAATAAAAAATATATACATTAAATTAGAAAAATATTTAATTATATAATATTAATAAATAAATCAAATTATGTATAGTTCAATAGATGATAAAAATTGTATGTTTATTTTTGGAAACTTTTTCAAGCAGTAGACCATACATGCAAATAATTTAAATCATATTTTTAATCTTTTTGTTTTTTTTAATTTTTAAACATGACGATGTTTTTAATTCTTTGATATCTTAAATCGTTTATTGCAGTTGC
Organism: Caerostris darwini; assembly: GCA_021605075.1. Classification (NCBI taxonomy): domain Eukaryota; kingdom Metazoa; phylum Arthropoda; class Arachnida; order Araneae; family Araneidae; genus Caerostris; species Caerostris darwini. The sequence goes on along the minus strand of BPLQ01012409.1, from coordinate 400,579 downwards.
ACTTAATTTTTTTACTTAACTATAAAGAGAAATAATGCGTATTCGACTCAATTGACATTTACTTATTTAAATGCATATTTTAATTACCATTAAATAAAACTTAAATTTATTGAACTTAAATGATATATTCTTATTAGGAAACGGAAGATAGTTACATCATTGCTAAGCATATATTAAAGTAAGTGAATTATTATTTATTAAAGGATATTTAAATACTTTCCTTAAAAATCTGGGAATAATTTTATTATAAATAAATATAAATGGTGACAAATATTTATATAAAATTGATAAAAAAATGATGATAAATATTTCAAGTTTGACAGAAGTTTTTCAGCCAGGATAATAAAAAAAAAATTGGGAGAGGAAAGGAGAAAAATTGGGAGGGGGTCCAATTTTTTTGTTAACTCTTAATCTGTGTGTGGCACAATTCTATCAGACATCGGAACTGGGATTTCACTTCTCCTCCCGCAGAAGGGGGAAAGAATCACTGTCGGCCCTCCCGATTTATTATTATTTTTTTTTCTGCAGCGAGGGCCGTGGGGGCCAAGCGTTCCGGGGGCCCTGACCCCCGTTTCCCGATGTAATTGTACGGCAGCTAGAATCGGAGGCAAAAGCATTACACGCTACGCTGACCCCGACAAATGGAGTTTCGCTTCGAATCAATCCCCAATCAATAGCTTGCCGTCGGACCGCACACTGGACTGCCACAAATGGCGATTTATCAGATATGCAGCACCCCTCTCCCTTTTTTTGTTTTGTTTTTTATCTTTATCTCGTTTGGAAATGCAATCAAAACAGTTTCTCTTTAATTGTGCAATTGGTAAAACCAGTTTATCCACAATTTTGGTTTTTAAATAACAAATATTTTTGTTTATGATTATGTTTTAGAATAAAACGATTTAAATAAGATAATTTATAATTATAATTAATATTTATTTTTATTTAATTTATTAATGTAAAACACTTAAATGAAAAGATGTTAAGAGAAGAATTGTACTTTTCATCAGAACAATCAGAAAATAGTAAATCTGCTTGAAGATATTACTGCAACTTTAAATACATCGTAACTATTTGTTATATGTGTTATTTCTGTTTTTTTACGATTAAAAAGTATCTATAAAGTATATTTCAGACTTTAATGAAACAGAGAACATGTATCAAAGAAAAAGAGCAAACACTGAAATTTTAGAAAAGTATTCAGTACTAATATTATTCAAAAATAATATTACTCATTAACAATAGCAATTATATTAGTTTGGAATTAATCATAATCACTAAAGAAAAATATTTTTTATCCTGTTAAGTGTTATTGGGACATAATAATGAAATAGAACATAATAAATGAAAAGATAAAAAGTAAGATATTTCTCTTAATATCAGAACAATCGGAAAGTAGTAAATATGCTTGAAGATATTGTTACGACTTTAAAAACATCTCAACTATATGTTATATTTGTTATTCATGTTTTTTTACAGCCAAAAGTATCTATATTTTAGACTTTAATGAAAGAGAACATGTATCAAATAAAAGGAGTAAAGTCTGAAATATTAGGAAAGTATTCAGTATTAATATTATTCAAAAATAACATTATTCATTAACAATAGCAATAATAATATATTTTAACTAAGTTTATTGTTATAAGTTTGGAAATCATAATTTGTAAATAATAATATATTTTATACTGATAAGTGTAATAGGGACATAATAGTCTCAAACTATAAATGACCATAGCGGAAAAAATTCCTTATGCATTTCATGCAGTTGGTCTCTCCTGAAAAATTTTGTTAATATGGAATATTTTTTATTTCTTAATTTTTAAAATAAAGCCTTTTGAAACCCTAAATACTTTTGTCTAATTAAACTGCAAAAATTACTCTAATATTTTAAAAATCTGATCGCAATGGGAATTTTAAATTTAATTAAATATAACTAAGAGAATTTAATATCTGTTACAATTTAATAACTTGCTTATGGTTAGAAAACATTAAAAGTGTTAATAAGAAAGTTAAAATTTTTTCTTTAGTAATGTTGTGGTCTTTTAATTTATGAGCAAAGAAATCGGCATATCAAGCTATTAGTAATAAATAATTTTGAAAAAAAATTGCTCTTTCATATTTTTTAAAAAGAAAAACCATTTTTTAATATAATTTAAGCTGTTTCTATAAGTTAATAAAAGTTTTGACACATACATTTTTATTAATTTTTTTAATAAAAAGTATTTAAATGTAGTATTTTCATTAATAAGCATGCAATAATCTGAAATTTTTAATTTATAAGATAAGAGGAATTGCAGATTATTATAAACTTTTATTTAAAAATTTTTAAATTATGAGAATATTCCTATTAATAAAAATGAATTGCATCGTTTGCGTTTTTTTGATATTTTAGTCAATAACGTTGTCAAGATATATTATATAATTATATATACTTCTATACTATAACTATATTGTTATCTGCAAGGATGATAAGAAAAAACGAAATATGAAACGCTTCTTTAAAATTATAAATATTGTAACGCTGTAAAATTAATCATCATAAAGATAATATTTATTGTTATAGATTAGAAAAAAAATTCTGACGTAAAATATTAAAATATTTTTTTTTAATAAAATTTGGTTTCTTATATTTTTATTCTAATTAATTATAACAGAAATGTTATAGAAAATGGCTTCATAAATAATTTTTATAAATATTAACATTTTTCAATTATACAGTAATCCTACTGTATGACAGTTATAAAAAACTGTTAGAACTAACTGTAACTAAAAAATAGTTATTAAGAAAACAATTAATAGTTATAAAAATATAGTTAACTAATTGTTTTTATATAACTAATGTTTTTACTGAATATTTGTATTTAATTCATTTATATAACTATTAACTCTTAATGGTTATATAAATGAGTTAAATATAAATATCCAGGAAAACTCATTGGAAACTGCTTGGCATTTCTGATACTTGGCATTTAAAATTTAACACTGGTTTAAAAATAATCCAGCCCATTTATTTATTTATTATTATTTATAAGGAATTACAATTGTATTTACAGCTAAATTAATAGGACGAATTACACTCTCGCGCTTTTCTTTTGTATTTATTTTGGCGATTTGGAAAAAAACTCTTTGGCGCCTCTTTTTGCTAGCCTCCTTTCGAGGCAACCCTAAAAGATGCGCGTTTTTGTGCAGACCGACTATTTAGCATTGCACGAGCCTCTAATGACTTTTAAACGATTCACTGAAGTTCTCCGTTTAGCACTCTCACAGAGAAAGAGAGAGAGAGAAAGAAGAGAGAAAAAAAGATAAGAATTCTCTCAGTTGTCACGGGTGCTATCTCTTTCCTTCGCTCTCTTGGGGGAGCTGTCATTTTCAAAAATTTCTCTGCAAGCTTCCCGACTCCAACAGAGCGTGTAAAAATATCGGCATTCGCGTTTTAGCTCTGAGTTTCATTTTCCTTTTGACTTATTTCGCATCAAAATAGTTAATAAGTTCGTACTTAAAAGCATGTGAAAAAAAAAAAATAGCACATTGATTTCATCTTAGAATTGTTTCATTTCGACTTATTCTGCATCAGTATAATTAAAGCGACCTGATGGCCAATTGGCTAGCGCTGTGGTCTTTGATAACACAGGCTTCAGGTTCGATTATTGGCAATTATAGCAGTTTGGATGTTTGGAATCCACGTTAAGCTGTAAGTCCCGGCCTAATTAGCCCAAAGTGTGCAAAAAATAACCGTAGAGCGACAAACCAAAATCAGTATAATTAAAAAGTGTTTCCTTGAAGTTTGCAAAAATGTTTGTGATTTGTGTTTACCTTTTCGGTTCCTTCTGCTTTTGGCTTATTTTTCATCAATCTCTTCCCAAAATTAAGTATTAATTAGTCTTTGACATAACTAAAAGTCGTCTATGCTTATTAAATTCCTTCTATTAGCTCACACTCTCCCTATATATATCTTGTTCAAATTTTCAATCTTTAATAACATACTTTTTATTCATCCACTCAAATTCAAATACATTTTTTTTGAATTTGTAGTGGATGACACTGGATGTTAATACAGTTTTTTCAAATATTAATTCATTAATTAAATTTAATTAGTTCATTAAAATTTTTTTAGATTTAAGTTACATGTAACTTGACGTGGATTCCAAACATCCAAACTGCTATAATTGCCAATAATCGAACCTGAAGCCTGTGTTATCAAAGACCACAGCGCTAGCCAATTGGCCATCAGGTCGCTTTAATTAATAGATGGCGGCAGATAAACTTAAAAAAATGAATGAAAATTATTTATAAAAAAACTTCCTGCAATGTAGTGAGAAAAAAAAGAAGGAATTGATTTAAAATTTTTTTTTTTTTTTTATATTACTTGTTTTTTAATTATAATGATATTTATATGAGTCTCTTATAAATATTTTATAATAAATTAAATAATAAATTTTTTATTACGAAGTAAAAGTTATAAGAATTTGCTAAAATAGAAATAAATAAAATTATTAGGAAAAATGATACTTCATAAGAAATTATTTGTGCTACTCTTTGAACTGAACCTAATTGACTACATTTTGAATTTGAAGATCAACTAATTCGTAAAATAGAATAAACTGCCAGACTTGAAATAATAAAGACAGCTAGTATATTATGTTTTACATCTAGAAGAAGGAAATTATTAAAAGGAATAATAGGAATAATAATTAGAGCTAGTAAAATTAATACCAGGGTTAATATAAGAAATTGAAACATTTGAGGAGTCAGGGGTAAATAAATTTATTATGGTTATTAAATCAATATAAATTCAATAGATAATTGAGTAACTTAAAAAAAATATTGTAAATAAAATAAATAATTGTAGTGAAAAAAACTTATTCACATTTTTTTTTAAATTACTAACAAAAATTGTTATTTTCACCTCAGTGCAGCGGCCTGAAGGTCAGTTGCCAAGCGCTCTGGCCTTTGCTACTTCATGTTCGAATCCTAGCGGAGGCATGGACGTTTGTGAGTGGTTCGGAATCCCCATTAAACTGTAGGTCCCGGTCTAATTAGCCCAAAGTATGTACAAAAGGACCATAGAAATACAAACCTATCCAAACCTCAGAGCTATTTTATCATTCGTAGCAGACAACGATCTAATCTTTCGATAACTTCACTAAAAGAGTTTCTTTTTCATAAAGATTTCATTGCACTAACCGTGGAAAGAGCAATACCATGCCTTCGATCTGAAGGGAAATTGGCGTTTGGTGAACAAATACCCACATTACACCAGGTATTATATTTTTCAAATACCCAATATTAGCATACACAATTATATACATAAATTAATACTTAAAAATATTATAAATAAAAATTATAATTCAAACAAGTAATATAAAAAAAAAAATTTAATACCGATCCTACTTTTTTCTCACTATATTGCAGAAAGTCCTTTATAAAGAATTTTCATTCATTTTTTTAAGTTTATCTGGAGCCATCTATTGGTAGGTATATGCAACTTAAATCTAAAAAAAAAAAATTCATTCATTAAATTTAATTACTGAATTAATATTTGAAAAAACTGTACTAACATCAAGTCTCATCCACTACAAGTTCAAAAAAAATGTATTTGAACTTGAGTGGATGAATTAAAATTATTTTATTAACGATTGAAAATTTGAACAAGATATATATAGGGAGAGTGTGAGCTAATAGAAGGAATTGAATAAATATGAATAAAGACTTCATGAATAATTTAAAACTTAAAAAAATTGGAAAAGTGCTGAAATACTAATACTCACCACAGCCTGGGTGTTTAGGCCCGAGGTTCCATTTCATTTGAAAACCTATCTCTTTGGTTATCATCCACGACATTCTTGTAGCACTGCGATACGGCAAAGTTATTCTACAACCAGTTAGTTCTCTGTTCTTTCTTTCTAAAACAGTCTGTATTTACATTTCAGCAGTACAATTCGGAGCTGCATTTGACATCCAGTTTTACTGATTGTCAACATCATTTTACTGGACAAATTTATTTCCTTGGCCAACTAGATCACATCTTTCTCCACTTTAGGGTCTGATAACAAGTGCTTCCGATCATTCTAGAAACTCGTCGATATTATTAGACAATTGAAATGGTTTTTGATACAGAATCTTGCAGAAGAACCTTCACCAATTCTAGGAATGAATTGCGAAGCTTGATAACAGCTGGCAGAAGAACCAGATGTTGTTCACTGCTTCATTGATTGGTTCGCTGTATATAATAGTTGTATCCCCTTAATCTATCTTTCAATTTTTTTATATTTAAATAATTTATTTTTACATACGTTTTAATTTATACAGTTCTATTCGAATAGCCGCTTTTCGATGCATCAGATTAAAAAAAAATTTTTTTTTGTCTTGGAGTGCATTTGAGTGTTTCCATTTCCTATTAACTGACCCATGGATGACTGGTTAAACCATCAGTAGTTTTTTTTTTTTTTTTTTTCTTTTCAAGGTATTTTACATGTATCAGAACGTTGTGCTCCATTTAATATACCACGAAAAGTCTTTGACATATATAGAGAAGCGGTTTTCGGATACAATTTTCCCATATTAGGATACTTACTTGTTGAAAGAAATGTTGGGAAAACCTCTTGCAGTCTTATTGTTGATGCAAGAAGAACCGATTAGAGTTGGATCGTGGTTATTTGAAGAGAGAGGCTGCGGTTTCAATCCCCTCTTTTTTTAAATAAGACCATTTAAAACAGTTGACTGAGAGTCACTTATGAATTATATTCAACAAATTCGTACGTAGAGGTTTTTTCTTATATGCATTGTTATTTTTTCTTATCTCACTTGGCAGACAGTAACATCTATATCAATTCCAAGAACCTGTGTGGTCTCATGGTAGGAGGGAAAGGGAGAGGTAAATTCTGTTGTGATGGATCGTACGTAGGTAGAAATCTGATTTGTCTCCGTGACGCTGATTTTTACGGGGTATGGTTGTCAGACCTACTCCCAAAACTTCTACTGTCATATTAGATCGGAACCTACGGATTAAAATGGATTCCAAACCCCTACAAACATGGAACCACCGGTACTCGAACACGAAACCTGTGGCACCGATCGCCTTTTCCTTATAAAGAAACAAATTACAAAAATACGTATATGAACGCAATTCCCTCATTATTTCTTATGGGTGTAGTGTAGCAAATCTTTTGCCCAATGCAATACAAAATTTACTACAAATGAGTAAAGCCAATAGCGAATGACCAGGAAGCCAAGTTCAACATTAAAAAAAGAATTTGTCTTATCAAATAAATACAGGAACATATTCAATGTTCTGGATGATCACTGAAGTCTAAAAGTTTGAAATCTTGTCAAACTGATATTGTATTCAAACTTATTCACATAAAATTTGGAAAAAAACCCAGTTATGATATTATTACTAATCCCCCTGATGTATGAAAGCCTACACCAGGTCCAAAAGACCCCGTTGCAGGCGACTGGTCCGTGGCTAAGGGCAATATGCAGCTTCACTCAAGCGAGGAAACATGAAGGCTAAAGACTGACTAAACCTCAAGACAACACTCTACGATCATATTAGACCTAGACCTACGGTTTAAAGGGGTTTCCAAAGCCCTACAATCATCCATGGAACGGCTGGTACTTGAATCCGAAACCTGTGGGAACGAACGCCAGAAAGCTAGACTTTCGGCCATTCAGGCACAGAAATTTAGTTATTGCTGAAGCATCTTGAATTATACAAAGAAAAATACATTTTTATTTCATCTATTGTTACTTTTCCTTTCTCATTGATTCATAACTCTGAGCAAATTATAGCAATTCTTTATTCTTACACATCCAAGATGGGCTAATATCTTTTCCCTCGGTCTTTTTATGAAGCAGTGCTTTCAAGAGTACGCAAATTAATTAGGCGTAAAAGGTAAAAGAGATAGGAACTGTTTGATCCCCAAGAAACAAAATCAAAAGAGATGCAGTGCTAACTTCAAAGATGTAATTAAGGAAAATTTCTCTTGAATGAGACTTCAGCAAGAACTGATGCTTCTGCTGTAATGAACATTTATTAAGTTTTCCCCAGGTATTCACGCCGTTAATCACACAGAAAATAAATCATACGCAAACTGGCTTTCTTTTCTTTGAGTATTTATTATATTTCGTTTTGATCCCCTTAGAATTGAATGCATTGAAATGGGAATTGAACTTCATGTTTTGTCGCTCTTTCTCATTTATTCATTAAAATACTTTGTACATAAATGCATAAATGAATGTAGTGTATTTTTTTCAAGTGCGCATGAAGCGAAAATCTTCATTCAGTGCTTAATTGAAATATAATGAGGTTCTTCAATTCATCTACTGCTAATTGACTCTCTTTTAAGTGACAATGCATGGAGAGTCCTCAGAAAGAATAAGTTGTAGCATAAATCGCGAATTATATTTAATCAAAGTGGGAATTATATTTAATCGCATCGCTAAGCTTGGCGTACTCTATTGGTGTGGAATTATTTATTCCCCTCTAAAGAAATTAATAAGAATAATAGAGGAATAAATAATTTCTTTTTATATCTTCTGATATCAGAAAAGATAGATTGGCACCCAGATTAAAAATGAATTTCCTCTTAATATATAGTATATTTTATGGCTTATTAGCGTGTAAAAGAAAGTGAATAGTGATAGTGAACTAAATAGAGTACGGAAGAAAATATTTTTATTTTAATACGATACAAAATTTCCAAACACGTTAAACTATCTTATTTAGATAATTCTGTGTAAATGAGATATTTATTAAGAAAAATGCATTTTTAAATAATTCCAAACAAGATATGATGAATATTTAAAAAAATAAAGAAATAACTTGAACTATCAATAAATCTGCACTTTCATGGTATGAGGTGTAATGCACTTTCTCCGTATGAAGGCATGTTCAAAAAGTACTGGAGAGCCCATGAACTAATGTCTTAGGCGGCAAAGTTCGATATTTGTAAAATAAATAGATATCTGCATAAATTTTGAATTTCTTTCATTTTAAATGACTCGGAAACATTAACGCACGAGGATCCTAAGAATCCCAAAATATTTTATTAAAATGATTACATTTTGCTATTTTCTACTATTTATTATAAGTGCAAGATTATTCAGAATGTAATTTTAAAAGAATACCTCATTCAGGATCTAGTGGCCATACATACAAGTTAATATACTTTGAACTAATTACTTCAGAAACAGGATGATTATGAGACCATTATTAAGTCTCCCATCTAAGCTATTCTTTTGAGGTTTACAGAAATACAACATACAAAATCCAAATGCATGGCAGATACCCTTAAAAATTCTCCCTGGGTTACAAATCTTTTGCTTATCATGGGTTTTGTTGCTAAAACTAATCCCCCTGGTGCAGGAAAGTCTACACCAGGCCCAAAGGACCCATTGCAGGCGCGTCCATGGCTAAGAGTATTATGCAGCTTCATTTCTAGCGAGGGACTACGAGGGCTGAAGACTGACTACAACTCAAGACAACGCGCTACGATCATATTAGACCGGGACCTACGGCTTAAAGTAGATTCCGAACCACTATAAACATTCCTGGCACGGCAGGGTCTCGAACTCGAAATCTGTGGGCACCGAGCTCCACAGCGCTAAACACTCAACCATTCAGACCCATCATAGATTATTTGTAATATATGATGCTTACATGTCCTCCGTGGGCATACGAGTTCTTAATATGAAAATTATATTTAAATGAAAATCCGAAACGAAAAATTCAAAAGGTAGAGAGAAATATAAAATAAAAATTACCTAAACTTTTTAATTATTTTTAATTACTTCCATCAGTAATCTTATTTTTTAATTTTTGATGGAATCCTTTGCACTCACAAGTAGATATATCCATAACAATTAATCACAAAAAAAACAGACTTAACAAACTTAACAGTCTATAATTAAATCAATTATAAATCGTGCAGATAGTTTCTAAGGACCTGATGGTCGAGTGACTGGAGCTCGGTGCCACTGGTTTCGGGTTTAAATCCCGGGTGTGCCATGGATGTCTATAGTGGTTCAGAATAGACTTTAAACTGTAGGTCTCAGCTTAATATGACTATTGAGCTACTGGGCATAGGGCAGACAACCCTACCCCGTAAAAAGAAAACATCTCCTGCTTCCAAATCTGCCATCAGGCAGATGGCCTTGACCCACCATGGGGTTGTTGCTCCAATTAAGAAGAAGATAGTTTCTACACTGCGTAAAAAAAATAGAAGGACAGTGTTTTTTTGCCAATTAATATTTCTTATTTTCTCCTAACTACTAGATATTTATGCAGATTTAGTTTAATGACCCTTTTTTTCATTTTAGGCAAAAATTAAACATCTACCACTAGTATTAATAATAAAATTAGTATATATAATTTCCGATGCGTAAAAAAAGTAGAAGGACACTTGCTAATATTTTTAATTTAATGAGTTATTCTTTAGTTAAATAGTGATTGTGTACTTTGTTTTATCCTTTTCTGTCAAAAAAATCTAATTTGTTTAAAAGTTACGCTGTTTCTCCGTTCTCAGAAATGCCTAAAGGAATACCTTTGAACGATTTTCAAAAAGGCTAAATTTCCGCATATCAAAATGATAGCAAAGGTGTCAGAGAGATTGCTCGATTGTTGCAGGTGAGCCCCAATACAGTTTCAAACTTTATCAGAAATCCTTATAAAAATGGAAAGAAAAAGTAGTAGTAAAAAAAGTAGTAGAAAAACTGGTAGACCGAAAAAGTTAACACCACGTGATGAAAGAAAACTTGTTCGTGTGCTTAAGAAGAACAAAGGAAGTGTTTCAAAGGCAAGAAATCCAGCAGGACTTAATCATGTGACGAAACAAACAGTTTACGACTATATTAAAAGATCTAAAAAATTCATTTTCAAAAAAACGGAAACATCAAAAAGTGGAAACAAAACAAAGTGGGCACAAGCTCACATTGATAACCGTTTAGCGTGGGCTAAGGAGCACATGTCCTGGAATACAAAATGAACTTCTGTGATATTTTCCGATGAAAAGAAATTTAACTTAGACGGTCCAGACGGATATCAGAACTACTGGCATTGTTTGGTGAATGAAAACGAATACTATTCAACACGACAAATGGGAGGAGGGAGTTTAATGGTTTGGTTGGCTGTTGGATACGGAGGAAGGACAAGTCTGGTTTTCTTAAATGGTAGGCAAAAACATACAGACTACATTCAAGTGCTAAATTCCGAGCTTCTTCATTATGGCTCTGACTTGGGGGGTGAAGAGTGGAAGTTTCAGCACGACGGAGCTTCCATTCACACCGCGACAGGAGTCAAAAATTGGTTCCACACAAATAATGTGGAAGTTTTACCATGGCCAGCCAAAAGTCCTGACGTTAATATAGTGGAAAACATCTGGGCAATGCTAGTTCGTCGAGTTTATGCTGATGGAAGGCAATTTGATTTGCTAACTCAGCTTCGAGAAGCATTGAATGACTCGTGGGACAATTTTTGTCAAACAGAAGTTCAATCCCTATACAATTCACTTCCAAACAGAATATTTGAAGTTATAAAGGCCAATGGGAAGAACATTCCTTATTAAAATCACTATTTTTTCATTCATTATAATGCTGTCCTTCTACTTTTTTTACAAAATTTCAAAAAAGAGAAACTATTTTAGTTGCCATTAATATTTTATGTTTGAATATTATAATTCTGATGTTAAAATTGTATTTTTAATATATTTGTAAAATGTTTCTAATAAAAAATTATAGTAAAAATAAAACATTTTTCGGTTATTGTTACAAAATCAAGTGTCCTTCTACTTTTTTTACGTAGTGTAAGGCTTTTTCCCCTTTACAAAACTTAAGAATTAAATTCTAACAGCATAAACTGATATATTTACAACAGCTTGGTAGAGAAATGGGAGAAATCTGTATATTGATAATACGTTACACAAAATAAATACATTTCTAGTGATGAAATTATTTTTATCTAAGAGGAATTTCTTTATTTCAGAGCTTTATTCCAAAACTCTTTTTAAATACAATATTACAAATTGATGAATATATAACATGTATATATATATATTATGGTTATTTGTTTCTTTGTTTATCCGAATTACAATAAACAGTTTCGAATTTTAATATTAGCTATAATGCATCTATATAATTTGGTGAAAGGTAACTTGAGGTATAGATTCTATTATGTAAAGGAAAATGAAAAAAAGACTTATGATAATTAAGTGTGCCAAAATATTTTTATAGCAGTTTCAGAAAGCTATCAACACCCATTCGACTGGAATAGTGATACCGACTATCTCTATGTTATGTTATGGTTGTTTGTTTGTTTATCAAAATCACAATAAGCAGTTTTGAGTTTCTATATTAGTTATAATGCATCTCTATATAATTTGGTGAACGGTAACTTGAGGTATAGATTCTGCTATGTAAAGGAAAATGAAAAAGAACTTATAAAAATATTTTGGTACGCCTTGACTATCATAACAGTTTCAGAAAGCTATCAACTCCCAACTATCTCCATGTTATGCTATGTTATGTTTATTTGTTTATTTATCCCAATCACAATAAACAGTTTTAAACTTCTATATTAGTAATAATACATCTCAATGCAATTTATTGAAGGTAGAGATTCTATAAATGCAAAGGAAAACGTAAAAAAGACTTATAAAAATGTTTTGCCACCCCTTAACTATCATAACAGCTTCAGAAAGCTATCAATTGCCATTCGACTGGAACATCGATACCGACTATCTCTATCTGCCTGTGAATTTCTCCAGATCGCTTGACCAACTTTTATAACAAGATCCTCTGACCGAATACCCCTTCGCGCATGTTTGTGCAGCTGGCGATCTGAGCCGGGGGGCTCTGCTGTCCGGTCCCTGGGATTAAAAGGGGGGTCCTCCGTGTTAGTCCACCTCTTTCGGCCCCGAGGGCAGTGTTTGCCCTGGCCTCCGATAGCTGTGTTCCCAGCACTCCAAGGAACACGTTACCGGTAAAGGGTTGAAGACTCCATTATTGTGTTTGGACTCCGAGGGAAGTTTACTGGGAAACTTTCACGGCCTCGAGAGCGCCTGTAATTCGGGAGACGCCTGTCCCATTCAGTTCCAAGGCAAAAGACATTAATCTTGCATTAAAAATCGACTTGCACTTCCCCTCTCTCTCTAGAACACTTGTCTCCGGTAATACGTTCGCTGCAGAGGGTTGGAGAATAAATTCGCAGTGATGGACTGGTGTTAATTTGAAATAAAAGGGTTTGAATGGACATGGGCTCTTTTTTTTTCTGAGAGATTAGAGTGATTTTATCAGAAACAAGTAATATAAAAAAAAATTTTTTTTTTTAATTAATTCCTACTTTTTTTCCCACTATATTGCAGAAAAGTCCTTTATAAACAATTTTCATTCATTTTTTTAAGTTTATCTGGCGCCATCTATTGGCAGATATATGCAACTTAAATCTAAATAAAACTAAAATTAATTAATTAAATTTAACGCAGGAATTAATATTTGAAAAAACTGTATTAACATCAAGTGTCCTCCGCTAGAAGTTCAAAAAAATGTATTCGAACTTGAGCGGATGAATAAAAAGTATTTTATTAACGATTGAAAATTTGAACAAGATAGGGAGAGTGTGAGCTAATAGAAGGAATTGAAAAAGAGTGAATTTTTGTAAGATTAGAGTGACCAAGTTATTCGATGCACATGCAAGTTAAATAACTTGCAAGTGTATCGAATAACTTGGTCACTTTGAGGTTCTCATTCAATGAGAATAATTTTCAAAATTTCTTCCTCGAATTCTCCCTCCAATTCTCACATTTTCTCCCTCGGATTAAAATTAATCTATAAGGGGTAAATTACCGCATTAAGTTTAAAGACAAATTTATATCCCTTCGCAAAATTTACCACTTTTCATGGCATTCCCTATAGGCAAATAATAAGAACGAGAATAACTTAAATCGTTAATTTTTCAAAATAATGTGTTAATAATAATAATTTAGGTAATAGTTTTAATAGAATACCTTTAAGTTAATTTAATAAAATTTAATTTAATGAAATTAAAATAATATAATTGTACATCATACGATTTATTCTATAAAATTTGCTCAAATTATATTGAAAAACAAATTTTTTTTTTCAGAAAAACCGACCCTCCGAAATGTATTGAACCTCTAATTTTCCATACTAATAGTTTTAATTATTTTCTTAAATATTAGATTAGTTTAAATAATGTAATCTAATATTTAATAAATTAAGATTTAAATTAAGTTATTTTTATCTCGTTTAATAAAGATGAAACAATTTATATTATCTTATTGAAATAAAATAAAATAATAATTTAAATAAAATACTAATAATTAATATATAAATAATAATAACAAATAAATAATAAATTCAAACAAATAATAAATTCAAATAAAATAATAATATAATGTAATAAGATAAAATTTTATTTAAATAAGATTTTAGTATAAGATAAAATTTTTAATTTAAATAAAAATTTCCTGCCCGAGATGTTTAATAAAATTCATGAGTAGTAATTGTAACGTTTTCAGTTACATTAACAATCATTATCTAAAAATCTAACCAGCTATTGTAATATTAGTTATATCTTTGTATTACTGTTAGTCTTCAGTTTCTCTAACACCTGTATGTATTTTAACCGCTGATTAAATAATATAACAAATAATTTATTCTTTTTTCGGAAAATAAAGCAAGACAGCACATTATTTTGAAATTAAATGTTTAATAATATTAAAAAAAATTAATGTTTAGCATTTGCTGTCGATGCCATACATTTCGAGTTCGAGTCCCAGCGATGCCATGGATTCTTGTAGTGGTTCGGAATCCACTTTAAGCCGTAGGTCCCCGCCTAATATGACTGTTGGGCGTAGGTCTGACAACAGTACCTTTTAAAAAAATCAGCGTCACGGAACCAAGTCTGACACACAACATATACTACCCCATCCTTCCATGAGACCACATGGTTTCTTGGTTCGAATCCTGGTGGAGGTATGAATGTTTATTAGTGGTTCGGAATCCCCTTTAATCTGTAGATCCCGGTCTAATTACCCTAAAATGATCTTAAAGAGACAAAAAAAAAAGGGGGGGGTTTGGATAAGAAACAACAACACAGCAAATTTAATATTTCACAGTATGGATGATCTATTCCAGGCTTATGGCTGATGTGCATATATTGCATGCACAATGTAAAGGCTTTCTTGGAAATAATCTTTAAGAAAAACTGACTCTTATTACTGTTGCAATTAAGAAAAAATAGAAAAGCACCTAGAAATCAACCTAATAATGGGAAACATATTGCTGAAGCACGCTTCAATTAACCATTTCTAATGCAATAGTTAAGCAAAGATATGATTAAAACTTTTATCATGGTAATTGAAAATGTTTGATTTAAATTATTTGGGACGTTAATAGAACAATTAAATTTGTCTTTTAATCCCCTTACATTTAAAATATAAGACATTAAAAAATCAATTAGATTTCTAATATTAATTGATTTTCGCGTACTCACATATTTTAAACAAATTTTTTAAAATTTGGTATGTTTGATTTTTTAGCATCTTTTCTGTATATGTTCATTGATGAAATCTAACATGTGTTTTCATATTATTTTTATGCTTCACTATATAAATCATAAAATTATTTATTAATCTCTATATTTCATTTCAAAATGTGACATATAGAGGGAGTTAATTTTTTTTTAAAATTTTTAAATGTTTTTTTACACAAAATTGTCATTTTCAACATTCCTTCTACTTTAGCAAAAGCATTTTAATCTCATATAAATTTATTTCTTAAATATCATTCAAGATTCCATTTAAAAGGTATTTAAGTTTAAAATTATTTAATTTTAAGTAAAAGTTTTTACTTCTTGTCTCCTTATTTTTCTGTTTACAATTCAATAAAGTCGCTTAAAAATTTTTATTTCTGTTAAATATTAGCAAAATTTCAATGGTAGGTACGATAGATTTTTTTGAATCGAATCTAATTTGTTAGAGAATATATTTTCAGTTTATTTATAAACTGTATTTTGATGTTATTGTGTATGAAACATTTTAGTTAAATTCAGCTAAATATTGATATTTTTTGGATTAAAAATCAATCGTTTATCAGAAATGCAAAAGGAATTTCTTTTAAGTTTTATAGGAGATTTGATAAATTGAACTATCCAATTCTCGAAACAATTATTATTTTATTAATAATTAAATAGGACTTCTACACAATTGTAATACTGTAATGTTTCTAGCTTTAGTTCTCCTTTTAAAAAATCAGTGACTCGTTACAAATAAAATGTGTTCATTTTATATGCTTGCAAATCGATTGTAAGTCAAATTTAAATCCGTTAATTTAGTCTTTATATATTTGCACTTTATACACCGACTAGTGTTCGATGCCACAGTTTCGGGTTCGAATCATGGCGCTACCATGGATACTTGTAATGATTCGGAATCCACCTTAAGCCGTAGGTAACGGTCTAATATGACTGTAGCACATTGGGCGTAAGGCTACGTCGTAAGAAGTCAACGTCACGGAGCCAAGTTGGGCTTCTACCTACTGGTGTTCCATCACAACAGAAGCTGCCTCCCCCTACTTTCTCTCCTTCCATGAGACCACATGGGTTTTTGGTCTAGATGTTGTCTCATTTCTTACGCTCATATACATATATATATATATATATATATATATATATATATATATATATATGCCCGACTCGTGGCTTAGTGGAAACGTTCGCTACTAGTGAACATTAGGGCTGAGGTTCAATCCACTAGCGGCTTTGTTGTAAGCGTTGTTTCTAAATACGAGGAGACTCGATGGCGTTTGTGATGTTCATCATTTTCCATCGTTAGTATGATTACCTCGTGGGAGTTTTCCGGGCTTTCTACCGTACGATATGCGGGGTATTTCCCCGTAAAAGTCCCCCAGGAGGGCAGTGCCTTTCTTAGCTTCACGGAGCCAAGTCAGATTTTTACCTACGTTTGAAAATCTGACAATTCTACTCCATCACAACGGATGCTGCCCCTCCCCATTTCTTTCCATGAGAGCACACGGGTTCTTGAACTTGGTCTAGATGTTACTCTCGACCAAGCGGAATAAGAAACACATACACACACCCACACACATTAACTCGCGGTATCATTGAATAACAGAACAGCTTTTTTTCCCTATAAAATTGTAAAAACTATAACGTCTGTTAATTGAACAGACTATGAAGTCTGTTGACTGAAACCACAAACTATTTAATAATCTTCTTTAACTTCATCTATCATTGCCAAAATGTGTACATTGTTTAATAATAGAATATTTTTCGACACTATTTGAACCGATTTTTAAAATATTTCACTGAAAGCGAAAACATTTGTGCTTAGCTAGAAAAAAAAAAAAAAAACTTCAACATTCCCGATTTTTATGCTTGCTTCTGTTCGAAGAAAAAGAAAATTAAAATATTCTTTTGGAATAAATTTTGTAAAAAATTACTACTATTATTAATTTCAATGATAGCAATTTCTTACAAAATTTATTTCAAAAGAATTTTTTAATTTAATTTTCTTTTTCTTCGAATAACAGCAAGCATAAAAATAAATGTAATTAAAATGTAATTTTGGTAAAACCATAATGATATTTGTAAACTAAAATTTATTATTTCCTGGAAATAAAATCCCTTTTTCAATAAATAATTATTCAACAATAATTATTTATTGTAAGCAAACTTGTTTAATTGAATAAACTTTTTAACTATATAAATTTTTTTCGTTCATTTTTAACATGATATTTATAGATTTATTTTGTAGTTTTTTAATATTATTTAATTTTTATTTTCTAGAATAGCAAAAAATATATAGAAAGATTGTTTTTAATAATAACAAAAATAAACATTTTCTTGAATTTCGAATTTTAATCAAATTTTGAGAACTGTAATATCATATATAATAGAACTAAGTAACTATTTTAATAATATTGTTTTCATTTTGTCAAAAAGATAAATCAAAATGTCAACTCAAAATCAACTCAATCAATGTGGACTCAAATCTGAAATCAGTGGTACTGAGCACCAGAGCGCTAGTCACTCCGCTATATATATATGTAATATGAATATAAAATATAATACTAAAATTTTTGCGTCTATTACAAAAAATGTGTTCATTGACAAACGTTTTAAATCTTATTATGTCCTCCTTTATAACCCGTAATCGTTAAGATAACGTAAAGTTAAAGATAAATTTTCAATTCAAATTCAATTATAATTTTCAACTCCTGTCTTAAAAGAGGGTTGTTGTGGTGTTTAGTTTAACAATTTAATTTGACATGAAATAAGAATACAGGCAGCAAATATGCTTACTGGTTACAACTTAATTTCTTTTTCTGATCACCAAGGACCTTTTTTCAATTTCTTCTATTAGCTCACTCTCTCCCTATATATATCTTGTTCAAATTTTCAATCGTTCATAAAATATTTTTTATTCATCCCCTCAAGTTCAAATACATTTTTTTGAACTTGTAGTGGATGACACCTGTGTTAATACAGTTTTTTCAAATATTAATTCATTAATTAAATTTAATTATTAAATTTTACTTTTTTTTTAGATCTAAATTGCATATATCTAACAATAGATGGCGCCATACAAACTTAAAAAAAATGAATGAAAATTATTTATAAAGGACTTTCTGCAATATAAGGAACAAAAAGTAGGAATTGACTTTAAAATTTTTTTTTTTATATTACTTATTTTTTTTCAAATATCTTATAATAATGACATCCCTGTGAGTGATAATAGTTTATGGATATATAAAATTTAATCAAGCTAAAGTATTTTTTCCTCTATTGAATAAAATTTATTCTTAACGATTTTAAGAAAGCTTCTGGAAATTCATATTCCTTTCCCCTGCAAGCTAATAAAATCATGGAATATTTAATGGATCATATAAAATCCCTTCATTGTGTGATTTCAAATACCACTGTTTCTGTCTATGTCTTTGAAAGATTTCATTTCTTTTTAAATTAGTTTAGATCAGAGATATACGAATAAAAATTGATATCTATCATCTGTCAGTTCACTAGTCAGTTAAAGTTAATTAAAATTAATAGCATATTTCAAAATATATTTATCTGTATTTCTCGCATATATTTAAATATGAATAAATTGCTAAAAAATAGTTTATGTCAACACTAAAAAGGGATATCAAAGGTTAATTTTTGTTAGCCTATGCTATTTTATTTATTTATTGTAAATAATGCCCTTTTACCAATCCTATCCCCTACCAATCGTATCATCCTTCGTTAGCCTACGTTATTTTATTTATTTATGTGTTGTAAATATTGCTTTTTTACCTATCACATGTGAGAATTCTTTTTACTTTGTTCTATGAAAAGCTATTCATCATGAAATTTTGCAATATAAAAAATATTTCATAACAAAATAACTACTAAAATTAATTTCATATCAAAAAAAAAAAATAAATGTTACTGGCTTGTCTTTACTAGTATAATTTTATGTTGAGAAAAGTAATGCCTCATAAAGAAAAAAAATGTCCACAATATCTGTTTGGAGGAATTGGCTAGATCATTCCAGAGACAGAAAATTCAATATTATTTCAGGTTGAAGCATGTTAATAACCATTGGTCACCACTAGGTGGCCGAGTCTTCATTCCGATAAGCTAATTGGAATCGTTTCCCTTCCCCCCCAACACCTATTACATTATCTGGCCGTGAATTTCCCATAAGGTTACGATCACGGGCCAACATTCCCCGGCCTCCCTTAATGGCCCCTCCTGCCGAATACATCCCGATAGAAAAAGAAATTAATGAAGGTTTCCCAATCCTTTCGCGAACAATTATTTCGGATTCGCAAATGAGAAAGATATCTATTCTCCTTCGGTCCTTATCTCCGGGGGTCAGGGAGGTTGGTCATGGAGATGACCAGAGGTCATTACGATAGTTACGCCTCATTGGCGGAGAGCGCCGGCCACGTGACCCGCATGCATGTGTCCACTTTCCCATGGTCTTGGGGAAAAAATGCGGGGGCGCCTACCCGCGCACGCGGAGGGCTTCTTTGGAGGTCCGCTTCCGACACATTCTCATTATTAAATTGGCAGATTTTTCGCTTAGCAAGTGAATGATTATGCGGCATCTCCATGTAATTTTAAAATCCCTTAATTGTTTCAAAACAAAATAAAATATGCAAATATCGAAAAATATCATGTAATTCTTTTAAATAATAATAATAATTAATCAGTTATAATCTGTTAAGACCAGTTTTAAATCATAAAGATAGTTTCTAAGGGTTTTTTTTCGTTACAAAAATTAAAAATTAAATTCTAACAGCATAAACTGATATATTTACAACACCTTAGTTGACAAACGGAAGAAAACTGTTTATAGATAATAAATACACTGCACAAAATAAATAAATTTTTAGGGTTTAAAATTATTTTTATCCAAGAAGAATCTATTTTATTTCATATAGTGATAACCCTTTTTTAAAACACTTTTTATGTACAATATCACAAATGCGAAAATGATCAAATATATAACAGGCGTATATGTCATGGTTGTTTGTTTCTTATTCCACCTGGTCGATAGCAACATCCAGACCAAGTCCATGAACCCATTGACGAGGCACGATAAAGGGTAAAATATGCAGCTTTTCTTTGTCCTTGACCTTGCGCCACAATGACATGCGGCACCCAAAGGTAGAAGTCTGACTTTACCCAATCCCGGCACTGGGCCATTCCAACCCTCATCCACACGGGAAAAATTACGGTTGTTGCTTTTAATGAAACTCAGATGAAGAAAATGTTGTTATCAATGGCTGAAATAGTAACTGAAACTGGATTAAACTTACTAAAAAATACTTTGAAAGGAGATCCCCCAAATAATTTGATTATTTTTTTTTTTTCGACTTTGATCATCCTCTGATAGATACAGTTAAGATAAATCTAATAAAAAGGACAAAAAAAAATTTGCATTTATCTTATATCAATCACATTTGAATAGAAAAAAAAAAATGGAAAATAACCTTTTTAAAATTCTTCTATTTATCTAAAAAATTTTAATTTGAAGATATATTTTAATAAGATTTTAGCAGTAGTAGAAATAGCTAGCATTCACCGTTAAGGTCCTTATCTAGTTAAAATAAAATTATTATTTATTTCTTTTAAATAACTTTATTTAAATACATTCATTATTGTTATTAACACTTAAAATATCAACGACCAATTTTTATAAAGAAAATAATATAGAATTATTTGAAATAATTTATTTCAATGTATTTTTTTAATGTACGAATTAACGACTAAACTTCAATACACAATTACACCAAACAATTTGTTAAAAGTTATATAACTTTGCATGTAAGCCAAAAATGCTTATCGAACACATACTTTTCATTTGTTATTAAGCGAGACTATATAGTGACCCCTTCACTTTTGATGAGTGGACGACCCCCCTCCGGCGGCTTCGATTGTTGAGGCGGCAGGAAAAAGAGAGAGGGGGCCGAATGTCCGGCCGAGATGGCCGGTCAGGTGATGGAGTGCGGTCCCAGCGTGGCCGTGTCAGGGCCTGGCCGTTATTGATAATTGTAATTAAAGGACTTCGGGTCATTAGCTGGACCCGCCTGCCCCACGCGCAATCATCATTTGTTACTCCCCTTCTTATGCCCCACACCCTTTCTTTTGGGCCAATGGAAAATCTATACCTTGATGGATGGACCCTCTCACTTCCCCTGATTCGGCCGCCAGATATAACAAGCCGGATATAGGACGCTTTCTTGCCTAATGGAATATGCCCGCTGTGTCCACGGTGAAAAACACCCTTTCCAGAAAAGTTCTGCACTGCCTGCCATCCGAAGTTTCCTCCTCTCAAACTCTTATTCTTTAAGTTAGTTAGGTTTTTTTTGCTATGCAATCTAAATATCACAAGAATTAATCAACACGAAAACTAACATTCATCTACTAAGACATAGGGTTGAAATTTTGAAAACACTCATTGCTTCATACAATTTTTATCCTTTTAATACACAATAATACCCGAAGTTATGCGATCGTTGGGTCCGAAGATAATGGCGTTTGTCTAATTTATGTAAATTGATTTTGATTACGTAAATTAGATTTTGGCTGTGCAATCTAAATATCACAGGAATTAATCAACATGGAGTTAACTAACATTTATCTACTAAGAACATATGGATGAAATTTTGAAAACACTCATTGCTTCATGCAATTGTTATCCTTCTAATATACAATAATGCTCTAAAGTTATGTGTTTGGTGGGTTTGAAGATAATGGCTTTTGCCGAATTCATGTAATATAATTTGCGTATACATACTTATAAAATTTGGTTTATTGAGACCAGGAACTAACAAAAATACCAGTTTAGAAGAAAAACATTCGATAAATATACAATTCTTTATACAATCAACCAACCGTCAAAAAATTTCCACTTCACAAATATTTCCCAATTATTTTGAAGATAGGCAGTTTTGCTAAAAATTCTCTAAAACATTTTCAATTTCCTAAAATTTTTTACTTTTACTTTTATGAAGAAAATTAATAGCAGAAAAATGGCTTGATAATAATAATAATAATAAATTTTATTATTATTTTTATTTATTTATTTATTAAATTGAAGATTTTTCGGGAACAAAACTTACTATTATAGATGAAATTTATAAGCAAAATATAAAATCCAAAGCATTAATTAAAAAATTATTGATAAGAAAAACAAATAGATTAGTGGCTGAGAATTAAAAAAAACATGAACACTAACTGCGAATTAAAATTTCTTTTTTATAATTGTGTATTCATAAAAGAAATTAATTAACTAAATCACATGGGGGTTTTCTATAGTAACAATATTTAGATCTGTAAAGCAAAAATAAAAGCAGAAAATAGTAAGGACAATAAAAATTTAGAAAACGACAAATCCGCCAAATTAAAATCAAAAACTGAAGTTTAACAACAAAACAGTTAAATAATGTGATAAATGACTTTGTGTGAGTATAAAATTTATTTAATTTATGATTCAAAAACTTAATACAATTGGAAAGATCATATAAAAAAAGAAAGAAAGAAAATTAGAACAGTCAATGATTACTTCAAATGTGGAATATGATGTGATATCACAGAAGAGACACACTCAAGATACGGACAATAACGTTGCCATACAAAAAATATCAAAAACCACCTAATTCCTAGTTCGTGTGATTCGAGGTATTACTACACACATAAAAAATTTCATTCAAGGGGACATTTTTCAATAACATTTCCTCCATTTTTCATCGAAGCAATTAAGTTGGGAAGCAGTCATCATATCAGCAGGTAAAAATATATAATAATAATAATTACAAAAGAAAAATGAACTTCTTCGACTCGTGCCTTAAATGTATTCAGTAGCTTTAGTATAGCTTAAGTAATACTTAGTCTTCTCTTTCAATTGCGAAAAAAAGTGTGAATCTAAATTCTGTAAAATGTGCTTACCTCCAACAGAGACCTTAAAAAGACATCAACGTTTTTCCTCTCAATTATTCAATGATTAACTTGATTAAAATAAAATAATGAGAGTTATAGAATTAAAGAAACATTCATATTGACTTCACTAGTAATTTGATAAAGTTTAAAATATTTTCTGTCATTTGTGAACTGATTGCTCTCGTTTAAGGACCTTCGTTCGAACAGAAACATTTGAGAGAAAAATAAAATCAAAGTTTGCGATTGAATAAACTAGGTTACTGACAAAACACTACAGATGAGAAACTTAGTTAATAAAAAACTGTGATACTAGTATAGTATAATGATAAAACTGTGATAGTATAATGATAATTTTTGTAAAGCTTCCAATATTGCTGAAAATACTGAATTTAATTGATATTCTGGCCTGATGACTGAGTGACTAGCTCTCGGTGCCACAGGTTTCGGGTTCAAGCCCTGGCAGTGCAATGGAAGTTTGTAGTGATTCGGAATCCACTTTAAAGCGTAGGTGCCGGTCTAATATGATTGTAGAGGGCTGGACGTAGGGCTGACAACCCTACCGTATAGAAAAACATCTTCTGTTTCGGAATCTGCCAGTAGGCATACGGCCGTAGTCCAACATGAATTGTTGTGCTAGGTAGTTCGTTAGCTGATATCTTAGTCATTTGCTACTCCTTGTACTGACGATGGTTATTGAGCATTGATATAGTCCTGTAATTGGTTGACATTTTTTAAATTAAATAATTGAAATTTCCACCATGACAAAAAGATATGTGAACTTTTAATTCCAATGACTATTGCTATCTAATGGGTTTAATGATTTGTTGTATTTTACGAAATTACAAATAACTATGTTCCTTGCATGAGTTCTTTCCTAATAAAAAAAGGTTTCAATTTGTCTTCTGTATTTGTCAAATCTGTCCTCAATAACAATATAAATGTTACTTTTCACATTTATTTTTTCAGATACAATAAATCCATAAAAAAAATATGCTTATAAATGATAAATTGACATCCATGAGTACACTTCATTATTGTAATTATCATACTGAATTTTGAATATATCCAATTCAATTTTTCAATATATTCAATTTTGGCATTATGAAATTTTATTGAAATTGATATTTTTTGTTCAATTAAAATGAATCTAATTATAGTCTGAATAGTTGTTTCATACCATTTCATAAATTCATTTTTCATTTTATTTTTCATTGTTTCATTCATTTCATTTTCTTCCTATGCCGAGTTACTATGTAAGCGACATTTGTGATTGCATGATTCATTTCCTTAGTGTCAACTTTTTAGCGATTATTTTACTATTATTACTATTACTATTTTATTTATTATTATTATTTATTATTATTATTTATTTTTATTTATTATTATTATTATTATTATTTATCTTATTATTTATTTATTGTTATTATTATTATTATTTACTTTATTATTTATTTATTATTATTATTTATTTTTTTTTATGATTATCAAGCACAACGAATCATAACACGATATCGTCTTATTATACTTTTGATATCTGGGAGAGAAATACGCGAAAAAACGTTCAAATGTATACTTAATGCCTCACTTAATATTCTTCTTTAAATTTAAAAGAATCTAAGAGGTGATTAGTTAATGAAAATAATCTCAAAAATGAGAAAAGATATATTAAGTGAAAGCGAAATAATAATGATTATTATTATTTTATAATTAAAATTAAATTATCATAAACATTTCAAATTTTAGAATATAAATGTCAAAATTTAAAAGAAAAAGCAAAAGACATGAAACGTATTTAAAAGAAATATAAAAAAGGCATACAAATCCTTAAGTAGAATAAAATAATATTGATCAACCGAAAATAAAACTAAAAAAAAAAAAAAAGCAAATTATGTTTCAATATGAAGAAACTGATACAATAAAAGAAAGAGAATAAAAATCTGAAAAAAAATCCACTTTATGATTCAATACGAAGTAACTAATAGAAAAGTAAGAAAGAGAATAAAAATCTGAAAAAAAAAAAAAAAACACGCATTATGATTCAATATGAAGTAATTGATAAAATAAAAGAAAGGGAATAAAAATCTTCACATGATTTTTTTAATACCAAATCACAGCTTTTTCCTCTTTGTGCATTTTAAGTAAATATTTTGACACGGATGTTAAACATTTTTTCAACATGGGTAAAATATATAATTATAATAGGAAATCTCTAATTACTTCAATGTCCATAAAATGATTCGTTATTAGTCATTTAACTGCAGAAAATTGCTCCAAAATAATTATTTTTCTCCTATAAATATAAAATGCCATTTTACAAATATTCATACGAATAGAAAATATGTAAATAATTAAATAATTCATAAAGTACTGCTTTTCTAAAATACAAACATTTATCATTTCAAGAAAATTTAATACTAAATAATTTATTGCTAAGCTAGAACAAAAGAATAAATAATTCCACCTGATGCCAGTGACATCAAAATAACAAATTCAGATGCGTCGATATTATTCGGAGATACAATTCATCGCGAACAAAGTATCCGAAAACCATTAAGATAAACGAAATATCAGTCAGCTGGACAGGTGAAAAGTTTTGAGCAGATGTCATTTTTCCGTATCTTTATGCTGCAGCCCGCTTAATTATTCATCTGCTCTTTTCATCTCTGCAAAAGCCCACTATTATGTGGCATAAAATATTGAAAAGAGGGGGAATAAATGCAATTACGTAACATATCTGTCGTCGGTATTCAATAGAATGGAGCGGTGTTTCCTTCTAATTGAATTTCTCATTATATCTCTTTTGGAGCCGAGGATTTTTGAAAGTGATATTCTCTCTCTCTCTCTCTCTCTCTTCTTGCTGCAAATGAATGGAGGGAAGAAAAGTTTTCTTCATTTTTCTTTAATCTTCAATTATTTGTTCTTTTATATGCACCTGAAGATTCCCGAAACTGTCATTTTATTCTGATGTTATACTTTATTTTCTTATCAAAAAGTAAATTTTAATAATTGAATTCTTGTTTGAATGGAATTTTGGTTAAATTCTTAACATTTGTTGAATGCTTCTGTTGATATAAATGTCTTTGTTCAATTAATTAAATTCAAAAAAAAATCTTTTAATTGTTTTCGACATTTAGAAATTATTCTAATGGCTTATACACTATTATAGAATTTCTAGAAATATTGATATTTTAACAATTAAAATTTTTATAGAATTACTGTTATTTAAATATATTTTCAAGTTTCATTTTTTCCAAGGAACATTTTTATGATCTACATTTATGAATAGTGATTATTTCATACATATTTTCTAGTATCATTTTTTCTAAGCATCACATTTTTTTAAACTATATATTAATTATTTTATATATTTTTTCCAAGCATCTTTTTTATAAACTATATATTAGGGGTCTGAAGGGCCGAGTGTCTAGCGCTCTGGTGCTCGGTGTCACAGACTTTGGGTTTGAGTCCAGGACGGTGTCGTGGACGTTTTCCACTTTAAATCGTAGTATAATAGGTTTAATATGATAGTAGAGCGTTTTCTTCAGGTTTAGTCAATCTTCAGCCCTCGTGGTTCCTCACTAAAGTGAAGCTGCATATTACCTTTAACCATGGTCCAGTCGTCTGACACGGGGTCTTCTGGACCTGGTGTAAGCTTTCCTGCACCAGGGGGATTAGTAACAATATATATGAATTATTTTATGTATATTTTCAAGTATCATTTTTTCCGAGCAACATTTTTATTCGTTAATAAAAGTAATATTAATTATGATATAAGATACAAACGAAAGAAAAATTGTACTGATAATAAATAAGCAATATCCATGATATAAAACTTTTCATATTTATATCTTGTGAACATTAGAATTAGAAATGAAATTAGGATGAACATTACAAAATTTAATGTGTAGCTTAATATGGTACAAAATAAACGTAGAAAAATTTCTATTAATATCGAATAAAAATGAAATGCTATTAAAAATAATAAATATTTTTAAATTACCTTATAAGTAAATCAATGATTCACTTAAAAACGAATTTAAATATCAATTGATAGATTATGCAATTAATATTTTTAAAGCAAAAGATATGTACCACTCAAATAAGAATTTTCGATCCATTTTAAAACAATTAACCAATAATATATGGTAAATCACTAAAAAAAAAAATTTATATATATAAAAAATAAATAAACTATGCAGTTAGTGGCAGAAAAGAAGAAAATAAAAGTCTACATATGGTGTGCGATATAGAAAATTTTAGTTTACGTTATATCCAGTACTATACCGGTTGTTAATATACCGACATAGAAATGGGGCCGTTGGTCTACGTATACTCGTAGGACGGCCAAATGAATTAACATTAATAAAAAGCAATTAAAATAAATACTAGGACAAACAACTAATTTACTTTTGCCCTTTAATGAATAAGAATAAATACTATTACAATAAAATTTAGGATTTTTAATATTTGGCAGAATAAATAAAATAAAAAAAGTTTTATAGAGAATGTTTATAGAGAAATGTTTACAGAGAAATGTTTACAGAGTACCAGTAGCCTCATATCCTTTTTACCAAAAAAAAATGCTCACCGACAATTCCAAAGATGGACATAACTCTCTATTACCAATTATCCCTGGAGCCATTCTCGCAGCAAAAATTGTGCACCAGGCTCACGCACTATCGTAGATCGTTCGCTCTGCTTTCAACGGGTCTTCCTTTCTGCCCGCAAAAACTCCAAAAAAGGGATGGATCCCACCAAGCCGACCGGTTCTTTTGGACCTGACCGTGTGACCGGGATGGGTTATCTACCATTCCTGGATTCATACAAAAAATAAAGGAAATACCCCTTACCCTCACACAACAGGATAATTACCAGTTACAACACCGGTGTTAATATTAATATTATTGTAATTGGAAATAGAATACAAAATTTATTAAAAGATAAGCGTGATGCATATAAGCCTTTTGTTTCTTTACAGAAGAGGGAATAGCTCAGTTTTGAAAAATAAACTAAGAAAGCAAACTACTATTCTCGACAAACAAAAAGAAATCCCAGCGTTTACGATGAGTATGAGCATGATAAATCCCTTGGTTGAAAATCTTTCCGTTGATTCGTAGAGAAAAGAGGATGGTCCGAAGTCTTCCAAATACTGTCTATATAATTTTTATGAAGGTAAGTAATTTTAAATTGATAAATGAGTAAATTAAATTGGAGAATCGTACTTACTTAATTTTATTTAAAATATATTCTCTTACTAAGCATGAGTATTTGTAACAACTATAACAGTATTTATTCACTATACATAAATTAATTTGTGATTCATATTTATTCCATTCAAAAAATACCAAAAAACAAATTACAGTAAATTAATTCAAGATCCAACGTGCTCATAAGCTGCTATAAAATCATTTGGCCATCATTTTGAAAAATCTTTTGGCATAGACAAACACCAAAAAACGAGTGACAAAACAAATCAAAAATGAAAATAATATGCATACAAAATGTACAAAAGCAGGGCGAGGAACACGTTGGTTAAGAAATCAGCAAAAAGTCATAAGAAATTAATTATAATATCCTGAAGTATCTTGTACCAAAAGATAAGTACCTTAAGAATACACACACTTTATATATAAATACGTATATATAAAGTTTGTGTATTATCCTGTAGGTACTTATCTCTTGAAACTGGATACTTCAGGATATTATAATTAATTTCTTATGACTTTTTGCTGATTTATTAGCCAACGTGTTCCTCGGCCTTTTTTTGTACATTTTGAATTCATATCATATATATAACGTTGAAAGGTGAGCATTTTCTTGAGTTGAGACTGATTGAAACACATAGAAATCATACAGCTAATGCTATTCAATGGCTTGTGATTGTGTTTTTGACGAATCCTTTATTCTTTGTGTTTGTATTTTACGTTTTTTTGTGATATATATGATTTATATTTTGCCCATGAAATCAAAGAGAATCTTTACAAATTTATTGATGAAAGATCGATGCTTCAATTGATTTTGTGAATAAATACATTTTTCTTTCAACTCTTGAAAATTGAATCATATTTCTACTTATAATTTGCGAGAGAACTTTATCAGTATTATGTCGCAATATTTTTATTGAATGACAATTTTGCTGATCGTATCATCAAAAATTTTCAAAACTTTCTTTTGATAATTATAATTATTAAAATTTTTCGGATAATTTTAAAAATTTTTGCGTAAAGGTAATTTTTAATTTTAAAACTACTTTTAATGTTATCAAATTAATATTGCTGTGATTTTCATGAGCTGAATAATTAAAATTATAGGATGAAAAGAAAATGCTTACTTAACAAACTTTAAAATTGCGTAGATTAAAATTCAATTTTACTAATGGAGTAAATATTTATGCATTATATAAAAAAATCATTATTTATTTTTTAGAGTATCAGCAAAATATGCATATTTTTAGAAAGATAGCTTCAAAGTATAATATTAATAAACACTAGTTCTAAAATTCTATTAATTGATAAATTTCCATTATAATATTTAAATTGAAACTTGGCAATATTGAGTTATAATTAACCCTTATTACTAATCAACATCAAAAAATATTTTCTTTGCAAAGGTAATTTTCACAGCAACTTTTCTTGAGAAATCCAACAAAAGTCTTTTAACAAGACCATTCCTCATCCTAAACTAATACCAAACTTCAACAAATGTTTCCATATGCCATTATAATAAATTATTAACTCATTATTAATCAACATGTATTTTTCAAAAGTATCTTCTTTGAAAAGTTAATTTTCCCAGCAACTTTTCTTGAGAAATCCAACAAAAGACTTTTCCCAAGGCCATTCCTCATCCCAAACTAATGCCAAACTCCCAACAAATCTTTCCATATGCCATTATAATAAAGGGTTGAAACTTCTCCATCCAAAAGTGTGAATCCCCTTCCATATCAATGAAGAAATCCCTGGGCTTTTCTACTCTGGGCACATCCAGTGTCTAATTCTAAGCTAAAATAAATCCCATCGTCTTAATGGAAGTCCAGAAATAAATAAGTGGCCGCTTCAATCGATCAGTTAGCTCGGGCCACCCCACCCCCTTCCCTTTTCCCCCAGCACCCCCACCCTGCCAAAGGAATCCATCAGAACTCGTTATCGTGTGGGCCTTTTCGGCACCTCTAGGCTTCCCCGATAACTCCGGGCATAATAAAGATCTCCGTTTGTTAATCAGCCTGCTCTTTATGTTGTGTGTACCAGGGCCCTTTTTCCCTTTTCTCTAAGTTGCTTAATTCCCATTCGGATCGTGGGCCCTGACGCCCTATCTTGCATTTTCCTTCTCCACCCCCTCCCCCTTCGCCCACACCCTACCCCCCTCGTAATTCGGGGGACGGTGTTGGCGTTGACGGACTGCTTTTCTCAGGACTCCTCGTCAAGTGAAATTGCAACACACACAATCATTCACATACGTACATACATATATATAAATATAGATATAGGCATATAAAAAGTGTGTGTATTCGAGAACTATTTACAACCAAATGATTAAATTTTGAAACAAAAAAAATATAGCTTCATCATATGGCAGCATTAAGGTAGATTAAGGACTTAATAAATAGATTTAAGGACTTAAAAATCTAGAATTCAGAATCTCTTTAAAACATCATGACAAAAATTGTTAAATTTATAAAAAAAATGTGAAATGTATTTGTGAGACTTTTTCATTCAATGACATACAGAGGGCCATTGCTATTATTGTTGTATTTCAATTATTCAACTAATTTTTGAATCGTTAAGTAATTGTCAATATAAATTAATAAAAAGTAATACAAGAAAGGGTAAATAATTTTTTTTTTTCACTTTTAAACTAACTTTTAAACTTTTTTTTCACTTGAAACACAATTGTAATAAAGTACGTGAGTCGTTCACAATAAAGCCTCTATAAAATAGAAGCCTACAAAAAGTGAAAAGAAAAGAATAATGATAATATAATAATCTTATAATTAATTGATTAACTGCTGTAGTAGGGAATTGTTAATATTTATGTAAAAGTCGACTTGATTTTAGATTTATTAATTTTTATTTCATGCCTTAAAAGTATGAATTAATTTGCTGTAAAAGTATTTTAGTGCATTAACTAATCATAGAAGTATTTTATTAAAGCCTTTACATCTAAACAAATTTTAGCCATCGGTGATATTTATGAGATAACTCTCATGATATTGAAAAAAAAATTATAAATATTATTTACCTGCTATATTATAATTAATAGGGAAAGGAGAATAATAGCTTCCCTCAAAGTTTTTCAGGTATAATCACTCTAGATTTGCATGCCATTTTGGAGAAATTTTGAAAGCTCCCACTGACTGCCAATGCAAGACACTCTATCTCAACTCACCTTACCTACATATTTTATGTTACAAATCAATGACGGAACCAGTTAAGATTGAAACTTCTCTGTCTTGCCCTCTAAAAACATGTAACCTTTAAATATGCATAATATTTACATGAAATTATAAAATTATTGTTACAAGTAATATTTTACGAAAATATAATCTATATATACACTAATTACCATACAGATTGACGCACCAAATAGGATTTGTCAGAGCGAATTGAAGTTTTACATT
Source organism: Caerostris darwini (assembly GCA_021605075.1). NCBI lineage: Eukaryota > Metazoa > Arthropoda > Arachnida > Araneae > Araneidae > Caerostris > Caerostris darwini. The sequence continues at coordinate 368,498 of BPLQ01012409.1, read as the reverse complement.
GTTGTTATATTTATAAAAATAAATGATTACAAAATGGAAGCAAAGTGATAATTTAATGCAAGAAAACAGACAAAGAAATATAAATTCTAATACCTCCCACTTCTACCTGAAAATTATTATGCAATAGGGCTGGGCATTGAGGCATACAGTATCCTTATCCTGCCTCGTCACATTCTCCAATTCCTTCAAGCAAGCCTCTATTTCGACCAAGCCCCTATGCTGCACAATTTGTCTATCAGGTCATCTCACGAATTTTCAGTTAGGGACAAATCTGGAGATCGAGTTTGGTCAAGGGAGTACGTAGTAATTTCTTATAGAAAATGACTCTTTGCACAAGAGGCAACTTATGAGCATGAAATTCTGAACAAAATAGGCACAGAACTTACTAAAAACAACTTCCAAACTATGCCAAAACGATTAAAAGTTTTCTTAAAATGGGCGAATATTCAATTAAGTACTTCATTCGCAAATTTTTATGAATAGCATTCATTCTTTTAACATATATTATAATATGTAAAAGAAATGTATTCTAACTAATTAAAACAAAATACAAAACCTGTTTACATTTTATCATGGTAAATTGTTTCATAACAATAATTTTTCATAATCATGTTTAAACAATTTTTTCATCTTACAATTTATATGCATAGCACGTCTATGTAAAAAATTTTGTGAGATACTTTATTTTTTTAAGCATATTCTTAAAAGCCATAATATGCTCTTGGTTTAATTTTTAATTTGTGTAGATGTGTTCATTTGTTAATTGTTTTTCCACAATAGTGAAAATTAAATATTTTCGTGTGCTGCTTCTATGGTTAGTCTTTTGATGAGGCAACTGTTAATTAGAAATGGATAAAAGAAATGCTTTCTTTTAAATTAAAAAAAAAATTAATGTTATTTTCGATTAAACATTTTATTTTAGTCTTTATTATTTATACGCACTGTTCATTTTTTTATGTGTTAATGATTAATATGAAGAAATTTACATAAAACAGAGTCACTTAATTTTATTTCATACTTATATTTGAATACAAAGGCACTCTGGTAAAATAAAAACGATTTCTTCGCCTATTATCACTTTTTTACATTGAAATTAATAAATTTTTTAATGTTTTATTTTTTATCTTTTAATGTTGTTTATATTAAAATTTCGGTTTTTTTTTTCATATATACAAAATTATAAAAAATTATATTAAGCTTTCTGTTGTCTGAAATAATAAAGTTTTGAGTTTAATGTTGGTATGTTGGTACATTGAGTTTATTTTTCTGGAAGTGTTCTCTGAATTGCTTTGCAGTTTTTAAAAAGAAATTATGCTAATTAAATTTACTAAAGCAATACACACACACGCACACTCAAACGCACACAAACACACATATACACACACTCACACATACATACATATATACATACATACATACATACATACATACATACATACATACATACATACATACATATATATATATATTGTTTTGGCATGGAATGAATTAGAAGCACGCTCATTTTGCACAAAAGCATAACAGCATTCGTTACACGCAGCTTGTATAACAAAAACCATCATGGGACTCCCTTTAAAAATGTTGTTCAAGAACCGAAGTATTCATAAGCTACAGCAACGAGACTGAAAATTAATAGACAAACACAAATACCATAAGGTAATATCTGCTAGTACAGTAAGAAAACACCTTTAATCAAGGACTATACAAAATGACACTTTTAACCGATGACACAGGAATGCCCACTTACATTAGGCAAGACAGCACATTACCTGAATCAGACAGCATTAGCCTTTTGTCCAGTTTATTCTGGAAAGTTGTTCAGGTTACGTACTGAACTGGATTATGTAAGGCTCCATATACTACTAATCTCATATTGTTAAAAGACATAATTAATAAAGTGAAAATAGCATTATGGTTTGAGCTGGAACACTGACCAGCATGTGATCAATGTAGGAACTGTGGCTGCTGTGAGATATCGGGATGAAATCTTTGAACCATATGTCAGATTCTGTGCTGGTTAAATTTGTAATGAATTTGTCTGAATGAATGGTAATAGTTTATGTCCCCCTGATAGGCCTGCTTGCAATACCTAGAAAATTAAAATTTGAAACAAATGAAACATTTAGTTCAATCTAAGAATCTTAGTTCCATAAAGCATCTTTGAGACTACCTTGGCTTTAAGTTCTCCTCTGAAGTCATTAAATGAACTGGTACAAGAGTAACTCCATGTAGGGGTTATTGCTGCCGATTCAGATGACCGACAACTTCATTAACAGAATACAAAGTCAATGTTCAATAGATAACTATTTAAAATACAGTAAGTTATAATTTCATGCTTTTATATTCATTGTTTACACACTAAGTCAAGAAGCAGCCTTTGCTTAAATTTCTGAAAGTCAATGTATATCGACAACTTTAATTCTAAAATAAAAATCTGTCAGCTTTTGAAAAACGTTTTCACATTTTATTCTCGCAATATTATGTTCATTTTCCTTATTCAATTAAAAGAAAAAAAATCTTGATAAATAAAATAGAATATTAAAATTTTCTTAAATAGAAGAGCATATTAATTTTTTATAACATTTTAAACAGTGTTGTTTTTATTGTACAAAAAATTAATTCAGAATTTGATTTATTTGATACAGAATTAAAAATCATATTATGCATCTCTGAGATGTCCAATTGTTTTCTATGAATTCCTTATAATTCCAACTGGCGCTATATATAATAATATCTTTTCATTTCAGTTTTAATATTTATTTATTTTCACTGTTCAAAACAGTATATAATATTTTCAAGATTGATTTTTATATTTAACTGTGCTTTCGATTTCGTTACTATAAAAAATATTACTTCTTTTCGTTAGGCAATGTCGTAAAATTGAACTATGGCCACGACCAATCAAAAAAGAAAATCTATTCGGAATCTGATTTATGTGTTGTAGAATTAAAGGTCATATTATGCCTCTCTGAAATGTCCAGTTGTTTTCTATGAATTGGGGCTATAGATTTTAGTGAACTCCATCTGGCACTATAGACTTTAGTATATTTTCATATTTCTGTTTTACCGTTTATTTATTTTCAAACACTGTTCACTAGAGTATGAAATAATTTTAATATTGATTTTTAAATGTATCTGTGCTTTCGATATTGCTATTATAAAAAAAAAAAATTTACTTTTTTTCTTTAACCAATGTCGTAAAATTGAACTATGACCATGATCAATCAAAAAATGAATGAACGATCTATCAAAAATGAATCAATCAAAATGAATGAATGATCAATCAGAAATGAATGAATTATTAATTTTCATGAATTAATAACGAAAGAATAACGTATGCTATCAAACTTTATATGCATATTAAATTGATGGTTTATGAATAAGATGAATTGTTAATTAAAAAACTTCAAGCCAGCTTATGTCCTATTTGTGTTATGCTTCTGAATACATAACTATGGATCCAGGCATACGGTCTGTGAGGAGATGATTCAATGGGCGAAGGGCTATGAGCTCAATATGCGCAATGCCCCTCGGTCTCCAGAGATGGGAAGAAGAGGGCAAGCCAACCAACTTTTAATAGAGCCCTTCTCCTAATTAAGTTGGCCGTTGTCTGGGGGGCGGAGGCCTTAATCAGGGCTTGACCACAAACATTCCCCGAATACTTTCGCATCTTCGTCGAGAAGTTAATGAGGGTTTTTGTCCACCCTTTCCTCTTCTCCTCGCTTATTTGCCTTAATCCCTTAATCATCCATTTCACTCCCCCTCCCCACCCCTCCATCCTCCACCAACTATGCCTTCAATTTCCTGTTCGGATTTGCTAGTTGCAATTCTCGTTTGTTTTCAAACTGACCACTGCCTTCACCCCTCCTGCCACCCCTTACCCCCTTGCTTACTTACTCTCCTAAGATTCCTGGGTTTGCTTATCTCTGTGAAGCACGCCGGGCAATTCTCCTACTCGCCGAAGAAAAAAAAAAAAAGGGTAAAACAAAACCAAAAAAAAAAAAAAAAAAAAAAAGAGGGCTTAAGATGGCCATTGGAATCGAAGTTATAATAAGGAAGGGATAGGTGATTCAACGAAATTAATTTGGTTTCTGTTCTGTATAAGTAGAATGAATGACAAAAAGGTTTTTCCTCTGATTAAATTAATACTGGCAAGAGAAAATGTATGCGCTTATATAGAATAATGTGAAGAAGCTGAATCAAAAATTACATTTCATACGTCTTATTTCATTTGCTGTACGTCTCCTGTTTAATTTTTTAATTTCCTTTGAGCGAATTATAGGGAAAAACATATGTACAAAAAAATTATCTCATATAAGTGAATTTAATGATATCTACTAAATAAATAATCTATAAATAATAAATAATCTATAATCCGAGTGACTAGTGCTGTGGCGCTCGGTTTCCCCAGATTTCGGGTTTAGACCAGGCGAGGCCATGGAACTTTGCAGTGGCTCGGAATTCACTTTAAATCATACGTCTCGGTCTAATATAGATGTAGAGCATTGGGCGTAGTGCTGACAAAAGAAAACATCTCCTGTCTTGAAATATGCCAGCAGGTAGTTGGCCCACCATTGGGCTGTTGCATCACTGATGATGATGAAACTAAATATATCCGTCATGACAAATAGTAAAAATATTATTACATAGCCATTGATTTTTTCTTCATACATACTAATCATAAGATAAAGGATAGATCACAGATAAATCACTCAGCTGGTCAAGAAGAGTAAATCACAGTAAAAAAGAAAAGAAAATCATATTGGAAAAGATAAATAAGAAATGTAAATTAATACTTAGATAAACTATCATTTACATCCTTTTTTCGTAAATTTTAATAATAATAATAATAATAATAATCCCCTCCCCATAAAAAAAATCAGAACGTCTGAATAAAATTAAAATTTTAAATTCTTATTTCATGTTGTCACAATCACTATGAAATGACAGTGACAACATTGTTACTATGATTACACAGAGACAAAAGTAGCATTTACATTCATAGCAGGCTAAAATTTCGTTTATTTTTAAAGGATTTGTTTTATAGTTTTACAATTATTTGCATTCTAAATTTAAAATATGTAAGTTTAATATATAATGCTCAATTATAACTGAATTTTAAAAAAATCAATATGACCACAGTAACATTTTTTAAATCTATGAAAAGGTATATCTCAGAAATTTATAATTCTATAATCAAAACATTTCCAATATTAAAACCTTGAAAAGTCACATTTAATTTTATAAAAGAAGAATAAATTAATGTCTTCAAAATAAATTCTATGTATTACTGTCCAAAGTCACATGCTTGTATCTAAAGAAACCAGTTACCTGCAAAAATATTAATGAAGAAGTCACATATGAGATTAAAACCTTACTCGTGGTAGTTCTTTTTAATTAATTTGTTAAATTTATTTGTTTATTTGTTAATTAGTACTAATTGTTATTTAGTTGTTTAAACAGTTAACAGTTCAGTTGAATCTAAACTAAATTTATTATTATGTGTTTTTTTTCTCTCAGTTCTGTTACATTTTATTTTTTTAACCTGACCACCTGACTTTTAAACTTTTTATTGACCCTGACAATCATAATAATGAAAAAATTTATTAAAACTGAATAGAGCCACATTTTTGAATTGGAATACCATAATTGGCAATTATAACTTTTGTTAGTTTAATTTTTTTTCTGTACTAAGTTCACTTCTACATGTAATGAAATGCTTGTGAATATTTCTGGATGTTCAATATATTTCTGATTTCAATAAAAATAGAAACCACTTTGTTGTAGTTGTTCTAATGCAGCCGGCAATACTGAGACGGTTATTTTTTATGCTATAAGCAAGGGCTGCACCGTTGTTACTCATTTAGCACTACCCAGAGGGCACGTGTTGCTTGAAAATATGCTATGGACGCGAGTAACAATATGCCCACAATGCTCTACGAGAGTATTAGATCGGGACCTACGGTTTTAAAGTCGATTCCGAACCCTACGAACATCCATGGCACTGCCGGAACTCGAATCCGAAACCTGTGGTACCGAGCGCCAGAGCGCTAGCTAAAGTGGAAAAGAGGGCCATCAGGCCCCTTTTTCCACTTTAAACCGTAGGTCCCGGTGTTGTGTAGTACGATCGTAGAATTTTTTTTTTTTGGGGGGGGGGGTAGTTTACTCATGTCCGTACCATATCTTCAAGCTACACGTGCCTCCTGGAAGTGCTAAATGAGTAACAGCTAACTGTCTCTAACATTAACTGTCTCTGTGTTGCCAGCTGCATTAAAACAACAACAATAGAAATCACTTTTTTTTTCGAAGCATATGATGTTAAATCGAATCAAATTTTCTTTTCAAACATATTAATCGAAACAATACATTGAAAAAAATTTATTTAAATTTCGACGTGACATTTTCAAACGCAGTGATGTCAACGGCAATTTCAATGAGATAAAATCCTTGTCTTTTTCTTAAATGAAGGGAAAATTAAGCTCGTCCTTTTTAAAGTGAGAGGCTTTAGAATTATTTAACAATGTCTTACGTCTCACTCAAGGAAATTCTGATATGCTTTGCTTAATTGAATAAAAATTGTCGTCTCTTCTTTTGAAAAAAATTCATTACAAAAACAACTCCCTTTAATTTGGAGCATATATGAGTCCCATCTCTTCCATTTTAATGTCCCTGCACCCCCATCTCGGAACGAAAAAAAAAAAAAAAAAAAGAAAACAAAAGAAAAACACACACACAAAAAAAAATAAAACTTTGTTATATTTGCATCTTAAAAAGCATTAAGGATGTTTCTGCAATATTACTCCTGACATTTCAGTTTGTTTCAAAATAAAACATGTCCAGATATTTCTGCAAGTTAAACATATGCGTTTTATATACAGAAGGGTATTGATTTTTTTTTATCTCTCTTTCTTTATCATTTTTTTTACTACTTTTTTTTTTTTTACTTCTTACTGATTTTATTTCACCCCAAACAAGAGGCTCTAAGTAGACGTCAATTCATCTAAAAAGGCATTCTAATTGACTTACAAAAGAGAGCTTTCCGAAAGACGGAAGACAAGAATTTGGAGCTTGAATTTGCGCCCGAAATAATTCACTTAAAATATAGAATTAGATTTCTTATAATGGATTAAGCATGGAACGAAGAGGAAGTAAAATAAAAAAAAATAATAAAATTTCGCGTAAGGAAGTACAAAAAAAAAAAAAAAAAAAAAAAAAAAAAAAAAAAATTGAAATCTTAGAGAGTATATGTAAAAGCTCCAACTATAATTGTGAATAAAGAACTGGAGAGGTAAAAAAAAAAAAGGTAAAAAATTCTTTTTCTTTTTTTTTACTTAAATTCTATCTCGGTTTTTAGGAAGACATAATTACACATGACAGCAAGCCTGCTTATTGGACAACTAACAACAAGCATCCTCGTTTCAACGTTTAAAATTTTACTATTTTTTGTTTACTTACTTATTTACTCTTTACTTTTTTTTTTACTTCCGTGGGTATAGTGATGCTTTTAGACTAAAGCTGCAAAAACAGCGTTTAATGAAAGAGAAATTGGCTTCTTGAGTATGTGACGTAAAGATTTCTGGGATTTTATTCTTCGGCATTAAGTAAAGAATTGAGTAAATTTTAAGCAAAATCAAAGAACTTTTTCCCTGTGCTAGGTTTAATAAAATTAGCTTTTCATGTTTTATTTTGATGTTCAACATACACTCGATATTAGATTTACTGTAGTTTCCAGCTCTATCCATTTTATACTTAATTTTAATTCAGGGAAAGCAATATCTTGCAAGAAGTTATATTTAAACGAAAGTTAAAAAATTTGTATAAAAAATTATTTTTTAACCAGGATTGCAGAAGGAAATCTTTTTTATACCTTTGATATTTTTGTTGTAAATATTTTGTTGTTAAGGGGTTATAAATTCTATAACTAATTAAAGTTTTTAGAAACAATTCTTAAATTATATCCCTCTAGTAATTCATTTGTAATGCTCGCAAATTAGAGAGTAAAGTTTGGTTTCCACCGGATAATAAAAACTCCAGCCAGTTGAAAATTTGAATGGTTCAATTGGATAGGGTTTGTCGACATGATATTTTAGTATGTGGTGGAAATTCGTTTTAAGTTATCGGAAATTCAATTCTCAATGGAAGCGCTGCTGTTGCAATCACTGCTTTGTAAAACGAGTATATACGTTGGGATTTGTAACCGTTTTTTTCATCTATAATTGTCAATTTTTAAAGCAAACTCTTTAATCTGCTAAAATAAACTCTTAATTATCAAATTAAGAGTTTTCTCCAATTAGAGAGTTTACTTTAGCGGTTTTTCTCCACTTTGAAATTGAAATCAACAGTGATTCAACAAAGTGGTATTATTCTTTATAAAGATATTAACAAGATTAACATTTTCATGGGTCAGATGGAAATAACACAAATGCCTTCATATTTAAAAATGCATTAAGTTGTTTTCAAATAGATATTACTATTATTTTCTTAGTTTCTGTGAAGCAATTTTGTCTTATAAATAGAAAAATTATTTCCTTCTATGAATAATACGTTATTAAATTTATTCTCTGTATATGGAAATAAATCTTTTATCTAAAATTTGTTTAACTTTAAGCATCCATTTTTAAATGAAATAATCATTATAATTTATCAATTAAAACACCAAATTATTTTATTGATGTTATTTATTTTATTTGTAATCTCAGAATAATAAGTTAAATAACCTATCTAAATTTGTTTCTATAATTTTCCCGAATTATTTAATAAATAATAAATATTAAATTTTGCTGTGGAATTTTCTAAGGGGAATCCACAAATAAAAAGAATACCTTTTGTAGATAAAAAAAAAAGGTAACTTGATGCATTGTTGTATAGTGAGAGGGATACATTGTTGCAAATCTTTAACCATAAAAATAAAAATATATATTTTTCTTCAACATATGCTTTAAGTTGGTAATTTCTAGGATGTTCCCTAAAAAAAAAAAGACCCACTGGAAAGAAAAATCCATTAAAACACCAAATTATTTTATTGATGTTATTTATTTTATTTGTAATCTCAGAATAATAAGTTAAATAACCTATCTAAATTTGTTTCTATAATTTTCCCGAATTATTTAATAAATATTAAATTTTGCTATGGAATTTTCTAAGGGGAATCCACAAATAAAAAGAATACCTTTTGTAGATAAAAAAAGGTAACTTGATGCATTGTTGTATTGTGAGAGGGATACATTGTTGCAAATCTTTAACCATAAAAATAAAAATATATATTTTTCTTCAACATATGCTTTGAGTTGGTAACTTCTAGGATGTTCCCTAAAAAAAAAAAGACCCACTGGAAAGAAAAATCCATTAAAACACCAAATTATTTTATTGATGTTATTTATTTTATTTGTAATCTCAGAATAATAAGTTAAATAACCTATCTAAATTTGTTTCTATAATTTTCCCGAATTATTTAATAAATAATAAATATTAAATTTTGCTGTGGAATTTTCTAAGGGGAATCCACAAATAAAAAGAATACCTTTTGTAGATAAAAAAAAGGTAACTTGATGCATTGTTGTATAGTGAGAGGGATACATTGTTGCAAATCTTTAACCATAAAAATAAAAATATATATTTTTCTTCAACATATGCTTTGAGTTGGTAACTTCTAGGATGTTCCCTAAAAAAAAAAGACCCACTGGAAAGAAAAATCCATTAAAACACCAAATTATTTTATTGATGTTATTTATTTTACTTGTAATCTCAGAATAATAAGTTAAATAATCATTTATATTTGTTTCCATAATATACAGAATTATTTAATAAATATTAAATTTTCTTATGGAATCTTCTAAGGGGAATCCACAAATAAAAAGAATACCTTTTGTAGATAAAAAAAAAAGTAATTTGATGCATTGTTGCATTGTGAGAGGGAAACATTGTTGCAAATATTTAACCATGAAAATAAAAAATAAAAGGTTTTTCCACATAAGCTTCTACGATGTTCCCTAAGAAAAAAGGAGGCCCACAGGAAAGAAAAACCCTTCATTTTTCTGTAGGCCTCTACAGAAACAGTTTATTGATTTCGTCACTTCATCGTTATTGATTGCTAATGAACAAAGGAGCCGCCGTTGGCCAGAGAGAAGCGCCGCGATCGCTGCTTTTGATCTTTGAGGATGCTGCGCAGGAGTGCAGAGAGAGATGGCCAATGGTAGTCTCGCCTCAGACATATCTCAAAATCATATCTATGTCGCCACGCCCCATCATAACTGGCTCTGACCAATCAAAGGAGGATCCGTTATGAAATACCATCCGTGCTTGGAGGAGTCCACGAATGCCAGCACGTGAAGGAGGAGATAATTTTTCATATCGCTGGTTATTGGGTGGGTTGAGCATCGTCCTCTTTGATCTGTGGTCTTTTAGGGTGGGGGAGGAGGAAGATTCCTGTTGGAAGGTTAAAAAAATATCATTTTGATTAATTATCAGTAAAGTTTTTGACCACTGATGGAGGATTCAGTTGTTATGTTGCTTGAGACATTTATTATTTTTTGGTTATGTTTATATCTAAATGTGACATGTTCTTAAAGCAAGGATTTTTATTTATTTGTTTAGTCTCCTGTTTTTTTTTTATTGCTGGTTATTTGGTGGGTTGAGCATCAGCCTCTTTAATCTGTGGTCTTTTAGGGTGGGGGCTTCCTGTTGGAAGGTTAAAAAATATCACTTTGATTAATCATCAGTGAATTCATGACCACTGATGGAGGATTCAGTTGTTATGTTGTTTGAGAAATTTATTGTTATTGGATATGTTTATATCTAAATCGGACATATTCTTAAAGCAAGGATTTCTTATTTATTTGTTTAGTCTCCTGTTTTTCATACCGCTGGTTATTGGGTAGGTTTAGCATCAGCCTCTTTAATCAGTAGTCAAGGGAAAGTTAAAAAATATCCCTTTGATTAATCATCAGTAATGTTTCCGACCACTGGATGGAGGATTCAGTTGTTATGTTGTTTGAGAAATTTATAGTTATTGGATATATTTATATCTTAATGTGACATGTTTTTAAAGCAGGGATTCTTATTTATTTGTTTAGTCTCCTGTTTTTCATATGGTTTGTTAAGGGATGGATTGAGCATCAGCCTCTTTGATCCGTAGTCTTTTAGGGTCGGGGGTATTCATCTTCAAAGGTTAAAAAATATCTCTTTGATTAATCATCAGTAACGTTCATGACATTGATTCATCCGCAAGGATTCTTATTTATTTGTTTAGTCTCCTGTTTTTCATATCGCTGATTATTGGGTGGGGTAGGGGTGGGGTAGAGTATCAGCCTCTTTAATCTATGGTCTTTTAGGTCGAAGGGAGGGGGGGGGTAAGATTCCTCTTGAAAGTCTAAAAAAATCACTTTGACTTATCATCAGTAAAGTTCATGACCATTGATGACACGTTCTTAAAGCATGGATTCTTATTTTTTTTGTTTAGTCTCCTATTTTTTAGCAAACTTTTTTGATCAAATTTGATCCTTGGAGAGTTGGAAGCGTTGTATTGAAAATATGCAATCTGAACTTCTGTACTTGTTCAATTTTGTCATCAGAAACTTATTTTAAGCGATTTCCATTACTTTATTGATGATAACAATAGCATTTTTTTTCTAGTTAATAGAAAATAATCCAAAAATAAAACCTTTTTCTTTTGAATGAAAAAAAGAAATGTTAATAAGAAAATTCAAGTATTCAAAATAGTTTTATCAGTTTATATGTATTATTTTCTTTCGATTGCTACGATAATATTACATATACATCGTATGTTTTGCACTGTTAGATATTCCTAAATAAAATAGTGAATATTTTACAATACAAAAGAATAGTTTTTGCTAATAGGTAAATCATTGTAATAAATTCTTAAATTAGCTTATCATATTACAAAAGCATGCATTTCATATAAATATAACCAGCATTAAATAAGGTTAAATTATTTATTGATACACATATTACTTATTAAATTATATGTGTTATTAGTCAATCTAAAAAAACCTAATTTTTCTCTTAAGCTATTAGCTTAAACGGTTAATAATCTACTAAATCAAAGTGTCCTTACGTAAACTTGCTTTCGCTTATTTTTGTAAAAACAATTCTATAAACTTGCTTTCAAAATATATTCTCCGCTCTTTAGATATATTTTAATGACCATATTGTGAGGAATATGACGATGACTTAATCTACTATAGGCTGTCTCATCCTACTGATTATCTGCCCGATGGCCAATTGGCTAGAGCTTTGACTGTTGGTACCACAAGCTTCAGTTTACACAAAAAGTGTGCACAAAATGACCGTAGCAACAAAACCAAAAAACCAAACAAAACCAAAAATTATTCATTCATACTTTGTGAATTGAGGAATCTTAATTAGATATCAATAATACCAACGAACACCAAAGATAAAATACCAATCTTTCGTGATATACCATTTATTGAAGATAACATGTTAAAATATCAATAAGTATATAATAAAATGCATTAGCTATTAATTTTAGCACTGCTAAAGGTTTTTCCGAAATATGCTATTACTACATTTAGGAAATAAGACTAGTTATCAAATTTGAAAAAAGAAGGAGTAAAGCAGATAGACATTTTTGCAGAACATCCATTTACGCTTGTATATATCGATAAAGTAGTCACTTGTGAAAATTGCATGAAAAACTTTGCACCGGAATTCTTCCGCAACAAAATCCTCTCATAGTTTACTTAAGTCTCTGCAGGGAAATGATACTTTTAAATCGGGAAAATCCAAAATGCAAAAGACAAGAAGTAGTACGAAATGGTGAGAAGAAGAAGGAATAGGAAAAAAAAGCAGATCCCTCTACAGCCGAGTATCTTCCACTCCAGCTGGATATTTAGACGACTCTTTCAGTCCCGAATGACCATTGCACGACATTTTTGTCAAGGGGTGCCGGACACCGGGGACTAGTTATAAACTACCAAAAAAACCACTCCGTTGCCATGGCGACGGCGTTCCCCAGGGTGCCCCTCCGGTCCTATACTGGAGGGAGTTTTTATGTCGGACCGCGCATTTTCCACCGGCCCATCATCCGTCTAATGGGCCAAAGTGCCGATTACCCTGGAGGTTCCGGGATAGTTAAGGGATGCAACTTTTTCCCGCATATAAAACGTGTTTTACGGCACCGCCGTGACTCCTCGTGAATATCGAACAGCAAGGTTTTTTTCCTACATGTATTTTGCATTATTGCGAGGCACAGGCTGTTCCGGACGCTGAAAAAGGGATATTTTTACGATATCGTGAATCGTTAGGAAGATGTCTCAGTCACAGCAGAATTTTACAACCATGCATCCCCCCTCCTTTTTTTTTTATATAAATCTTCTGATCTTATACATATTGTGAATCTGAAATATACACGTAGTATATTATTTATTCTATTGAGTATTGTTCGATAGCTCACACAAGAAACAAACTCCAATAATACTCGACACACACACAGATAATAATACTAATGGACTGTAAATAATTAATCTCCTTTATTTTGGCTGCCATCAAACTCGAAGATGAACTGACCACACAACCTCTCTTTGGGGTTACACTTATTGAACTCATTTATTTATGCAGCCATCGCACTCATGGATGGACTGCCACACGCAAACTTTCTCGTTGGTTACAGAAGTTCAACTCTTTTAATTATGCAGCCATGCTCGGAGATGCACTGCTACACGACCTCTCTCTTTGGTCGCAGTTGCTCAACTCCCCTTACTTACATTCTCTCTCTCTCCACCTGGCCCTCACCCCCTTCCGGACACCCCCACAAACAGAATGTTTTTCTGTACATAGGGCGTTGACCTCCCCTAAGCAGGGGAACCTGGGTTTCGACGTAACAAGTATAAACAATGTTAATTCATTTAATGTTTTTACATTCATTTTTGCACGATTCGTGGCTTAGTGGCCACGCGCGCCGCTGGTGAGCATTAAGGCTGAGGTTCAATTCGCTGGTGGCTTTGTTTGTAGGCACTATTTAAAAAAAGAGGATACATAATGGCTTGTGTGATGTTCAGCATCTTGCCTTATTAGTTAGACTACCTGGTGGGACTTTTTCGGGTTCTCTCCCATGCGGGGTAGTTCCCTCTGAAAGTCCTCCCGGTTGGCACTGCCCTCCTTCTTCAGAGACCCGGAGCCAAGTTAGACTTCTACCTACGGGTGCACCATTACAAAAGAAGCTGCTTCCCTCCTCTTTCTACCCCCCCTCCTCCATTTCCCTATAACTAAAGTCCCAATAGATAATTTTAAATCCATATACAATGCTCAAATTTATGGGATATAAATAACTTAATGTATTAATTTTTACATTTAATTACAAAATTTTACATCTAATTTTGTTTAGTCGATCAATTTCACATGAGTATTATATCAAATCGGCGCCTGATGGCCGAGTGGCTAGCGCTCTGGCACACGGTGCCCCAAGTTTCTGGTTGGAGTCCCGGCGGTGCCATTGACGCTTTTAGTGATTCGGTATCCCCTTTGGGAGTGTGTCTGACTACCTCACTCTTAAAAAATATCGTCTCGAAATTGTCTTGTGGCAATGTAGAAGAATTGAATCAATTGAATCCAAATTAATTGAAGTTACATCAGATTTATTTTAAACTGTTACTCATAAAAAAGCATATATTTTATGTAATATTTATAAACATAGTAATATATTTGGACATACATAAAATATTACTTCATATTCCTGTTGCCATTTCAAGCGACCTGGTTCTAGTTAAATCTTTGCCAGTTCAAGCTGATACAGCTACATTTAAGATAGACAAAGGAGTCAAATAAAAATTTCTATGTGCGCAATCGATAAATTCTGCAGATTGAAATTTATCTTATTAAGAAAGTGATATGTATTCATTCAGATTTGAGTTGGCACCAATGACACCAAACTCTTAGAGCCGATGGGAGCCACTCCTTCATGTAGAATCTGACTCCATAAGTAGATATGCCATGATCATCAATATTAATGATAGGATAGGAAACCGAACAATATATATATATATAGAGAGAGAGAGAATAATATTTTTATATTTAAATTAAAAGAATAACGAATACATACATAAACATACACAAACACACGCACACTCACACATACATACATACATACACACACAGATATATATAGTATATATAGTTCAAAGCCTACAGAATAAGCAATAAGCAATCACACAAGGGACATTTCAGAAAAAAGAATGAACAGGAGATTATTATACACACAAGAAACAATTAATTTGTATAGAAAAGGTATAAAAACATTAACTATACATAAATTGTCATTAGTCTCATAATTATCCCCATAAAAAAACAGAGAAAATGGACAAGAGACTTTTTAGAAACATAATATCATATATATGTCAAAAAAATTCAAAATTTAAAGTAAGCACCACTTAATTCAATAGCAATACCAACAAATTATAACCATCAACACATGCTCCATCATTCGGTCATGAATTTGAGCCCTTAAAAAGATGAATTAAATTCATTATCATCATCCCCTCATTCATGACGAAGCCCTTCATTTCCTCAGGGCAATAAATATCCGCTATCTGATACCGCACCTAGAAAAATTACATATTTGGCCACCGTAAAATATCTCTTCCCCAAATATTAAACCCCACCGTTCTCCATCCGCGACTCCTGCTATATGCTATAATTAAAACCGTAACCTCTGGCTCGCCCTGACACCGTTTGATCCCTAATCAAAATCGCATTAATCTCCGTCATTCGCATTAATTGATGCATCTCGCCCTCCATCTTGGTCTTCCGCAAGACAGAATTATCTGAGCGAGGGGACATCAATCACTGGACTCCCCACCCCCTCCCACCCCCCGCCATATTCCCCTGAGGACGGGAATTGAAAGAGATATTCAAGATACTAGAATACAAGACGGCAGGGTTTTGAAGTGTATGCGTTAAACATGAGCATCTCGTTCTTGAATGCCTGGAAAGGTCGGAGATGAAAGGTGCGTTGGTGGGTTCCCAACAATGAAGAAGATTAGAATGGGATGGGGTTGTTGGATTGGGTGATGATATTCTGTTTGTTATGGAAGACGTCGGAAGGGAGATGTCTTTGTTAGGGGGAAGAATTTCCATCTAAATCAAGGACGTAGATCTCATTGTGCATTGAGGCTAATTTTTCAATGACAAGTATCGAGTAACTTCAATTGCATTCCATTTTTATGACCTGGAAAGCCAACACAATGAAATGTTTTTCTTTTAAGTAAAAATAAGTTTAATCGATAACAATATATAATTGCAAAAATTATAAAAGAATACATGAAAATAGGTTTTCATAGCTTTGAACTTCTTTATTGGTTGTCGCATTGAAAACATTTTTATGAAGCTCGAAGACACTTTTAAATAATTTATAATCTAAATTAACTACAATTAAATTATAGGCTACTGTTAATAAAACAATTTTTGGAAAACAATTAGTTAATCAGTAAATGGCAAATATTAGCCATCTAATTTAAATTCAACTTTCAATGGTATGAATGCATTTGAACCATAGAATGGTTCAAATGCATTCATACCATTACCAATTACAAATGGTACCATACCATTACCAATACCAATACCGTTACCAATATCAATTTACAAATGGTCCATATGAACCATAATTTTTCCTGAACCAGTAGCTCTATGCTGTTTAATTTGAGTCAGTGTAATCCTCAAGTTATTTATCAAATCCATTTAAAATAACTTGAATAGTATTATTTATTAAGAAATTAATAGTTTTAAGTTTAAATAGTATTATTTATTAAGAAAGCAGAACATTTAAAGTATAACAACATTATTTGGAAAAGAAAAATCGCGTCAATAAAAAAATGGGGTGTGCCAATAATTGTAAATTGTCCAAAAATTCAACTAAATGATCCTTTTGCAATTTGTTATAGGACCATTAAGATCAGCTTGAGAATCAACGCACTAACATATTTTAACATGACTTAAAAATAAAAAATAGTTTTAGCTTAAAATAGTTTTACATGAACTTTAATGATCATAAAAATTTTATTATTAATAGTCATTCAGTTCGCATATTTTTTCAAGACACAATTTCGAATTCTTATAAATGATCCAATCTCATATACTAAAATATTTATTTCTGTACTTTCGTATAAAATTTCAGACAAGTGAGAAAATAAAACGTTAAATAAGAAAAAAATTACATGACATTGTGACACAGAAGTTATTAAATAAAAGAAAAGAAGTTCAAATTTTACTAACAAAAATTTATTTTTCAATTCGAAAAACATTTTACAAAGTTGTGATACTATTCTGTATAAATGATAACCATTAATGCTTTTTTGCAAAGCAGAAAATTTGTGATCATCTGTGTTTTCACGTTATACAAATTAAACATGTAAAGTAATGCTAAACATTTAAACTTTCCATATAGGATTTCAAAATAGTTTATCAATTAAAACTGTTGATTTAATTTCTCATAAATAAATACATATTTCAAAAGTTTGTGCAATTTATTGACTTGAGAAAGTGAGATAACGAAAACAACTTATTTTTTAAACATCTCCATATGTGCTTTTTCAATACATTTTGCCTGTTTCATCAATAAAATACGTCCTCTATTCGCGTCCAGTCCTATATATTTATTAAAAAAAATGTTTACAAACCGACTAATGAAATTCAAATATGTATATTTTAAAATGACTCACGTCCTCTCTCTTTCTCTCTCTCCGATCGTTCATAAGGCTTAGATCTACAAGCTTAAGAGAAACATAAAAGTGTGGTCGCAAACCACAAAACCGAAAATTCCACACACTCACTTTTAGAAAGGCATTAACAACTGGCCGGCTAATTTGCTGTTTAATAAAACAGTCACGTTTCATTTATTCTTAAAACTTTTAATTCGTCATCTTCGTTAACGGACTAACCCTCCAAGAAAAGAATAGAAAAAGATAAAAAGAAGCAAGAAGAAGAAGAAAAAAAAAAAAAATAAGCCTCGCGCACACATACACACACACCTGTAATGCTTAATTGCCTCGCTTCGTAAGCACCGTTGCCACAAAACGATGTAATATCTTAAACGAAAAACTCATTCAGGCGTAAGTCTTTTTAACCCTAATCCTGAACGCTCATCGCTTTTCAACTTAGGGGATGATTCCACCACTCTTTGCCTCCCCCAACCCCCGACATGGTGGATAAAACAAATACCGCCGCCTTATTTCCTTCTTCCTTTCATTTATTCCTTCGCTGCCCCCCCTCCTACCACCCCCAAAAACCCTCTGCACCCCCTCCACCCCCGCAACTCACTCCATCTTTCGCTCTTTCAATTTCCTCTTTTGTTGCTCTGTTGATAGATCATACTAGAGTTTAATTTCTCTCTCGCGTTCTCTCCTTCTCTTTCAAGTTTCTTAGTTGGAAATTTTGTGGGGATTCTCTTCTTCTTTTTTTTCTTTTTCTTTTTTTTTATCTTTAATTTTCTTTTATTTTTACTTTTTACTGCAAAAGAAAAAGGGGGGTGGAGGGTGGAATGGCAGGTTACTATCTATCTATCTGGGTTATTGAACTGACATTCGTCTGAAGTCCTATCACACTCATTCTTTTCCTTCCTCACCTCTCACCCCCCTTGCCCCTCCTTTTCTTAAAACCCAGAGTTTTTGGGGAAGAAAATGCCGGAGAGAAATTCCACCTTTTTTATTTATTTTTATTTTTTTTTATTATTTTTCACTTTCATTGACTTTTTTATTTTTTTACTTTTGCCTTTCCCCCCTCTCCCTTTTATACTTTCACTTTCATCAAGGAAAAGTTCGCATCAAGGAAGAAGCGGCGGAGTTCTCTTCGTAAATTATGATCCATTCTTCGAAGGCCTCCGCTCCAGTAAACTGCAGAGATGCGAAAGTTTGTCACGTCTTCTCTCTCTCTCTCTCTCTTCTGTAAGGAAACTCGACCTTGGATCACGCTCGATTTCAGATTGGAGTTTCTTAACAAATTTTTATGGTTACGCACCGACATGAGGGAAATAATAAAAAGTTTTCTATGCGATCAAACTTCGATAGGATAAACAAAAAAAAAGTTCAAATATTTTCCATGAAAACGTCACGCAACTTCGGCTTTTTTTGTTGTTTATTTTCCCTATATTATTAGATACTTTTGCATCTATTTGCCATTTTACTTCTTTCTAGCAGATCAACAAAATGTTAAAATATTATATATTACAGATGTGCTGTTGGACTCGTGATCCAGCACCGACGTGTACAGCTGAGTGCATGTTGTGCTTGGTACAATGTAAGTTGTACACTAGTACTATTACTACTATACCACACCACAGCACTGTGCCTAGAGCTGAGTTGCCCCTTTACAATTTGGGAATGATGTGGGTGAGAAGAAGTCTGATTGGACTCTGTGACGCTCTACGGTCATATGAGACGGCTTAAAGGGGATTCCGAACCACTATACAAACACCCATGGCACGGCAGGGATTCGAACTCGAAACCTGTGGCACCAGAGCGCTAGCTACTCGTCCATCAAGCCCCTGCAAGTTGTAAATGAGGTACAAAGCAGTAGGGGGTGAGGTTCCAATTTGATAGTATCGTCATTGGAATCAGTTTTCCAGAAACGGCAAGATTCGATGGCCATTTTAACAATGTGTAAGCATCTCATATCGATAACCAGGTTGTCTGGTGGAAGTTTTTGGGGTTTATGATACATAAATACAAAGTACTGTAGTATCTCTTTCCTACTTCATTAGTTGGTAGGCTGTTCGTGGCATACATCAGTGAAACACGAAGCTTATAGGTATTCAACAACAACAACAAAATTACAAGTATGTTATAATTGGGAATTAGTAAGTAATTTCTCACTTCTATGCTACCTTTCCCAATCTTTCAAGAAAATTTGTAATTAAATTGATGTATAAGAATTGTTTTTGTGCATCTTAGGAAAACCAATCTTATTTGTGTTGTTTTTTATCCCACAAATGTTGACAGCAACATTTAGACCAAGTCCAAAAGCCCATGTGGTCTCATGGAAGGAGGAAAAGGGGGAAGGCAGCTTCTGTTGTGATGGAGCATCTGTAGGTAGAAGTCTGACTTGGCTTCGAGACGCTGACTTTTCACGAGGTAGGGTTGTCATATTAGAGAACTAGTTACTCGGCCATCAGGCCCATCCAATATGTAAAAGATATCATACAAGATAAATTTTGTTATGAGGCTATTTTGCATCTCTTTGTAAAAGGTATCGTACAAGATATATTTTGTTACAAGGCTATTTAGTCTCTCTTCAGTTGTTAAATTTACAGAATTGTTTTTGTACCATATCACGTTTCAAATTATTCATTTTTTAATATATACATTAACCATCCATACATATGTTGTTCTGTATAAATAAGAAATAAAGCAAAATAATTAAGTAGTATAAGTAGTAAAATTGGAAACATAGTTAACATATGCACACAAGCTCAGATATTTGGTTTTCATTGAAAATTTAGCATTTCTGATCTTCCTTTGGTTGTTAAATTTTCTGAATGCGTTTTAAAAATAAGATATCACAAATTCCAATAATTCTTACAAGAATATATTTTGATAAAATGTACATTATCTGGTCTTGTATATTTTTCTCTCTACCCTGTGTAAGCATTTTATGAAAATAAATGTATTTAAAAACATCGTTAATAGATTTATATAATAAAAAACAAGAAATTTGGTTCATAATTTTAAACTTGGTTCAAAATTGAATATTTGTCATGCCGGAAGTATATTTACCTTCTTTTTACACTGCTTTTTTCAAGCTTTATCTTTACGTAATCATTTGGTATTGAATTTAAATTTAATAAAATTCTTAAAATTAATTTTAAGAATTTCTTTATCTGAAAGAAATTCTATCCCTTAAGTCATATAGAACAAATATCAATTTAAAAATTAAACATTTTAATGACAGGAGCAGTTAAATTATTACAGATTTTCAATTCTTTAATTGATAAGATAAACTTTCAAAACTATTCAAATGAAGTATTTTTTCAGAATTAATTTTTTGAAGAACATACTTGGGAAATTAATAGATTCAATAAGGTTTTTATATTTTCATTGCAGTAAACAAATGAATTTTTTTCGTAATGATAAAGTTTCAAACAGAAATTATTGATAGCAAATAGAACTTACATTTTTTTCGCAAATGTAAATTTACTTCTTCTTATAATAAGTGAAGAATATAATTCTACAATTGTAAATGGTTTTAAATGTTAACTGTTTATTCCAAGCTACAAAAAAAAAATGGATTGCATTTTAAAATTTATTTAAAAAAATATTTCTACTTTACTTTAAACTGATAATTCATCGTACTGAAATAATTGCATACTTGCAAACAAAATTATTTCAAAATAATATTAACAGTTAAAATTTAATTTCATTGAAACACTACATTGATATCTTTAATAAAAAGAAAAAAAAATACTTTATCTTGTAAAAAAAAAAAGTCCCATATACAAAATTATATAAAACAATCAATTTTAGAACTAAAAAAAAATATTAATTACCTATAAAGGTCATTAATAATAGAGGTCTTTTTATATACATATAAAGTCTTTATTTTTTCTCATCCTATTTATCAAAGAATTTTAATAATCTTATACCATGGATAAAAATGATTGAAAACGAAAAAATAAATAAATAAAAAATCCTTCAATATATTTATCACAAATGTTTTTTTTTTTTTCTTCTTTTTTTTAAAAAAAATTATCCCCTAAATATTAATATTTAAGAAAATTATATTAGGCCAAATCGCACTTTGGCAAAAATATTTTTTGGCGCCAAATCCCAAAGGCCCCTATTCTGCGATTTTACCTTGTATTATTGTAAATAATATTAAAAACATATCTTTTTAACATTCTTCTATTTACTTTTCATGCTTGTTATAAAATCAAAGGTATTAGGTTTTTTAATTTAATAGTTATATAAAGAAAAATATATACTATACATAAATAATATGTTATTAAAAGAGTAGAAATAGAAATAAGTAAACAGTAATCTAGATAAATTAAATAAAAACCCTTTTTTTATGATTCTCTCCTGAATTATGGTCTCAAAATAAATGTGTAACTATTTTTTTACAATATTTTCACATTTAAATATTAAAATTTAAATTGTATTTTTGTGTATAGAAAGAAAACATTTTTTGCAATACTTAACAATGATTTAAAACAATAACTTATAATTATTAAAAAATATCGCATTTACAAATTAACGAACAGCATACAACAGTAAAAGATTTGCATTCACAAGAAGGTTCTTAAATTTATGGATGCCAATCAAACTAACTGAACCCCCCCTTTCCTCATTAAGACATAAATAATGCATTTCCTCCCAAACAAAATGACCGAAACGGAAACTCAGAACTGTATAACCATCCCCTAATTCCAATGCCGCGCATCTCAACTCCTTCAAAACACTTTTCGAAAACTGCAGCTCTCATTAAATTCCCCCAAAAAGATAAAAAGAAAAAAAGAAAAAGAAAAGAAAAGGTCTCTTTCTGAAGGTGCGTTCACTTGGCGCGGAATAAGATATGCCAACCCCTTCCCCCAACCCCTGCACACCGTCTTAAACCCCCTTATCCCCCAGTGACCTGAACCTCCACCCCCCTCACACACATCAACCAAAATCTACACGCTCGATAACTCGAGTGCCCCCCTCCCTCCCTTTTTCGAATGGAATCCACCCCCCCCCCTTCTCCGTCGGAGTTGTGCGGCATTAATCTTTAAATTGAGTCGCAACGTTGATTAAAAATATTCCTGAATAATTCGGATAGCGCGTGGTCCATTCAATAATTGAGTTTGTTGCCCCTGGGTGCTCGCCCCTTGTCTTGTCACTCTTCGCGCCCTGGATGGGGGGTGCTTTTCTTTCCACCTGTATGACGCCCCCTCCACCCCTCTCTTTCTCTCTCTCTCTCTCTTTGAAACTCTTTTAACGTTTTCTTTATTCTTTTTCACACCCCGTGAACACCAGCGTTGGAAGCAGGAGGTTCATAATTCATCGTTTAGCGCTCTTTCGCGCCAGACGAAATTGTTTTAAGAGAGGAGCGCAGGAAAAGTTTGGCTTGATTAGTAAGAATTCTTCTTAGACTTGGAAATAGTTTGTTTTCTTTCATTTAAAAGGAAAATGTTATATAATGCGAAAATATATTATAAGATTAAAACTTTTGCAGTTCTAAATCAGATTTAATAACAGTTATTAAATATCTTTGTTATGAAAATCAAGGATAATTAGTTATGAAATAATTTTCTTTGTGTGAGTTCCAAGTTTTTCAATTCAGTATATTAAACAAAACAATCTTATTCATGTAGTTTTTTCACTTAAATCATAATTTAAAAAAATTATGAAACCTTATAAAATAAAAGAAATGATAATGAAATCTCTAATTATTTTAATAATTTGTTTTATTAATTAAATGAAATCATAGACTTGAATAAATTGGCTCCATTCCTTTCACTCTCACTGTAAAAGGGTTTTCTTTGCTGCTATACGAGGTATGCAGTGAAAGCTCTATTAAAATATTAGTGTAGTTGAAGCGAGGTTGCGAAGTTGATTATTTTATACTGCTTCAATTTAGAGATAACTATATTTCAAATAAATAGATTCTTACATTTTCTAGAAAACGAAAATTAATATTCATATCAATTGATTTATCTTTTCGATTAGATTTAGTAGAACATATTTGAAGACATAAATTGACTCCATCTTGGTGGATTGTAAAACAGTTTTCTCTGCTGTTATACAAGGCATGCAGTGAAAGCTCTATTAAAATATTCAGGGAAAGAGAGTAGTTTTCATTTTCGAAATTGAAGGATTTGTATCTCGAATGAGAAGCTAATTATTTTATATTGTTTTAATTTAGAGATATTCATGTTTCAAACAAATAAATTCTTATATTTGCTAAAAAACAAAAATTAATATACATATAGATTTATTTGATCTTTTTAATTAGATTTAATAGAATATAATTGTAGACATAATTTTTTTTTAGTTCTTTAATAATTCAAAAAAAAAAAAATTTAAATTTTGTGCATCTATTTATATCAGCTAATTAAAATTTATAAAATACAATTAATAATATCTTAGGCATAAAAAAAAAAAAATTATTTGGTATTTGAATTTTTTCATGTTTGCAAAATCGAAAATAGTACAACTATATGATGAAAATAACTTGACATTTAATTCTTTTTTTAAATTTATATGAGAGAAAATATTTGAAATGAATAAAATGCGTTTGATCTAAAAAGCAAACACAAATACTAAATCTGTTATAAATTTAAATTGTCATATTATAAAAGAAGTTAGCATTTAAATAACAACAACAACTAAAAAACAATATCATGTACCTGCATCTTGAATAAAAAAAGACGCTGAAAAAAATTTCAAAAACATGATATTTGCTAACACATTAGATAAAAATACTATGGATTCAGAGAACAAAATGATTTTTCATTTGATAATTTTTTATAGGCTAAAAATTCTAAAATATCTATAGATGCACATAAAATTTATCTTTTTACTAACAAACAATCAATATTATATATGTATATATATATATATATATACGTTACTCAAATTTTAATCTTTTTTTGAATAATATAACATACTAATCTAAAGATTCTCTTATTTGTATAGAATTATATTATAAATTATTAATAGCTTTTGTTTTATTCTTTATAAAAAGAGAACTTTAACTGTTATTTCTTTAAGGCAATTTTAAAGTAAGCAAAAACTATTTCTATAAAAATGAATATTTTATATGGAATTTTTTTTATTTAATAATAATTTTAACATTTTTTATGAAATACTTTAACAATAAATCGTTTTTCGATTGTTTAATATTCATTCTTTCAAATAAAATTCTGCCAAAAGTTTTGTAATGAAACATACAAATGTTGTTCCTACAAAAGGAGCTTAGAAAAAGTTTTCTTTAAAAACGATTTACTTTATTGGTATTAATGTTAGCGATTACTTTATTGCATTAATGTGAAATGCTGTGAATATATATAAAAAATAACACAATAAATTTTTTTTATTATCTATATCTTATATTAATTCAGGTATTCACATATAATATATATATTCGGCATAGACGATTAAAATTTTAATTTTGTAGAAAAATACACTTTATATACTTTTTTTTTAAAGTTATAGTTCATTATAAATGTATTCATTCATTTAGGACGAAAAGAATAGAAATATAAACTATTTCTTCATAAAAAAAGTATTTCTATAATTTTCCTTTCTTTAAATATAAATGTTTAAATATAACTTGAGACAAATGGATGAAAATGTTTTCATTCATTTGTCTCAAGTTTTCATTTTCATTGTTTAAAATGAATCATTTCAATTTGTTTATAATGGCTTTAATTTTAAATAACTAATTTGAAAATTAAACACGAAAAATTAGGCTATATCTTTATATGATAGACAATTTTTTATTTTAGCTTTTTAGTTTAAAATTTTTTTAAATCAAGACGTTAAAAATTTTTTTCCCCAGAAAGAAAAAAGAATCCCATTTTTGTCATCTATCTTAATTTGCAGCGGAGGTCGCTGCTGTTTGGCGACAAAAAGTGAACGCATCCGCTGTTAGCCACTAATAAGCTCGAATTCCCGGCAACCCCGACCGTCCTCCTGTGACACCTTTTGTACGGCCTGCTTGTTTTGCTGCAAAGACGCATTTCCATGACAAGGCCCCTGCCGTCCGCAGAGGCGAGGCCTCGCGCCCAGGGCATCGCAATTATTCCATTCTTAATGGATAATTCCTCGCTCATTAATGGAATTTAAAAGTTGCTCGCCGCTCCGAACAACTATTCATCTATCTATTCCATCCCATCCTCCGGAAAAAGAAAAAGAATTTTTTTAAAAATGCTTCATTCCTTCCGAAAAGGTATTTTTCCCAGATGGTTTATCGAGTGGCTCCCAAATTTGCATTTTTAACTCGAATATTGAGCGTTGTTATCTTTTTCGCCCTTTCTGCCAATAGCGCGAGACCCCCCGTAACCGATTAATCATTGGCTGACAGGAAAGTGGTGTACCGTAATAGTGAAAGTTGGAGTTGCTTAAGTGTGTGAAATTGGCCCGGAAGAAGGCTGGGCTGGGATGCTGTCATTTTTTTTTTGTTTTCGGGAAAAGGGGAAAAATTCTATTGCCTTTGCCTTTACTACAGGAGTTTGCTTAAGACCAAGGTTCGGGTTTGAATGGTGGAATTTTCAGGCCGTGATGTTTCGACATCTGATCAGTTTATTTGCTCTGAAGCGTGAAAGAGCTGTCTAGTGTGTAGCTCTTTTTATTTCTAATTTAGATAATTTCTTTGCAAAACATTTTAACTATTCTCGATACTTTTGAAAAGGAAAATGATTACAGAATTCCTAGTTAAAAATGAATGTGTGTTTAATTTTATTTAAGATCGTATCCTTTAAAGACTCTGTTTGATTCAAACTTCAAACTTTTTTTTTTTTCGGATTCAAGCTTTTTTCCTTGATGATTTTACATCATTGGCTTCCATGTACCACAGATGCATGAGATTGGAGCATAATGATGAAATACAAAACAGAACAAAACGGTATTTCATAACAATAGTTTTTCCTTGTGGTTTTACATCACTGGCTCCCAGGCATCACAGAGACATGAGATTGGAACGTAATTGCTGTTGTATATTTTGTAAGCATTTTTTTGTTGTTTTGTATTCCATCAAAACAGCAAAACAGTAACTCATAACAATAGTTTTTTCTTTATAACTTTACATCATTGACTTCTATGCATCGCAGATGCGTGAGACTGGAGCATACTGGAGCTGTTGCAAAACAGCAAAAACGAACAAAATGTAGCAATGACAATAACTACATCAAAACTGGGACTACACAAACATAAAAAAAATTAGTTTATGGATGCCAATTGCATCAACTCTTTAGCCCTGCAATATCTGCTGTATAAGTTTTTTTTATTCAATGGAAAACAACTTAGCATAAAAAACAACTTAGCACTCTGGTTGCACAAAAGACTGTTATATATACCAATGCCGTGTAGTTGTTTAGCAAGACAATCATATTCAGCTACTGCGATGGATCTAGAGGAGTCTGGGATTTTGCAAATCACGTCCTTTCACTTTTTTTTCTTAGTTTCTTCTAATAATTTGACGTCATAATTTTACCCCATAGCATTTTCAATAATTCTTTTGATTGATGAAACTGGCACTTCACCATTATTTCATTGCGAAATTTTAGTTCTCTTTTTAGTTAATTTATCAGCCCAACAAACGATAGTCAACAATATCAGTAAAAAATTCAAACAATAGTCAACTGGCAGATTCTTACTTAAAGCAATGCGTTTATAGAAAAATAATGAAACATGTTATATATAGCTTTACTAAATACGATGTCTTTAAATGAAGATTACATTATATAATAACATGAAGTTCCAAATATTAAATTATTTCCAGTTTTATATTTCAAATAATTTAATCTGAACTAAAAATATTAAATTTCATCTATCTTGAATGGGTTTCTTATATAACTTACAATTTTTTCTGGTTGTTTTAATTTCAATTAATGGTTAAACAGAAAAAAAATAATCAAAAAGTATTCATAAAAGCTGTTGACAAGTTTTGTCAAATTTGCACATTTGATGATAAAAATTCCATTAACGAACTAAAAATTAATAAAAAAAATTTTTTAAGTTAACAAATTATTTTGTTTCTTTCTAAATGAAGATACAATAAAATTTTAATTAATTCAAAATTCCTTTATCAGTTTTCTATCAACTTTTTATTACAGTAAGTAAATAATGTTTGAATTACAAAGTAGTGCGTTTGTAGTACTTTCAACAAAACAAATTTATGAAAAGCAGTCTTTATTTATTGATATAACTCTTGTTGCATTTAAATCTTTTTCCTAAATCTTTTTTAATCTTATTACTATCTCAGTCTATTAAAAAAAATTTTCTTTTATGCTTAATCTATTTGGTGCTGGTTAATTATGTCTTTCTACAAATTTCATTAAATTCAAACGAATAAAAATTTCCCAAAGAAAGTTTCTTCTAATTTTTTTCTAAATTTTTGAAAATTAGTGTATTTAGCATACTTGAAGAGCCTATTTTATATATACTGAGTGATATATATTCTTACTGAAAAGTTCGTTAAAATTGTTACAAAATTAAAAAGATTTTTTTTCAAAGTTGTAACAACCTTATTACAAATGAGTTGCTTATAGTAAGATAGTTGATATATTTGAATATCATTATAAATGAAATATATTTTAGATTCTTAAGTATAAAAAAAATATATATAAAAAATATTAATTTATTGGAAATTATAATTTTATATACTGTTTTCCTAAAATAATTTTAGCATTTAAATAATAAAAAAAATTCCATTGTTTTTTATTTTCGTTATTTTTTTGTTGTTGTTAATACTCTTTATTACCATCTAAATACACACGAAATGCCTTTAGAAATTCAATATGTATGCGATCCCCATTTGAGATTCAATAAAAAGGTAAATTATTAAGTCGCAGTTCTCAACACTTTTTGAACTTATTTAGCTAAATGCCTTCCATCTCCATTTTTTCGAACCACCACTCTCCTCTCCTCTTCCATCTCTTTAAAAGATTTTTCCAAAATAATCCCCCCATCCCCCTCCCTTGTTTATTTTTTTCTTCTTTTCTACCCTCCCCCCACCCCCAATGAAGAGCAAGGCGATTCATTTTCAGCGTATTAATCTACCACTAATGATGATTAATGCAGATCTCACGTGGCATCAGGGGAACGTGTACCTCGGAGAGAGAGAGAGAGGGCAAAATTTAAAAGTGTGCCTCCGCCGCTATGACACTGCAATGATGAATTAAACTGGTTTTGTATTTCGTGGAGGGGGGTTCGAAAAGATGTAGGGGGGTCGAGAGGAATCGGGACTCGGAGAAATTGGAGCATCATTATTTTTGCGGCTCCCGAGTGACATGGGATGGCGAGAACATCGAAGAGAGAGAGAAAAAAAAATAAATAAATAAACGAAAGTGAAAATAAATAAATAAATATTAAGCTAAGAAGCGAATAGGTAAAGGTTTGGTTTTTGCTTGCCAAAAAAGTTTTTGCAAAGATTTTGTTCTGTGATTTTTATTTCTTTTATTTATTTATATATAATTTTTTTTTCTTTTTGTTGTTCATATAAGCATTGTTGGAAGTTTGCCGTGTGGGGATTCTTGTCTAGCAACTGGTTCACTTTTATTTTTTTTTCACTTTCGTTTTTCTCTTTTTGTTGCCATCATTTGGGACTTTTTGAATCTATGTGTTTTTGTTTTATTATTTATTGGAATATTTGCAGATTTCTTTTTAAAATTTTCAAGAAGAGCTTTTTTTTTTTTCCCCCTAGGAAATTACAAAATCAAAACTCGCTCGAATAGAAAAAGGGCATGATAAATACTAGCTTAATTATAAGTCATTTAATTCAAAATCCTCATATGGAAATTCTTAACCATTTATTGCAATCAAAAATTCTGAACTCTAATAAAAGTAACATAAATATATACTTTGAAACCTATATTATAATTTTAACATGTACATCAATTTTGAAATGTTATGATCGAGGGTAAAAAAGCCTGCCTAACACCCAATAAACAATCTAATGTTTCATTTAAAGAATGCTGAGTAGCATAAGCAATCAATACTTCAATTTAAAACGATTTTTACTATTTTTGATGAAAAATACAAATAAATAAATAATTCAAAAGTCTTTAATAATATTTTAAAATTATATCGCCCATTCAACAATAATTTACAAAGCCTGTGAGTAATATTAGTACCCTATATTAAATAAATAAAGAATATAACCTTTTACGTTTTCATCATTACAGTTTTAAAATCAAAACATAGAAATTATATATATGTTAATAAACTTTATGGCACTGAATATCGAATTTTGAAATTATCTTTTTTTACTCTTTATTCCAGAGTTTCATTGCTAACAACAGCTTAACAGCTTATGGCCATTCAAAACAGCTTATGCAACACAATTGCAAACACTGGTTCTTTGAAAAATTAAATGTTTAACAAAAAACAATTCGGTTTAATTGGGTAGTTCACAAAAGTTGAACACATTTCTCTTATGGGGGACTCACGCCCGCCAGTCACCCTCTTGGGTGTGGGCTTGACACTAGGTAAAGCTGAATAAACTATACACCATGTTAAGTGCAGTGCGGAAAGGCCTCCCTTAGTGCTTTCTACGTTACACTGAATCGGTTCTATATGTGTAGTTCCAATAATCGGCAACAACAGATTAAAATAATCTATATTTGAAAAACATAATGTTAAAACATAATGAAAATAATGTTAATTAAAAATGAATATCTTAAAACTATACTCTTAATGTAAATTTCTTAATGGTAAACTCCAATGTTCTTTCAAAAGTATTTTTAATTAAAGGAGACAATAAATTAGCGACGTCTCCGCAACTAAGAAAACACTTTTAAGTAAAAATACGGATAAGTGAGCACGAATTTAAGTGTTAATAAAGCTTGATTCCCCTTTATCAGTGAGAGAGAGGAAAAGAAAAACAAACGCAATCACAACTTAATTCGAAAATAATTTCTTCTAAAATGAGTAATTAACTGTCGCAAACTTCGAGAAAACCTTCCCTCCCTCCTCACCCCCTTTTTTTTGTGTGCTATGAAATCAATTTGTGTGGCTGCAACACATTTCCAAATTAATTTAACATCAGAAGAAAAACAACCGGTGAAGTTTCTAAGTACTTTGTTTACATTATATGTCCAATTCATCGTTCGAATTCCCAATTAAAATTATTGAGCTAATTAAGGTTTTCGAATTTTGCTCTTTTCAAACTTTTGCGGTTACCGTCTTTCTCCGGCATAAAAGAAAACATTCGCCGGGAACTTTTGATCATTTTAAATTATTTTCTAATGCCCGGAACGTTTCTGAATTAGCTGGAGTTGATTGAAAACACGCTTTCTACCGTCTTTCGCGATTATTTCCAAGTGAGAAGGATTTCATTTTCTTCTTCTGAATTCCTTCACGGTGTAATGTTTGTCAAGTCCTGTGGGAATGAAGAATTTTACAATAGCTGTGTATGTGTGAGAAATGTTAAATAACAAGAATTGCTTACGGAATAAATAATAGAATTAGAACGGTAATTTAAAATTTCCTGAACAGAGATCTGCATATTATGAAGGATGCAATAAAAAGAAGATTCATACCCCATAAGATTAAACAATTTTGACTGATACAAAGGTATCTAATATTAGGATTGTATGTTTTTATATAAATATTTTTTTCTAATAGTTCCTTCTCGTCTCATGAACCATAAACATACGAAATTATTGACATTTTATAATAACACGTACAGCTTTTAGGGAGTCTGATGGCCGAATGGCTAGTAGTGCTCTGGCGCTCGATACCACAGGTTTCGGGTTCGAATTCCGGCGGTACAATGGATGTTTGTATTGGTTCGGAATCCACTTTACGCCGTAGGCCCCGGTCACATTTACTCCGCGTCCAGAGCTTATCTTCAAGATACACCCCTCCCCCTCTGAGTAGTGCTAAATAAGTAACGTCGGTGCAGCCCTTGCATGGTATAAAAGATAATTGTCTAAGTATTTTCCAGAAAGACTTTCTGTGCCCGTCTTCATAGAGTTGCAAATGACACAACAGGATAAAGCATCTTTTACGACACAATTGACCTCTATAAAAGTTTTTTTTATCCTACGCCCGTCTGTGGCTATTCAGGCGTATGGCGCCGAGCATCCCAGTAATGTGCCACATGAATAAGTTCAGTGCAGTTCCACAGATGATCGCCGTCCATATTGGAAGTATATTAGATTGGAAGTATTGGAAGTCGACATTGGAAGTATATTAAATATTATTGGAACCCTCGCCCATTCTATAAAATATTTTTCTTTTGCATGGGGAATTTAATTCCAATGGTAAAGAAATACTATGCAGTAGTCAAATACTCATAATTGAACGTTATTATTAAAAAATGTAAACCTTGTTTTGCATTTATATTTACTAAACATATTATTTTTTATCGTTTTTTATGTATTTTTACAAGAATGAGATTCAATGTTGTATTGGTTTTACCAAACTAATAATTTTCTTGAGAAATGAATTTACGCTATTCTATATTATTTCTAAAATATGCATCTCAGATCCTCAAATAAGTATGGACTTAAATCTGAAAAAAATATTAGTTTGGTTTGTCGCTTTACGGTCATTTTTTTTGCTTACTTTGAGCTAATTAGACCGGGACCTGTAGAGAGAGCTAGCCATTTGGCCATCAGGCCGCTCAAAAAAAAATATTAGACATGAAAAAGCAATTTTTTTTAATTTACTTAAAAAATAAGTATATTTATTTGTTCAACATTTTTTTTTGATAAAATTTGATAGATAGAATTTGACTTAAAAAAATTGGGTAAAAAAAACATGGACTTCTATCCAAAAATTATCGATTAAAGATGCCAAAAAGTAGAAAAAATATGCATTAGATTTTCTCTTTAAGATTTTTTTAGATTTTGTAAAAATAGTTGAAAAGGAAACCATGGACGTGGGTGTCAAAAGGATTTGTAAATACCAAATTAATAACTTTATTTAATTTTCTTTAGAAATGGCTTTAAGCTCTTCTGTATTATCTCTAAGAAGTGCATCACAAATTCTCAAACATCTCAAATAGACATGGATTTGGATTTTTTTTAAAAAATATAAGACATTTTTTTTCATGTCTTATATTTTTAAAAAAAAAATCCAAATCCATGTCTATTTGAGATGTTTGAGATACTTGAAAAATAAGTATAATTATTTGTTTAATATTCTTTTTAAGAAAGTTGATCGTAAATTTGGGGAAGAGAATTTTAGTTAACAAATTTGGGTAAAAAAAACATGAGCTTCAATCCAAAGATGATTGGTCAAAGATGTTAGAAAGTAGAAAAAAACGGCTTTAGATTTTCTCTTTAAGGTAGTTTTCAAATTCTGTAAAAATTGGTGAAAGAAAACCATAGACACGGGTCTCAAAAGGATTTGTAAAGATAAGATTAATAATTTTCTTTAATTCTCTTTAGACATTACTTTACACTGTTCTGTATTATCTCTAAGAGGTACTTCTCAAATATCTCAAATAAACATGAATTTGAATCTGAAAAAAATATTAGACGTGAAATTTTTTTTTAATTTGCTGGAAAAATAAGTATAATTGTTTGTTTAATATTCTTTTTAAGAAAGTTGACCATAAATTTTATAAGGAGAATTTTAGTTAACAAATTTGGGTAAAAAATCATGGGCTTCAATCCAAATATGATTGATTTAAGATGCCAAAAAGTAGAAAAAACGGCATTAGATTTTCTGTTTAAGATTGCTTTTTATATTCTGTAAAAATGGGTGAAAAAAATTCATTGGCATGGATCTCAAAAAGATTTATAAATACTAAATTAATAATTTTCTTCAAAAATGACTTTACGCTATTATGTATTATCTCTAAGTGGTACATCTTAAATTTTCAAAAGTCTCAAATAAACATGGATTTAAATGGATTTTTTTTTAATTTGCTTGAAAAATAAATATAATTATTTGTTTAATATTCTAATTCTTATTAATTATAAAATTGATAGATAGAATTTGACTAACAAATTTGGGTAAAAAAACATGGGTTTCAATCCAAAGATGCCAAAAAATAGAAAAAAATGCATCAGATTTTTTTTTCTTTAATGTTGTTTTTAGATTCTGTAGGAATAGATGAAAAGAAAGCCATAGGCTTGGGTCTCAAAAGTACAAACAGTACAGGTAAAAAGAAGGGAATAAAAAAAAATCCCTCCAGAAAATGCACCGAAAGATCAAATCTGACGCTCCCTGTCCATTCTGAAAACAAATCACATCCCTTTTTTCTCCGATGATGAAATTATATGCGACTCGTGTTTTTTGTTTGCCGGGCCGAAAACTCATTGTGATCTTATTTATCCCTCCACCTCCATTCCCAGAGCCGACTCACAAAACAGAATCCCTAAGAAGTCGAAGTTTTTCCCCGTCCACCGGAAGCGACTGTCTGGTCGAATCGAGGCCTGTTAACCATTACTCACAGGAACATTAATTTCCGGTGCGGATATTTCAGTTAGGGACTTGGGTCCCTGTCCAATGCAGTCTGGCTTCGCGAAACGATGCAAGGGGAGTGGATCAGAAATTGCAACGTTTTTCTTCCCTCACAGTAAGAAACTCTGAAGAAAAAAGGACGTATTGTTGGAACATTGTTTATTTATATATAAAAAATATAAATTATGTCAAAAATGTCAAATTATAAACTAAGTCATTAAATAATTAGTAAAAAAAACACTTAGGAGAGTAATATTATAAGAGATTACGAAATGCCATTCACAATGGCTTCAAAATATCCCTCAATCAATATACCAACCTCTGGGCCTGAATGGCCGAGTGGCTAGCGCTCTAGCGCTCGGTACCACAGGTTTCGGGTTCGAGACCCGGCGGTGCCATGGTTGTTTGTAGTGGTTCGGAATCCACTTTAAACAGTAGGTCCCGGTCTAATATGATCGTAGAGCGATCATATTAGACCGGACCATTAGACCATCATTACTCCGCGTCCGTGGCTTATCTTCGAGTTACACGCGCCCCTTGGGTAATGCAAAGTGAGTAACGTCTGTGCAGAGCTTGCCTTAAGGTATCCAAGACCAAACTGTCTATGTGTTTGCCAGCTGCATTAGAAAGAAAAAAAATATATCAACATCTCAAATCAATATATAATCATATATTGATAAGTAATCGTATATCAATATTTCTATCAATGTATGAGAAAATATTAATGCTAATTTTGGGTTAAAAATTAGCATTCAAGTTTTACTTATATCTGATTATTTAAAAAATATATATATATTTATTTGAATAAAGTATGATTTAAATTATGTAATCAAATATACTATAAGATGCTTGTCCAGTTTATCGAGGAACTTGACTTTAATTAGAATATAAATTATACAATGATCATTATTTATAATAATTGTATGTAATAAAATTTAAAAATATTTCGAATTTTTCTTCGAATAAAAAAAGAGTAAAGCGATATAAAAAGAAAAAAGATTTAAAAAATTCGAACAAGTGCTGTTACAATAGTGTAATATACAATGAAATCACATTATGCCTAGTTGAAGGAATGAGCGCCACTTCAAAGATTTTTATACTTCGAAGAAGAACTTATATTTGGTAGACAGATAATAGATCAGTGTATTTGTTAATGCTACAAATTTTAGTATGTATGGTATACTGTATGTATTCATATGTAGTTTAGTATCAACATGTTACAATTGGGGTAACAGCCAGGAGCAGACTAGCGATTAGTACTTTCGAGCGAGCTGGGATTTCTAAATCTAACAAGCAAGCTAAGCTATTTGTTGTCTTGTCTACACGAAAATCACGATAAATCTGTAGATGGAAAATGAAAAATTAAAGATATTAGCCCTTCAGATGCCACCCTAGGAGAAGTTCGTTCCTTACTGCCAGTAAACCAAAATGAGTAACGTTGGAAACATTCCATACTGCATCCTAGTAGTAAGTAATCTGTTACACATTAGCTATAACGGATGGGAAGGATCGCAGGTTAAGAGCAAGATATTATAATAGAACAACAAATAGGTTGAATCCTCCATTTATTTTTTAAAACTTTCTCACATAAAATATTTTTCATTAATTCTAATATAAGCCTTCTTTGAGATAAATCCCAATAATTATTAAGAAATTTTCGTATTAACCCTTTGCA
This sequence comes from Caerostris darwini, assembly GCA_021605075.1. Taxonomy (NCBI): domain Eukaryota; kingdom Metazoa; phylum Arthropoda; class Arachnida; order Araneae; family Araneidae; genus Caerostris; species Caerostris darwini. The sequence continues at coordinate 332,744 of BPLQ01012409.1, read as the reverse complement.
CTCGAGGGCTCCGGTGCGGAGCCACTTAAATTATTTCATTATTAAATTATTTATTATTTTCCTAAGACCATATTCACATGTAAGTTTGATATACGCATTAAAAGAACCGTATTATTTATATTGTTATTTGCATTGTTTCCATAGAGGAGCCCTCGAGCTTGAAGACAAATTTTAAATGGCTCCGCTCCGGAGCACACGAGTGCAAAGGGTTAAATTATGTATCGAATTTAAAATATTAATTTCCTTCTAAAGCTAAATCAATCATATTACAATATATAAACAATACAACTATATGTATAATACAATATTGAAATATTACAAAAAATTTTTTTAACGAAAATGTGGAACTATTCTGTATGCACTATCGTTGCGTAAGTAAGAAAATTGAAACAATATATAAAAGTTTGTAAACCCTTTCTGTGAATTGAAAATGGAATCAAAATTGAATATATCATTAAGAGTATGGTATGATTAGTCGTCTACGTTTATTTTATGCTAAGCACTTTAAGCTAATTAGACCGAGACCTACAGTTTAGTGTGGACTCTGAATCAATAACAAACATCCATGCCGCCACCAGGATTAGAACCTGAAGCCTTATGGTGCCAACGGGTACAGCGCTAGCCAATTGGCTATCAGGCCGCGATAACATTAAGAGAGAAAAAACGCAATGTTGATTCCGTCAAAATCATATTTAAATCTGTCTTTAAAATGTAATTTGATAAAATATTTAATCTTATATTGTATTTTGCAATTAAACATTTTGGTAAATTTTGTAATAATATTGATAAGAAAAGAATGCATAACGACTAAAGAAAAAAATAAATTTAATTTATCAATACTACGGCAAAACAATTTTAAGATGCATATCAATCTACTGTTTTAAATACCTATCAATAACATGCATCAAATCAATAGCCAACCACAGTCCACAGTCGTGGAAATTTTTGATAACAAGATAAGTTAAAATACATATTATTCTATTCCCACTTGCTAACATTTCATAATCTTCTTCCACTGAAATATTACAAATGTTTCTTTTCAGATTATCGAGTTTTATTTTTGAAAAATATACAGAAATATATAATGTAATAACAGATCTAAATGCATTTTTAGAACGATAAAATTTATATCTGTTTGTAAAATTAATTTACTAATGTACAGGGTAAAATCGCAGAAAAGGGGCCATTGGGATTTGGCTTCAAAAATTCTTTTCGCCAAAGTCCGCGAAGTAATGGGTTGTAATTGTAAGGGAAATGAATTACAAACAATATTAGAATTCCCGGGTTACCACATTTGGAGACTTATCACTCAGATGGCACCACAAAAAAGTCACCAAATACCAACGGCATCTATTTTGCGATTTAGTCAAGTACAGATATATTTCTAATTTTTTTTACTCTTATTCTATTATTTCTTCGGTAAAATTATATTGGTTAGAATTTTAATGTTAATCTTTTTTTTATATATTTAAAATTTTCAAATTAAGAAAATTAGATGCATTAGTAATAGATATTTTATCTCCTGGTTTTCAACAGCAAATAACGAGCTCTATAGTATTTAAATGCAGAGCTGTTACAAATATACTTAATTTAAAAAGCTTTGAAACATTTTAAAACAAATGTATTATAACTTTTAATTGCTCCACATTTAATCTAAATTTGATCTTGAATTAAAAAAATATTAGAAAGGAATTCTGTGATATTTCCTTCACATAGCTCTAATATCAAATATAAATAATTTTAGTCTAGATTTTTTTCCCCCAAAGACTTTTCGTCGAGCAATTTTAAAAATTTTCTTTTCAAAATAATGAGTAATTAAAAGCGAACTGTTTTTATGCATGTTTTCCCAAAACCGACAAACACTTTCTGCTTGAATTCAGTTAATTTCCTGTTTAAGTTTGTTTTGTATCTCGATGTATAGTTAATGACAAAGGGTTCGTTCTTTTCTTTCGAATGATTCGGAAACCAATTATTATTTCTGCTTCAGTTGGACCGGTTTCCTTTCTTTCCCCGAAATATTTGATTTTTACTTTCTGAAGTTACTCTACTTTAGCACTAATTTTAAATTACCTACTTCTTTGGTAAATTGTGTCCAAAAAGTAAGATCAATTCTCAATTTAAAATTCCCGGGGCTTATGGAATTTCAATTTTTACTTTCTTGTTTAGGTTTCTGGTACAATTTTTGACATATGTGTGAATTTCTCGTCAAAATATTCATTAGTGTTTCAGTTACGCTTGGCTTTGTGAGACGCTAAAAGTGATGATGATTCCGGCGATTTTTGAAATGTCTCAATTAATTGAGCAAAACTTGCAGAAAATTGTTTTGCGGAAACGTATAGAATGTTGCAGAAGATATTCGGTGATCATTCCTATATCGGAAAGAAATATTTAGAAGTGGTATAAATAGTTCAAAGAAGGCAGAGAACGAGTTGAAGACGAAGATCCCTGTGGTCGACAATGAACCTAAACCGACAAAACTCACGTCCGAATAAATTAAAGATTTGATACTTACAAACAGTCGGTTTACAATTAAAGACCTTGCCGACGATGTTGGAATTTCAAAAGGATCGGTTAATTCCATTTTGGGCCCCAAACGCGTTCAATCTCGATTGGTACCGAAAACACTGAATGCGCCAGCTCACACTGCATTGATTCTTCGTGACGTTTTTGACGAAAATGAAACCCATATCATTCCACAACCACTGTATTCACACCGGACGACTTCTGGCTATTCCCTAAACTGAAAAGTCCACTCCGTTTTGAATCGATTGAAGAGATTCAGAGTGAATCGCCACGCGCTTTGAAGGCCATCCCTGCCGATGATTTTTTAGCATGCATTGAGGATTGGAAAAACGTTGGCATAAGTGCATTGTGTCCGGAGGGGATTACTTTGAAGGCAATGAAATAAATTTGGAAGAATAAATAAAGAGTTTTTGAAAAAAAAGAAAATAATTGGTCTTTCTTTTTGGGTACAGTAGTACATAAATTCATATAGACCAAGGTCGAAGGACTTCCTATTCCTGGCATTTAGAATTTCAAAACTTTAGATCAGAAAATAGATAAGTGTACCACAGGTCGTTAAACTTCGGATTCAGAATGTTTTATCAACAGTTTCCTCTTTGTCCACATCAGTTAGTGTATTTAATTTCCTGTCACTGATTTAAAAGGATTTGATTCCTTTCCTAATCGATAGTTTTATTTACGTGTTCATTGTTTTGTGGCTCATTAAACTTCGTGAATCATCGTGATGTATGATGTTATGGTAGACATTAATTATGCTATGACGGTGAGAAATCACATATTCTAAAATGATGAAATTTAAAATAAATAATTTTGAATTTGCTAATTTTTTAAATTTGCTAAATCTTTTAGAAATATAAAAAAATATGTAAATTGAAAAGATGTATTTATTGTATTAAAAGATTTCAAAATGATCACAATTTTATCAGATATAAAAGACATATATCATGAGTAGCTATTATTTATGGTAGGCGTTAGTGATGCCCTGACTAAGAGAAATTACATATTTTAAACTGATGAAATAATTAAAAATGAAATAGTTAAAACCATTGGAAATATAAAAAAATATGGGAATTAAAAAGATGTACTTATTATCATGAATTCCAAATGGATCAGTACCTAATTTCTTCAGATAAAAAGGCATGGAGTAGATTTAATCTATGGTAGGTATTAGTGATGCCATGACTGTGAGAAATCACATATTTTAAATTGATAAAATTTAAACTATGTTAAAACTATTAAAAACATTAAAAATATGGGGATTGAAACGATGTATTTAATATCATGAATTCCAAAATGATCAATATTTAATTTTATCAGACTTAAAAGCATGTATCATGAGTAACTTTGATCAATTTGGTAAAAGCGCATTCTTTTCTAAGAAGTAATGTGCATGTGTGTTGAATGTTACGCATAAAAAGTAAGAACAACAAATTTTTCTAATTTACTGCTGTAAAGAGTAAATTTAAGAATTTTTCTTTCTATAGTTTGGATGGATGAGCATTTTAATTTTAAAGGATTTAATAATAATTTTGGTTTTAAGCATTTTAAGTTTAAAGGATTTTGTAATAATTTTAAGTTTAAACATTTTAATTTTAAATGATTTAGTAATAATTTTAATTTTAAGCATTTTAATTTTAAAGGATTTAAAGATATTTTAATTTTAATTTAAAAAAATATAATCCTGGTTCCTTTAATAAACGTATTCTTATGTGAAAGTAAATTGTGTGCTTTGTCAAAATTTAAAAAAAAAGCGCCGTTAACACAAAATTTTGATTATGAAATAGTTTCTCTATAAAAAAAAAAATAGAAAAGGCTTTTTCACATTTAAACCAAATTAAGAATTTGATTTCCAAAGATAAATTATACTAAATTTTGATATTTAAAATATTTTATTTTCTAGAGGAGTAAATTAAATAATTGCTAGTTTGTATTTTAGCCAAAGCTATAATGACTTCAAAATGTAATAAGTTGCGAGAAAGTTGTAAGTTTGAGAAAATGAATTTTAAATTATGATTCTGTTACATTAGCTTATGCCGCTAGGGCAACTTAAAAAAAATTTTAAAACATTAAAAAAAAAGGAAAAAGGAATTTTAATCGGTGTTTGGATTTCTAGCAAAAAATCAAATCGACATGTGAATGGTGTAGGCTTGATGGAGCAGCAATTTTGGTTTGTGAATAGTTAAAGTCATGGAGTATTTTCATCGTGAGACTAATGTGTCAGTAGGTTAGTTGAGATGTAATTAGGATCTATAAAACATGTTGAAATTTCTTTACTGGTGCAGTCAGTCAGGAGAATCGAAGTGGATTTACGATTGACAGATGTATACAGATAAGAGTTCGTTGCTTTTTTTTAAGTGTAATTCTCATTTGAATGTTGTTGTGCAGTGGTGCGGTGGTGCTTGACTTTGTTTACTTTTGGTGGCTAAATTAAATAAATTTCAGAGGTCGAAAGGTGAGTTTGAGTAAGTTTTTACCTTTTTTTTTTTTTTATTTAGGGGCGATTACGAATGCATGACGGAACTAGTTATTTTTAAAACTTTTTAGCCTAGAATACGGTTCACTCAACATTGAAAAAAAAAAAAAAAAAAAAAAACTTTAAGTTTGAATTAAGGGCATATTTGGATGAATGGGGTAGAGATAAAGGACGAATACGTTAAAGGACGATTTGGATGAATGCAGTAAAGGACTTGATAATTACAAACCAATTGAAGATGGGTGGAACCAACGAAAGCCAGCCAAAATTATATTTAATATGTAACATATAACATATTATATATGTATATATAATATATAATTATTAAAATTATCATCAATTATATATAATTTCGAAATCAATTTGACTTTTTCTTTTGATAAATAATTTGTAAATATTATGTAATATTGTAGAACGAAAAACTATAATTATTAATCATTTGGTGTATTGAATGAATGAATACATTTTTTATCATTATTTACAACATTGCCATTTCATTACAATTAATAGCGTATGCAACTATTATTTGAAATAAACCATTATCCTCCCAACACACTTCTTTAAAGCAAATGGAAATTTATTTGATTAATTGGAATTTTTGTTTGAATGGACGCAAAAAGTTTTTTTGTGTTGAATAGGTTTCTAGTTAATTTACAAATACTATTACTATTTTATTAAAATTAATTTTAAAAATTTGAAATGTTTTTCGATCTTTTAAAATTCTTCGTTTCGGAATACAGTTACAAGATGGCAGCACGGACATATTTGAAATTGTCTATCGAATCATAAGAAAGTTAATTTATTTTTTGCTTATTGATGGTTAATATCAAGTAATATTTAAAAAATATTCATCTTATGATTTACATCCTACTTAAATAATTTCCAAAATAATTATTATATTAACATGAATTAGTTGGTAACGATCATTTTATTTTAAATGAATACCTATAACAAACTTTTGAATGATTATAAATTAGCATAATAATATATATTTTAACTCAAAAAAAGATTTAGTAGATATTCTATGATTGATTCAATAAATACGAGGGGGAAATGAAAACTTTCTCTAACTATTAATATTTTTTCGAATTACAAAATTTGTACTTAATTTATTAAATTAGAGATCAAAATTTATAATATTTTAATTTAAAATTTTTCACAATCAGTGATTTCCATAAGTGAATGGTCACTTAGAAAATTTCCCCCCCAAAAAAAAGCTTTTCATAGTGGTTAAATTTAAAAAAAAAAAACATGAAAATGTTTTTATATCTTTATTTTATTCTGACTAAAACTGATTAACATGAACGAGATTGTTTTTGTTCTTATTAAAACTATTCATATAATTTTTTCAATATTAATTCATTGGTTTTTTTTTTTTGCAAAATTACAATAAAAAATAGTGAAAAATCGTATTACAGAAATTACTGAATGCCAAGATAGAGTTCAAGAATTAAAAAAAATATTTTATCTTATTTAAATAGTTATTAAGTGATTTAAAAAGCCTTTGGTTCCATTTTGAGAGTTAATTTCCCTAAATTATATTTTAATTACTGACTTTTGTAAAGAAGAGAAGATTGGTTTTCAAAAATGTATTGCTTTTCATTATAAATTCGCCAAAAATGTTGCCAAATTTCTGCAACTAGCACCTTCGACAGTGCTATAATTTGCAAAAAAATGACCGGTTGGCATAAAATTCCTAAAAGAAGGCATTAGGATTAAAAACGAGGGAAAAACACAGAAACTTATTCATTATAAACAGCTATTTAATTCATTAAAAAAACCTGAATTTAAGCACTGTAAACTTTCTACAGCCTACATTGAAGACTTTTACTGTTCAATTTCTTGTGAATCTGCCTAATGAATAATTCGTACTTCTGGGTTAATGGGAAGAAAAGTAGAAAATACTTTTTATAAGTGCAAATAACATGCAAAATTCAAATTAGAGGCAATTTAGGATAAATAAGCCCATATTTATCCTAAGGAAAAAAACGGCCTACTCACAGATGAGAGCAAATTCAACATTTTCATCCCTGATGGGTTATTTGCTAGCACGAAGAGCAAAAAATTTCAAACTTAATCCAAAAAATTTGTTTGGAACAGTGAAGCTTGGAGATGGTAGTGTCCTTGTGAGTGATACATACCAGAGTCGTCATTAGGAAATTTAGTAGTTATTGATGGAATAATATATAATTGTGCTTTAATTTTCACCCCAAATATTTAAATAGTCAGCCAAAATTTGAGTATGAGAGATGTTTCAAGATAATGACATCAAAAACATACTTCTCAATCGTATCCAAACACCATCTTAATCACTGGTTTTCAGTTCCATAGAACATATTAGAAGAGAATTTGAAGTTAGAGAGATATGAGAGAGTTAGAAAATGAGACGTTTAAATAAAAAACAAACTGGAAAAGTGACAAAAGAAAAACATTGGTACGGAAATTATAAAAAAATAATGATCATAATAATAATAATAAATCTACTTAACGGCATTCCAAAATTTTTAAAAGCTTTCGCGAATGTTACATGTATCGAAAAAAAAATATTTTGCAAAAATATTCCAACATTTTTTTTATATTTTTAATTAATTTATTTATTTTAAAATTTTTAATTTTTTTATTTTTAATATTTTTAAATGTTTAATATTTTTAATTGTGATTTTCAAAGATTGATTTTCGATAGCTTTTTAATGGATTTTTTAATAAAATAATTTGTGCAGTTTGTGATATAAATATATTGTTTTAAATTTTCGCTTAAAATAAATAACCACAAACTATTATGTTTTTGTATTAAATGCAGGGAAAATTTTTTGGCAACAAATTTCGTAATCATTCTAATTTTTTTAATTAAAATTAAACTTAAAAACTAAGAAATTTTATTGTAAATATAGGTACATGAAGATACCGGTTTTTTTTTTTTTTTTTTTTTTGGAAAAATTATTATCAAAATTCTAATAACTTTTTCAAAATTTGTATAAATGTATTGGAGTTTTTTTCTACATTGTGTTGATGCATTGTGGTGATTCATTGTATTCTACAGAAAAAAAATTTTAAAATTTCATTACAGAAAAACAGCTAAAATAATTATAAATAAATACATGTAATCTTAAACGAGAAAAACTAAATAAGTGAAATTGTCACACATCAAAAATAATACAACCGAATAAAAAATTTCTTATAAGAACTCTTCATCCTTTTTTTTTTTTTTTTTTTTTTTTAAATTTACCAAAAAAAATTTTAATTTTAATTTAAAAAACTTATTTGAGTTTTTCCATTATTTACGATTGTTGTACTAGATTAAAATGTAATAGGTTCAGGGACAAAGCAATATTTCATCTCTTTTTTTGTAATTGCATAGCTATACTGAAATATATCTCTATTATCTAATATCTGAAATACTTAATTTTTTTTTTTGATGAAAAAATGCGGGTAAAACTAATTGATTTTTTAAACTGAAATTTCCAAAAATTCAATTTTGCTACTAAAATTTAAGGTTTTTATTTAACTAAAATACAGAAAATAGAATTATTTTTAATTTTTGTTTATTTTATAAGATAAAAGAAATATTAACACAAACAATAGAATTTCATTTTTAAAAACAAACATCTAACTTTTATATTATTTTTTTTTTTAAATTTACTGACTCGATTCAAATAGCTGAATTTAAGTTTAGTAGAGGATTTATAACTAATATTTCTTTGAATTAATTTTTGTAAGTTTATTATTTGAAGTCAATTTTAAATTTTTTTCTAATAAATAGTTTTTTTTTCGTACTCACTTTAATCTATTAGCATTCATAATCTTTTGCATTTTCTTTTTTTTTACCATTCTATGTAAAACACATTTAAAAAAAAAATCGTTAGTTATAAGACATACAAATTTAACGACAACAATATAACTTTTCTATTATCTTTTTTTTTAATTTACTGACTTAATTCAAAATGCTTAATTGTAAAGTGTAAGTAAAGGATATATAACCAATATTTCTTTGAATTAATTTTCTTAAGTTTATTATTTGAATTCGATTTTAAAATTATGTATTCTAATAAATAGTTTTTTATACTCACTTAAATTGATTATCATTCATAATCTGCTTATAACTTCTTTTTTACCATTCTATGTAAAACAGATTTTAAAAAAGTCGATAGCTATAAGACAAACATGTAATTTTTATATAAATTTTTTTCTTTAATTTACTGATCCGATTCAAAATGCTGAATTGTAAAGTGCAAGTAGAACCGAAATAGCAATATAATATAACCGAAATTTTTTTGAATTAAGTTTTGTAAGTTGTATTAAGTATTTTTGTTCGTAATTTTTGTAGTTTTATCTTTTTCTTTTTATTTGAAGTCAATTTTAAAATTATGTTTTTTTATTAAATAGTTATTTTTTCATACTCCTTTAAATCGATTTTGCATTCATACTCTGTTTGTAATTTCTTTTTTTACCATTCTCTATAAAACAGATTTTAAAAAAATCGATAGTTATTAAGCAAATATATAACTTCTTTACTAACTTTTTTTTCAATTTACTGACTAGATTCAAAATGCTGAATTGTAAAACATAAGTAGAGGATTTATAACCATATTGCTTTAAATTATTATTTGAAGTCAATTTTAAAATTCTTTTCTCTAAGAACAATTTTTTATATTCACTTAAATCGATTATCAAAATCTGTCTGATGTAAAATATTTTAATAATATATTTACGGTACACATTAAAATATCATATATTAAATATGTAATATATTAGAATATGTTAGTATATGTTACCATTCTATTTCTTTTTTTAACATAATATTTTAAAAAAAAAAGAAAATCAATGGTTACCGATATATATGTATAAAGGGAGAAATATATTGACATCTGCAAATGGTGACACCAATCCTATTAGAAATGACCAAATTATTATTTGGAGACAATTACAAATTTATTATTTGGAGTCAATTTTAAAATTCTGTTTTTTAATAAATAGTTATTTTTTTATAATCACTTAAATCGATTAGAATTCATAATCTGTTTGTGATTTATCTTTTACCATTCTATGTAAAATATGTTACCATAAATAATATAACAATATATTTATGGTAGCATATTAAAATATAATATATTAAATATGTAATATATTAGAATATGTTAGTATATGTTACCATTCAATTCCTTTTTTTACCATAATATTCAAAAAAAAAATAAATAAATCGATGGTTACCGATATATATGTATAAAGGGAGGAATATATTGACATCTGCAAATGGTGACACCATAAAGATGGCCAAATTATAATTTGAGATATTTATTTATGGTAACAATTACAAATTTATTATTTGGAGTCAATTTTAAAATTCTGTTTTTTAATAAATAGTTATTTTTTTATAATCACTTAAATCGTTTAGAATTCATAATCTGTTTGCGATTTATCTTTTACCATGTAAAATATGTTACCATAAATCTATTTTAAAATATGCAATATATTAGATCATGTTAGTCTATGTTACCATTCTATTTTAAAAAAAGGAAATCGATAGTTATATATTTATATATATGCATAAAAGGGATAAATATATTGACATCTGCAAATGGTGACACCTATCCTATCAGAGATGGCCACGAAACAAATCCGTGCGACAATAAAATGAATAATACATCATCAGCGGTTTGCGCGCATCCCTCAAGGTGTCCAAACGATATCTAAAGATAGTAGACAATGCGCCCCTCCCCGAGTGCTCGCGCTCATCTCCGTTTCATTTGCATGTGAATGATGCTTCGCGCTTATGAACTAAATTGGATTCCTGGAAACTGGCAACGGTGCCTCGCGTCTACGGTAATTCTATGAGGCATATGTCGGCTTCCCGACAGTTCCGGCAGGGACCGCCGCTGCACTCCGCGGGTCCCCAATCGCATTTACATGTGTCACTTGCTGCGAATAGCCTTGGCCCTCTCTAATGCAGGTCAATTCTCGCATTGAGTTTCTCGCGCCCATATTATATGCGAGGGTGCTATTTGTTTGCGAGAATAAGGCAAGAGGAAATTCGTTTTGCTTTCAAAAGGCGGAGTCGCCTCGCTTTTAATACTTGACGCATTAAAGTTGGAAAGGAGGGAAAAGATTTGTATATTCGATTCTCTGTCTTCTTCTTCTTCTTCTTGTTTGGTAACTCCTTCTTTCTTTTTTTTTTTTCTGGGGAGGTATATGGAGATTGGAATAAAATGCAAGCGTCGCGTTGTTAAATATATTTTTTTCCCTTCCTCTTCTATATATGTCTTTGTGTTGGAGATGCTTTTTTGTGTAATAGAGAAGAAGGGTATAAAGCCGCCGAAGAGAAGAAATGCGTCAAAGAGGCGTAACGGATCTGCGTATCAAGGTAAATTTAATTCGGAGAAGTTTTGTTCGGATGGATTTGTATTTCGACGCCAATTTGGAAGCCAAATATTGGAATCACAATCTCAGTTTTGATGAAATTCCCTGGGAAATGAATATTGATCTAAGAACATCTCCAACAAATAATTATTCATGTGAAATAAAGTGCGGTTTGTATTGGAAGTGAAGGCTTCTCAAGCAACAAATCAATTATATAATTTAAGACATTTGCAGTATGTTTTTATATGGATATAATCTATTCAAATGTTTGTTTGAAAGCGAAGTAATAACCTTTAAAACAATAAAAAACTTCTACAATTCCTGTTAATAATAAAAATTACTGTTAATTCTCACCTGTTAATAATAAATTAATATGTTAGTAAAATTTTAGTTATAAAGTTGTACAAGTTGTACAAGATTCATTGATAGGCAACATATAAATACTCAATTTCAAATGCTAAGTAAATCTCACCCCTCAAGCATATATTACCACATATAAGTACTCAATTTCAAATACTAAGTAAATTTCATCCATTCAAACATTTTTTTTTTTTTTTTTTTAAAAGAAGAAAAGGCATAACTTAAAAAAAGGTTTACCATCTATTAAAAAATTCTATTTACTTCCGTTTTGTATAGACTCCTATATAGAGAGAAGAAAACATTTTAATAAACTTAAAATGTATATATCTTTGCATGAACAAAATGTGATGTATAACTTTCTCTAACGTTTAGATTTCTATAAAATTATTTGAAAATATATTTCAATAACTAGTATTCTTTTGCAATTACACACACTTTAAAGTTTAATTTTTGGGAATTTATTTATGTTAAATCTAATTTTTCAAACTGATACAAGTTGAAATGTCTGCAAATTTTCATTATAATATTTTTTTTCATTAGGAAACTCGTGTTCTACATAAGGTAACTTAAAACTATCTCAAACAAATATATAACAATAGCCATTGTCTTCTGAGACGATTTCAGGGGCAACATACAACCATCACCAGAGAGCCTTCTCACTTCTGAAAGCAATGACGGCAATGCACACCCTAATGGATTTTATCTTTCACCTTCCTACTGAATATTGAATAGGGCTTTATTGAAGTTAGATATTATTTTGCTTAGATATTTAAAATAAATAAAAACATACCAGCTGATAAATAATGCATAGAAGGAACATAATACATATTTTAAATTTCACCCAGAATAATCTTCACCAAATTAAAGAACCTGTTCCAATATGTTATTAAATGGCATGTTTTTTTTATAAACACATTATTATAAGCATATATTTTCTACAGTATTTTATGAATAAAGCTTAATTTGTTTTGCATATTATTAATGGGAGTGATAAGATATAGTTTATACTGTCAAAGTCAAAATATTAGTAAATAATATGAATCTAAATGAAGAAACAGAAATATTAGCCGATAAAATTCGATGTAATTTAGTGAAGTTTTTTATTTTATTTTTTTATTTTTATTTATTTATTATTATTATTATTATCTGGAAAATCATAGAAAAATTATCATAAATATTTATTCCAAAAAAAATGTCACTTTTATTTCAAGTGTAATAAAATACCGTTCATGACTACACTATTTGTTATATGAGGATATTCTAATTTTTGAATGTGATTTAAAAAGGTTTTTAAATTTCTTCACTCGAACAGAGGAGCTATATACTGTATTTCATTTAGCTTTAATTTTCATCCATCATAGCTATTTTCTTTCCTTTTAACAACTTTATTTAGAATTTTTTTTACTATTCATCGAATTTCAATTTCATATAGGGGGAAAATTATTAGAATTTTTCAAGATAGACTGTATAAAAATTTTGCAAAATTTTTTAAATTTCTGTTCTTCTTTTGTTCTTAAACTTATTTTCTGTTCTAAATTGCTACACTACAATAATTCACGAAAATATATCTAAATTTAATTTAGTAACCGCACAGATCTAAATAAACTGCTAATGCAAAATAAATTAAATAAAGCAGATTGTAAACTATCTAAAATTAATTAAAAAGTTTAAAAAGCTACTTTATATAAAATGTAGTGAATTAATATTATATATTACATATGAGAAAAAAGAATGAATACATGTATAATAATTTTATTCCTGTAAATCTTCATTATGTATAAAAAGATTTTTAAGAACTTTTTAAATTACACAGAAATAAAAAAAAGAACATTTAAAGTTCTAGAATTTCAGATTTTTATTAGAACCAATTAAACTTATAAAATGGGAGTATTTAAATTATTTTCCTAAAAGATTCAAATTACATAATTTCCATAAATAAATAATAAATAAATAATTTTAATAATATGTGCAATATACTATTGAAAAAATGCATTATATTTTAATTATTTTCTTAAATATTATAATTATTTAATAAATAGTTAAATGTTTGAGCTGTGCATGCATTATTTCTTATAATTTATTTTCGTAATTTTAAAGATTAAAAAAAAAAATATCGACTTGTATTCAAATGAATTTTCATGGAAAAAAATTATTATTATTATTTTTTTTTTTTTTTTTTTTATGGAATGCATTTTTTTTTTTTAGGAATTTTTAAGTTTAAAAAATTAATATATTCTCTTGTTCAAACTCATTTTCATGAAAAAAATATTTTTTATTATGAATGCTATAATAAAATAAATTGTATTCAATTAAGTAAACTGCATATTATAATTATTAATCCTTAATATTTTTCCGATACACAATTTTTTTTTCGAATAATGTATTAATGTCATTAAAAATATTCGTACAATTTATATTAATAAACAATAAACCCTTTTTTAGTTTTTTAAACTTCAATCATCTAAGTATTAAAAATATTTACAAAATTTTTAAATACGTTTGAATTACATTAATAGTATCATTAATAAGTTTTACTATGATAACAAATTCAGGAATGAAGTTTTATCTTATTTTGAGAGCAAGTTTTGCTATTGAGAAAAAACAATATAAATTTAATAATAAAATAATTTAATAATAGGCAATATTAATAAATAATAATAAATAAATAATAAGTTAATAAATTTAATAATAGACTAATGCTACATAAAATGCGAAATATTTTTATGAATTTGATAGAAAATAGAAAATATTTTATAATAAAAGTTTATTATTTATATGCAATAAACAAATAATACAAATTTAGAGAATTAATTATTACTTACTAAATTAATATTTTTGTATCAAAGTTATTATAAATTATTAAACTGCAATATTTTTAATACCTGTTAAAATTCAAAAAGTAATTTAAATATTTAATTCCAAATTCATTATATACTCGTAAAAAAAAAAGAATAAAGTTAAAGAAACAATCTTTCGTTTTCAAAATTCGTATTGCCAAAAGAAACTTAAAAACAATAACTTTTTTTTTATCGTTTTAATAACTTAATTAAATATTAAAAATTACCTTTTTATAATTTAAAAAATTCGTAGTATTGTTTTTAAGTTTTCTTTTGGCAATACGAATTTTGAAAACGAAAGATTGTTTCTTTAACTTTATCCTTTTTTTTTAACAGTATATAATGAATTTAGAATTAAATATTTAAATTATCAACGGAACATTTATTCTCTTTTTATAATTTAAAAAAAATTATTTCATGGTTTGCTTTACCAAATTTTATTAAAATAATTAATTTTTAGATAAAAAGAAAATAATTCATAGTTGTCATATTGTAATTGACATGGTTTATTTAAAATTGTTTTTACAAAAACAAATCTAGAATAATAAAAAATATCTCACTATTTGTTTGTTTAAATTAAGATACTTAAAACATTATACTATAGAAAATAGAAATTTATAATTTGCTTCTTTTATTTCGCAATAGCAATAGAAAATATAGCAAATATCAAGCCTGTAGCAAATATCAAGTTGACCTTATTTTCTATGGTAGTCATAAAATATAGGGGCCTGATGGCCGAGTGACTAGTGCTCGGTACCACAGGTTTCGTGTTCGAGTCCCGGCAGGTCCATGGATGTTTTTAATGGTTTGGAATCCACTTTAAACCGTAGGTGGACCACTTTAAACCGTTCTAATATGACTGTAGAGCTTTGGGTGTAAGGCTGACAACCCTACCCCGTTAAAAGAAAACATCTCCTGTCTCGAAAACTGCCAGTAGGCAGACAGCCTTGGCCCACCATGGAGCTGTATAGCAAATGATGATGATGAGTCATATAATATAAATATCATGTGTAGTGCATTAAAGAAAGTTGAATCAATAAAGAAGAAAAGTTGATCAAAAGAATCAAAAAGAAAAGTATCAAGAAATCTATATATCTATACTAAGATCAAAAAATATATTATAAAAGTATCAAAAATATCATGAAGAAAAGTTGAATCAATGACTTTTTAAAAAACCTGACAATAACAAAGAAAACCTCATTTGTGCAAAGAAAATAATTTCTGATTTTCATATTCAAAAAGGAATCAAATTAAATCTTTGCTATTTCAACGATAAAAACAAACTAATTCGAATAATGAAGCATTCATTTAACTTGCAAAACCAAAATTTAATAAAAAAAACATTAGTTTGCCAGAAGGCGATCGCCAATATGTGAGCTAACCGAGCATCGCTGGCAAACCTGAAAAGATATCTAATTGTAGATGCGTTCCTGTGCACTTGTTAAGGTGATTTGGATATGGAAAAGCAGAGCAAACCTTCTTCTTTTAGCATGTCTTTAGTGGGGTGGCACAAAGCTTCGAAATATAATCTCTCTTCGGGATCAACCTCTTAGAAATGACGCCGTGATGAAAAAACATATTCCAGGGGATCGTTCAGAAATTCGAATTCTGCATTGACGCAACTTAAATGGATTTTCGTTTGCTCCTCAAATGGAATTTATTTTCGATCTTAATTTTTTTTCTTTCTTTGTTTATTAAAAGTTTCTGTCACTTTTTTTATACTGGTTAGTTAATTCGGTAGTGTAGTGTAGTGTACTAGGACTTAATCTCGATGTAGGTTTTGTTAATCAAAGAACTTTGATAAAATAATTGAGAGCAATATGACACAGTCTTTGTTCTTCAAATAGTGTGATATCTTTTTTTTTATTTTCTTTTGTTTGTGGAAAATTAATTTTAAAAAATTAATTAATTAAAAATTAATAAAAATTAATTGATAAAAAATTAATAAAAGTCAATAAAAAAACTTTTTTTAATACTTCCCAAGTTGCATATCTTTAATTATAACACTTATTTAATATAATTAAATAATGATTCAATAATATTAAGTAATTATTAAATAAATAAAAGTGAAAAATTAATTGATTAATTAATTAAAAATAATTATTTTTAAAGTGAGTTATTTATAATTAAATAACTTTACTGTGATTTATTTAACATTCATTTTCATTTAATTATAATTATTTATTAATTTATCATAAAAAAGAACATTTTATTGATTTTGTTGTAGTTTGAGGTACACTTGCATTAATAGTTTAATTTGTCCAATTATTTTAAAAGATTTGACAACCTAAAATATTTTTTTTTAAAAATTCCTTTAGAAATGAATTAACCCTTTCAAGTCAAAACTTTTTAATTAAAAGACAAAAAAATTCAGATACTGACATTTTTTTCCTCATAAAGTTTGATCCCAGAGATCATCGTATGTTCGTGGCAAACAATGAATAAAAAGATTTCCCTGCATTTCAAACACACTTGTTTTTTTATTTATTATTATTATTATTATTATTTTTTTTTTTTTTTTTTTTTTTTTTTTTTGCGTATCCAGTTACTCTTACACAATTTGTGTCAGTCCTTTAGTAACACAATTAATGTGGCAATATTTACAAAACGATGGTTAATATTATTTAGAATAAAATATTATCAATTATTTAGAATAAATATTATCAGAAATTTTAAATAAATATTATCAGATGTTTAGAATAAAATATTATCAATTATTTATTTAGAATAAAATATTATAAATTATTTACAATTAAATATTATCTGAGATGGCATTAGACCAATTTCTTATTTTCGTAAGTGTAAAATTTTGTTGTCAATAATGCTCTATCAAATTTTTAAATTTATTTTCAGTCAAAATAATTTTAATTAAAAAAAAAAAACCTGAGGTTGGTTCATAAAAGAAGAAAATAATACTTTTTTTCCTATTTAAAAAAATATTTCTTATAAAATAAAATAATGCAAAATATGCAAAGCTTTGCTAATTTTTATAACGTAAAATAATATATAATTTTATAGTTTAAAAGTCTAACTTAATATGTTTATATAATATATTTATGAAATTTAATAAATTCTTACAGTCAAAAGATAATAATTTACTTTATTTTATTACAAAATAATTTATGAAATGTCATATTGCATTTATGTTTAATCAATCTATGCTCGTATGTATGTATATGTATATGATATCTAATTTAAAAGATACAACTATTAGAAATTAAATTTTTTTATTCCGATTTTATTAATATTCGAAAATTCTCAGTACAAAATTATGAAAAAAATTTTTTATTAATTATTTTTTTATATAAATTAAAATTTTATTCAATTCCTACTATTAGTTCACACTCTCCCTCCTAGATCTTATTCAAATTTTCAATCGTTCATAAAATACTTTTTATTCATCCATTCATGTTCAAATACATTTTTTGAAACTTGTAGTAGATGGCACTTGATGTTAATACAGTCTTTTCAAATATTAATTCATTAATTAAATTTAATTAATTAATTATAGTTTTTTTAAATTTAAGTTGCATGTATCTATCAATAGATGGCGCCAGATGTAAGAGGAAAATTTCAACTTGAAATGAAAACCTTTCTTTTTTTTCAATTCCTACTATCGGTTCACACTCTCCCTATATATATTTATATATCTTGTTCAAATATTAATTCCTTAATTACATTTAATTAATAATAAAAGTAGGAATTGACTTTAATTTTTTTTTTATTACTTGTTTTTTCATTGATATTAAACTTTCACTCCACCAGATGGCAACAGTCTTAAAATTGACTAGCGCAAAAAGTGGGTTTTTTTTTTTTTTTTTTTTTTTTTTTTTTTTAAATAATAAGAGAAATAATGTACAGTACCATTTTTCAATTTATTTTACAAAGTAACACTATTATATTCTTAAAAAATAAATGCTAACAGATCAAATATTTAAAAAAATTCTTGAGAGTTCTTTAGTTATTGAATCAGAACAGTTATTGTCTTTTTGTGATATTTTTCTTAATAAAATTTATCAAAACTAAAAATATTTCATTTTCTGGTAATCTAGCAATGCTGGAACATATCTTTCGTATCTATGTATATAGACTAGAAGATATGAAAGATTTATAATATACTATATAACTATATCTAATATATGATTCGTATATAATCAAATATATATATTGAAATTCTATTTATATAATCTAATATATTTAAATTACATCTATATAATCTTATATTTAAATTATATACAGTTAAATTACATGTATATAACTTAATATATTTAATCACTTATATTTATGTCTATTGTTACTATCCTCTTATAACATACTTTCATTATATATATAGACTAGAAGATATGACAGATTTATAATATATTATAGATCTATATCTAATATATGAATACGTATATAATCATATATATTTAAATTGCATCTATATAATCTTATATTTAAATCATACATATTTAATCACATTTATTTAAGTCTATTGTTACTATTTGGACTATCACCTTATAAAATTTTTTCATATATATAAACTAGAAGTATGAATGAAGATCTATATTATACGATTCATCTATATCTAATATATGAATATGTATATAATGATATATATTTAAATTACATGTATATAATATTAGATTTAAATCATACATATTTAATTATATATATTTGTCTATTGTTATCAGATGGACTATCACCTTATAGCATTCCTTCGTATCTATATATATTTAGACAAGAAGAGATGAAAGATCTATAATATACTATAGATCTGTATTTAAATATGATTACGTATATAATCATATATATTTAAATAACATATTTATAATCCAATATATTTAAATCATACATATTTAGTCACTTATATTTAAGTCTATTGTTACTATTTATTACTATTTAAGTTTATTGTGACCATCACCTTATAACCTCCTTATTCTTTCAGACTTTCCCAAGTTTTCTCTGATTAACAAATTCTACATCTAGATTAAGCTCCGGTACACTGCACAAGCGAAAAGTACCCATTAAGACATCTTGTTCCCAACTTATCTATATCTCAAAATATATTCTTAATTGATGGATCTCGCCGACCAGCCAAGCACGAAGAGAAGTCTTAATTGCTGATTTTAAAATCTTTCCATTTCGTACTTCCTTTCAACATTTGTTAGGGGGACAGGGCGAAAGGAAGTAACATCGTTGCGACATCATTTAGAAACGGGACAGATAACACACATATTCCCTTTCGACGATTATTTCCTCTGCTCCGGAGTGAAATGCAATAAACAAAACTGAAGAGAAAGCGTTATAAGCGCGTTCTCCTGCTACAAGCATTTGGAACGAATTAAGGATACACTGCTGAGAACGGTTCAAGGAACCGCTCACTAGTGGCGTGAGTCAAATGACTCGACCGATTTTTGGAATTTTTAAATATTCCGTGTCGTTGTGTACGGTCAGTGAATAAAGAGATTGTTGCCATTGAAAAGAATATAAATTTTAATGAAAATTTATTTAGGTATTTTAAACTATAAAAAAATCTACTATTTATAAAAAATTTAAATTAAATATTTTATATTTTTAAATCTCTCAAATAATTTTGAATTGTTAAATATAATATTTCCCGAAAAAAAATGATAGCAAATGCATAACATAGGAATAAAATAATAACAAAAATTAAAGCTTATAAATAAGAATTAAATTATGTATCGATTATTCTGTATATCCAGCAAATTATGTAAACATGTAAATCTAAGCAAATCAATTGTATTTTTGTTGCGCTTATTAAAAAAATGATTTTCTCATAAAGGAAGAATAATATGTAACATTTAATTACGTAATTAGAAATTATATGCTAGATAAAAAAAGTAAATGAAATCTAAATAATATTTGATTAAAACACAATGAAATTCAATTAAAAAAAACTACTTCCTAGTCTGCAAATATATTTTATAACATAAGCTCAAATATCACTATTTCTCGTGTAATTCTTAATTTAAAAATGAATAAATAATGTGAAAATAACCATTTAGTTATGGACTGCGTATATACTGTTTGTGTTTCGAACTATTATATGAAAAATACTTTGAGCTTTTTATCGAAGATTTAGAAAATAAAATATTTTCTAAATCTTCAATAAAAAGCTCGAAGTATAGTTTTCAGTAAAATCATTTTGATTATTTATATATGTACATTTTTCTGTTTATATATATATTCTAAATATAGTCTTTAAGTTATAACCTTCGATACTAGTTAATGGATATTATATTTCATTATATATATTCACACATATATAAACTTAAATTATTACATGCAAAAGTCCCCAATCTCAGGATCTAAAACATAAACAATACAGAATTGCATGAATCAACAAACAAACAATCAAACAAAAAAAATCAATTCTTTTTTTACTTAATTAACTTTAAAAAAACACTTATTGTTAATTATTTTTTACCTTATAACCAAATCGATATGTATCCAGCTAACGATATGCAATTTATCAATATGCATCCAGCTTACGATACGTAGCTTATCAATATGCATACTGTTTTTCTTAAAAAGTAATCCAATAAGAAATAGTACGCAAAGGAACATTTGAAATATAGTTCACTTTAACCGTCACTTTTATTCAACAAACCTGCATATACGAATATTTCCAAATCACAAATCTTTGTTATGAAAATGATAAACAGGAGAATCTATTTATTTGGAAATTAACAAATTATTTCTTTGTATATCAAATAGATGTAATGTTCAATAAAAGACTGAATATTTTAGAAGAAATTAATGCAATTAAAAATAAATGATTTCATACCATGCATTAAAAATATCTTGATTTATAATATTTTATATTAAAAAAGTATATACTTATGGTTATACTACTATGGTTGGTTATGGTTAATAAAAGCAATATTGATAAATGAATTGTTCACATAATAATACAAATAATTAGTTAATCTTAATATGCATACGTATTTATATGTTGAATAAAACTGGTTCATTTACACTTTCAAATAAGGCAATACTCCATAAAACTAAATCCTCAATCCGTGCCTATGGGAGGGAAGAGTTCCTTGTACCCCTTTTCCTCTGAGGGGTAAGTCGGCATATGCGAAATGTTCCCGTAAGCATAACTCTATTATCGTAGAGTATTCTGGAAGCTGCTCAATCACGAGCTAACGACGAGACCTTATTAATTTAAAGGCAACGCGAAATCGACTTTCAGAGAGAGAGGCTGATTTTAATCGAATTGCGACGTCTGTCTGTCTATTTCCGATACACCAGTCAGCTCCTCATGTCTTTGGGAGGGAGTTTTACCTTTTGCGCGGGGAAAAGGGGGAGATTAATGTGTGCCGCTTTCTTTGAAGGTCACGTTTCCCCGGTTCTGTTGTCTCATCAGATAAAAGGTTATTTAGAGATGGAATTCCATCATTATTTCTTTGCTTTTAAAGAAAGGAAATCAATATATTATGTCTTCGGATTGCATTGAGCGGCATAAAATGGTATTTAAACAAATATTAATAAGAAGTATAATGTACAATGAAAATATGTAATAGTGTAAGAAGTTTAAAATAAGTTAGTGATTCTTAGCAATTACTAAACCATGCAATCTCTTTAAAAAATTATTTTAACTCTATTATAATGAACAGTTGTCGCTAAAAGTATTCTCATTCAGTAGCCTGAAGAAGACATAGATAGATTTTGTTGTCTCATCAGATACGTATAGTCCAGATACACATAGATAATCCTGCTGTTCTAAGTCTAACGTTCTTATGTTGACCCACTGATGGCTGTGAAAAATACTCAACAGACAAAATGTTTACCCTTCTCTTATATATACACTCAACAGCCAAAACATTATGTCCACCCCTACATTTTGCAATGAACTCGCCTGGATGACGTGGAAGGCACGTGATCAGGTGGGAGTGGTATTTAACTGCTGCTGGAGAGTCTGAAGAATCATTCTTTCACTTACTTCTATGTGTGATGGGAAATTCTGCGGATCTAAGCGACTTTGATAGAGGACAGATTGTAATGGCACGAAGGCTCGGAACAAGTATTTCCGAAACTGCACGACTCGTGGGTTGTTCGTGATCTACAGTTGTTAGTACTTATGCAAAGTGGATGAATGACGGTGAAACCAGCGACGACATGGTGTTGGAGGTCCCCACGCTATCAAAGAAAAAGGTCGTCGGAGACTGTCTCGCATGGTGAAGCAAAACCGGAGCCAGACAGTGGCTCAGCTGACAGCCCAATACAATGCAGGGCCAAGTAGAATAGTATCGGAACACATTGTTCAGCGGACACTGTTGGATATGGGCTACGCAGCAAACGTCCCACTCGTGTGCCTTTGCTGACCAAGCGTCATCGCCAACTGCGCCGGGCCCGGGAACATCGTGATTGGTCCATGGATCAGTGAGAGAGAGTTGCCTGGTCAGATGAATCACGGTTTGTCATTCATCACGCCGATGGCTGTGTCAGGATACGCCGTCTTCCAGGCCAACAGTTGCTCCCTCAATGTACAGTAGGTCATACACAGGCCGGTGGTGGCTGTATTATACTTTGGGGGACGTTCTCTTGGGCGTCTCTGGGACCCGTGGTTGTGGTAGAGCAGACCATGAATGTTACAGGGTATCTGAACATCATTGCGAACCAGTTGAACCCTTACATGGCCTCTGTTTTTCCAGCTGGAAATGGAATGTTCCAATAGGACAACGCCCCTTGTCACAAGGATAAAATTATGTTGGAGTGGTTCCATGAACATGATGCTGAATTCCAGTTAATGTCCTGGCCGCCTAACTCACCGGATATCAATCCGATAGAACACATTTGGGATGTCCTGGGACGGCAGCTCAGAGTTCAAAGACACCAATTCGCAATATCTTGAATTTGCGTGACAGTTGCCTAAACATATGGTACAATTTGTCTCCGGCCATCTTGTGATCTTGTGGCATCCATGCCAAGGCGGGTTGAAGCTGTGTTGCGCGCCAAAGGTGGGCCAACTCGTTATTGACAGATGGTCATAATGTTTTGGCTCTTGAGTGTATATAAGAGATTAAGAGTCTCTGAATAGTTAAAAAGTTCTTAAAATTTTTTTTTCTTTAATAGTTATATGTTAAGTTTCATTCATATTTTTGTTCAAAATTCATTAAAATAGCTCGACTTGTTTCTCAGTGACAGCGTGTCCGGCCGGTGAGCATTAGGGCAGAGGTTCAATCCGCAGGCGGCTTTGTCGTAGACATTGTTTCAAAAAAACTAAGAGACTCGATGGCGTTTGTGATGTTCAACATCTTACCTCGTGAATCGGACTTTCTGGTGAGAGTTTTCCTAATTTCTCCCAAACGATATGCGAACGCGGGGTAAAAAAAGGCCTTTAAAATTCCTCCCGAAAGGCACTGCCCTTCTTTCAGCTACACGGTGCCAAGTCAGAATTCTACCAACATGTGCTACATCATAACAGAAGCTGCCCCCGCCAAGAGTAGACTACCCATGAGATATCCGTCCCACACTGTAGGACACTGAGGATTAGAGACACACACAATTCATTGAATTAATTTAAATATAATTGATGAAATATGGATTTCAGGAACGAAAAGAAAACAGAAAAATATTTTAACACATTGAATGTAGTAAAGTTCCTTTTTTATTATTATTATTTATTGGTTCTATATTTTCTATTTACATCTAGTTTTTTTGTTCGATTATGTATGTATATATATGATTTAAAACTATACTTTACAATTTAACAAGGATGACATCACCTGTTTTTATAAAAGCAAACTAAAATCTTGCCGCACATTTGTATCAAATTTGTTTAAGATTAAAACAAAATTTTATATATCAGAATACAGTATTTACTTGCCATATGTGTAAAATAAGACGCATCCCTACAAAATATATCTACAGTGACCATGAGTGACCTTTTTGCTATATTTTTAAAAAATATATAGACAAATTGAAATATGTACATGTATTGGTACCGTAATACCCAGACATATTAGAATCAAAAATACTTATTTTTTAATACAAAATTACTTTATATATGTCTAGTGCATGTTTGATTTTTAAAAAAAAAGTAAACCATATTTAGCTTATATTATTTTAAAAAGAAATCTAATAGAAGCTTTTCAATTTTCCATATGAAATGAATCATTAGTTTGTAAAATACAATTTTAAGACCTATTTTTTATATACTGTAATAGCCAGATATATTAGAATCTGAAATCCTTAGTTCTTTTTATACGAAATTACATTATATATATAAAAAAATTAAAATATAATTTTTACTAAGTAAATGGAAAGAAAAATGTGTTAATTTTGTTAATTAAATTTTTTTGTTATTTTTCCATCTAATCTGATGCAAACTAAACTGGACTTCATATAAAATAAACAGAAACCTTTATTGGATGGACGATAACAAATCACGCCATCATGTGCTAGGCCAAATTTTTCCCGGCGTTGGACCTTAATCCCTCTACAAGCTCATGAGATGTTCCGATTCAATTAAAGGCCTCATATTAAATATAGCGACATGGGAGTCTTTTAATGTCAGAGACAATTACTCGGCTCGGGTCAGTGGGAGCCGGCGCGGTGTAGGGCTTCAGAAGAAAAGTGGACACATTTCTCCAGCCATCTGGCATCTGGGGCGCCATGAAACGGAAATTACTATTTCCCCATAACTTCCGTTTTTGGTTGTTTTTTGTCTGCGTTATAACTTCTCTTCCTTCCCGAGTACGGTTTCAGATTTCATGGGGCTAAAGTCGCGAACTTGACGTGTCGCTGTATCTCGTGGCGTGTAATCTTTTGTCTCCCATCAAGATGGCCGACACGAAGCGCTGTCATTTCGGGAAGACATAATCTCTTTCCGCCAGTTATTAGCGACGCTTATTCGTGGGGATTGGGTTTCTGCCCTTATTCCCGATAATAGAAACTTTCTCGGGATGCTTTGTCTAGTCACCGTCTCTGACAATGCAACTAGACCTAGGGAGGGCTTTGGGGTGTCACTGTGGAACGTTACAGTATTTTTTTTTTCATCCCCTCTCTTGTCTTTTGCGTTTATTGACCTATTCTGGGCGGCATATATTTGCAGTTATAATAAGATTCTGTGAACTTAGTTTCGGCTTGTGTTTATTTTTTCTAACACGCGAATTTATTTCCCAGAAAAAAATTAATGATAATCAGTACAATTTGTTATTGATTATAAATAAAAAAATTCTGTTTAATTTGTATTAACTGAAGTAGAATTTGAATAACATTTTTAATTTTGATAATAATCAATGGAATAATAATTTTTCATTAATATCAACTGAATTGATTTTTAATCTTGGTAATAATCAATGGAATAATAATTTTTTTATTATCAATTGAATTGGATATTAACTTTTGATAATAATTGTAAAAAGTTATTTTCGAATGCATAAGTTTATTTTATACCAAAAAAAAAAAAGATCAATAATAATTAATGAATTTGATTCAATTTGTGTTAATAGATTTTGAATATTTATCTCACCTTTCTTTTATACACAAGTTTATTTTGTGAATAAACAGCGGAGAAGTAGTCAAGTTAATAATCAATGAAAGCAACTTTAGTTTGTGAAGATTGGTTTTGGTAAAAAGCATTCTTTAATACCTAAATTCGTTTTGCAGGAAAACAACAAAGAAATGAAGGATAATCAATTAAATTTCTTTTTCATTATAATCAATGTATTGATAGTAATCAATGGAATTTTTCATTAATATCAATTGAATTAGATTTTTAATTTTGATAATAATCAATGGAAGTTTTAAATTTTATTGATCGATTTTGATACGTAGAGTTAGGTTTTTTTTTTTTTTTCTCTTATACATAAATTTATATTGCATAAACAGAATAAAAAACTGAATAGAAATCAAGGAAATTTCTTTTTCATAATAGTCAATGGATGATAATAATCAATGAAATAATAATTTTTCATTAATATAAATTGAATAAGATTTTTAATTTTGATAACAATCATTGGAAGTTTTAATTTTTATTGATTGATTTTGATACGATGAATTAGTCTTTCACTTATAAATAGTTTTATTTATTATTGCAGAAACAAAATAAAGAAATGAGTAATAATCAAAGAAATTATTTTTGATTTGTATTAATGGATTTGATTTGAAAGTCTAAGTACTATGTCTATGATAAATCTATTTTATGAAAAAATGGCAAAAATATGAAATTTTAATGCTAATCAATGAAATTTCATTTTAATAGTAACAAATGAAATTAAGTTTAATAATAATCTAAAGCATTTATTTTAGTTTGTGTCAACTGATTTTGGTATAAAGGGCTTATGTTTCTGCGATGAAAACTATTCGTAAAAAAAGAACAGAGAAATTAATGCTTGATATTTTTCTTTACATGACTTTCTAAAAATATTACTGTTTTTTTAACCTTCTTCTATAGTTGAAAAGAATAAAAATCAAAAATGTCTGTTAAATAAAAATATGTTATTTATTGGAGAGTGTTTCAAGCTACGAAATATACGTAAAAAATCGACGTTTCTCACCTAGGTTTTAAGTGCTTAATTTGATAGAACAAAGATTGTTTGTGAAAGCATCATTTAAGAAAAATATTCATTTATATAAAATTATATTTATTCGAATTCTTATGCATTCTTCTTCGCCTTCGCATTCTTTTTTTGCCAATATTTTTTATACCATTTTGCGAATTTTATAATAAGATAAATTATTTCTATTTGAGGTAACAAACTTATTTGGAGAATTAAAATGTTAATTTCTCTGAAATTCTAAATCTATATACTTACGGTACTAATAAAGTAAATTTTGTCCCCTTTTCTTATTTTTTGTTATTCACCTATATTTGTATCGCTGAATTTGGAACGAAAATTTAAAAAATTATATTAGCATAATGATATTAAGCATAATTAACTGAAATAAATAGCATCTATATTTAACGGGCGGGTTTTCATTTTACATTAAATTGAATATCATATATGTTAAGAAAAAATGTAACAAGCATGCAATTTACCTTTCAAAATATTATGTAATTCATGTGCTAAAATCGATTATGATTATGAAATTATTTTAAAGAAAGAAAGGTTGAAATCTAGAATACTGTACCCCTGAGGAAGTCGCCAATCTTGCAACCCGAAATATTTCTCCAATGTTCCTCCAATTTCTGTAGGGTTACAATACTCTAGAGGAATTCGTAACTTCTTTTTCGGAACGATATAATGACTATTCATTTCTACTTTGACAGTTATTTGCAGAATTTTTTAGTTATAGTAAATAAAGAACATAAATATATATTCTTTTAAATATTTATTCCGATTATTTGATATTCTGATTATACTGAAATTACTGATTATTCGAAGATTGTTCTTATAACGTATGTCGCCCACATACAGAAAATAAACAATTTTTATGATGTTGCCATTCATGAAAATATGAAACAAACAAAAAAAAAAAAGACGATTTTTTAATTTATTAATAACTTATATTTGATTATCAAATAATTATTTTCTTTTTAATGCTGTTGACATAATTAAGGTTTTATAACAACCGTTATTTGAATTCGTGCAGAAAATGTAACTTTTTAATTTTAGAACGTTAGTTTACAAAAGGAATAGGCCGTTGGAAAATATGAAATTTTTCTGTGGTTTTCTGGTGTTGTTCCTCATGTTTTCTTCATTCATTTGACAACGCCATTCACGGATAGATTTTAGTAAAGCAGTAAAAAGATTATTTTCTTCTCCAACAAAGGATATATCAGAATAAAATGTTATTTTTTGGTTTCTTTTTTTCCCCCTTTTTAAATAATTTTGTTTTATCATTCGAATTCGGCATCATATTTTTTTTTTTTTTTTTTTTTAGTTAATAGAAGAAAAAAATAGTATTACAAAATTACCGTATTAACGAATAATGTAAGCGTAATTTTATCGTAACAAGGATTATTATCTTTGTCTAAATGATACATCTATATGAGTTAGCAAAACATATTTCCATATAATAATTTGGCGGTTAAAGCGATTAAATTTGGCATAAAAGCAATTCAGAAATAAAATTTTGGTGAAATAATGATATATTTTGGCGTTAAAGCTGCAATATGTGGCGTAAAAAGAAAATATTAAAATTTTGCCATAATAGTGGTACAATTTTGGCGTAAAAGCATTTGGTGCAAAAATATGCAAGGAATAAAATTTTTTTAGTGATAAAAATTTGGAGATAAAGCATTAACTTTTGGCATAAAATCAATTTAAAAAACAAATTCGCTTAGTGAAAAAGTTTGGCGATAAAGCATTTCAAGGATTAAAATTTTGGCAAGTTAGTGATAATACTTGGCGTTAAAGCGATAAACTTTGGCTTAAAAGCACTTTCAGGAATAAACTTTGATGTAATAGCTATTTGGCTACTAATGTTGGCGTAATAGTAATGTTTGACGATAATAAATTACTAGCTCTCCGGCGCTCGTTGCCACAAGTTTCGGGTTCGAGTTTCGGCGAGTGCCATGAATGTTTGTAGTGGTTTGGAATCCCCTTTAAACCGTAGGTCCCGGTTTAATATTTCCCCTCAAACTGTATAGCGGCAACTCAGCTTTAGGCACAGTGATGTGGTGTGGTGTAGTAGTAGTTTAATATGACTGTAGAGTGGTGAGCGTAAGACTGACAAGCCTACCATATAAAAAAACATCTCTTATCTTGAAATCTGCCAATAGGGTGATGGCCTAGGCCCACCATGGGGCAATTGCGCGAATGATGATGATGATGATGATGATAAAAAATTAACATCTTATCAAGTGATCTGCAAATAAACATCTGTATATATTTTGAAGATACTTTAATTTTTAATATTATCATTATTGATGAAGTTATTTATTTTGGGAATTACTAGACATCAATCTAAATTAAAATGAATGAATATAATGTAATTATGCAATATGAATGAATATATGAGTATAATGTAATAAATATGAATAAGTATAATGTAATCTGTAATATGTATGAATATATGAGTATAATGTAATATGAATGAATATATGAGTATAATGTAATAAATATGAATAAGTATAATGTAATCTGTAATATGAATGAATATAATGCAATATGTGATATGAATGAGTATAGTGTAATCTGTAATATGAATGAATATAATGCAATATGTAATTTGAATGAGCATAATTAAAATGAAATGAATAATTTGAAATGGAAGAAACAATTATATTAACTAAAAATTATTTTAAAAAAGCAATTATGTCTGACGTTTTATTTTATGGCAAATTATTTTTATATTTCCTCACTAAACAGTCGAGCCTTATAAAATGAATGCAAATAAAATTCATTCAATCCAAAGCGTGACCATTATATAAAATAACCTTAAGGCTCTCTCCTCCAAGCACTGAGCGAGGCCATCCTCATAATTCGAAGCAACTAAAAACGTTAAAAGCAGCTCTTATGCCTTAAGAAAGTTTAAAAGCGTCGAGGAAAAAGCAATTCTTTTTAAAACGTCCAGCAAAAGAATAAGAAAATAAGAAGAAAAGTGGATGAGGGAGGGGGAAGGAGAGAAAAAAAATTTTAAAAGAAAAAAAAAAAAGGGAAAAAACTGGAGAGAAATAAATAAAACGGATGAAACTGGAGAAAGTAGTCTTTGGTCGTTCTTTATTCGCTGACCATACAATCCAACACTTCGATGAAGAGAAAAGTAAAACGAAATCATTACAAAGTCAAGAGCCCGGACATGTTCGAAAAGCTTTATTCCTGCTGCATCCACCCCCTCAGCTGAATTTTAGGGTTGTAAGAGTCCGGGGCTCTGGAAAAAGCTGATAATAACTATTGGCGACACTTCAAACAAAGCACTGGTTACACAGTAGGATCAGGAATAGAAAATTATTCAAAAAAATATTTTCTAGTTTAGTTCGAAAAATTGTATGACTAATTATTAAAATATTATGTCAGAAATTATGACCAAAATATTACATCAGTAGTTATGACAATATTACGTCAGATGTTATGACCAAAACATTGTCAGAAGTTATGACCAAAATATTGCGTCAGAAGTTATGACCAAAATATTGCGTCAGAAGTTATGACCAAAACATTTCGTCAAAAGTTATGATCAAAATATTGCGTCAGAAGTTATGACCAAAACATTTCGTCAGAAGTTATGACCAAATTTTTAAGTCAGAAGTTATGGCCAAAATATTAAGTCAGAAGTTATGACCAAAATATTAAGTTAGAAGTTATGACCAAAATATTGCGTCAGAAGTTATGACCAAAACATTTCGTCAAAAGTTATGACCAAAATATTGCGTCAGAAGTTATGACCAAAACATCTCGTCAGAAGTTATGACCAAATTTTTAAGTCAGAAGTTATGACCAAAATATTAAGTCAGAAGTTATGACCAAAATATTAAGTTAGAAGTTATGACCAAAATATTACGCCGGAAGGATTAATGAAAACGATTTTAAAAAATGTAAAAAATGGATAAATAATCCATTAAGAGAAATTCTTTTAATTGAGTGTCTAATTCAATTTATATAACATGGAAGCAATTGAAAAATACATTAAAAAAGAAATGAGAAGTACAATACATAATTATTATTTTCTTTTAAATGAATTTACTCAAGTGTGAGTATGGGTCGGACGTTCAGGTGCCACATTGTAACTGGGTGTGGTTGGGTTGAGATACTTGAGACATAGGTTTGAGAACTCAGAGCTTTATTTACACTACAAACACCACATACATACAATTAGAGACATACAATTTCTAACACATTTAAAGACAGATAATTATAGATTCGTGGAAGGATTCCACATCTAAGTCGGAAATCCGATACTCAGCTACGCATAGGATGCGCGAAATATACTTCCTTTCCGAGTGAGAGTCTGTAGGCGAACTAATGCGCCTGAATGATTCAAAAATATTTCCTCTCAGGATGAGAGGTTATAAACTAAACGTTTCTCAGTCAATATTGAGTTAAAAATAAATATTAGCTCATTTCTTCAAATGCTAAACAATGCAGTTTAATCTAATATTTAAATTTATTTAATTAAAAAATAATTTTTTAAAATTTCATTTTAAAAAATTGAATTTACAATAAACTATTATTTGAATTTCAAAAGTTGTGTTTGGATATCATATCTAACAAAGCATTCATTTTCATAGGACAAAAATTGTAAAAATTTGCTTATATATATAATTTAAAATTATCACACCATACACTTTTATTTTCTAATAAAATAAAAATTCATTATTTTCACAAAAAATAGCCAACAACATTTCCGATTATGCTTCTTTCAAACAGTCAAAAATTGTCCAAGGAAATCCAAATTAAAACCGTCATTGGTGAAATCAAAATTAAAAGGAATTTTAAAATGTATGATAATTGCGTAATCAGTTAAAATTAAACATTTAATTCTAAGTGTATAAAAATAAATCCCACGATTAGCATTATGGGAAAGCATTTTTAATCTTGTAATTAACACCTGTTAGTAAGATAAAATATATTTTCTCTTTGATGCTGCTTTCCACCTGTAGTGCAAAAGAATAGCAATTTTTTTAAAATTCAATCGAAAAAAATATATATTATTATTCATTTTTGCCATATTTTTCACAAAAACCAGCTGTCGTTTCTTCTCCCACTTGGTAGACATCTACACAAAGCCCACAAACACGCATGGACTCATGGATGGAGGGAAAGGTGGCAGCTTCTGTTGTGATGGATCACCCGTAGGTAGAAGTCCGGCTAAAAATAAATACATTGGCTCTACAATCATACGAGACTACGGCTTAAAGTGGATTCCGAACCCCTATAAACATCCAAGGCACCTCCAAGACTCAAACTCGATACCTGTGGCACTGAACTCCAGACACTCGGCCATCCAGGCTCACAAAAACAAGTAGCCTTTTGATCTACATTTTCTAAACTATCTTAAAATTTTCGCTTTAAATTTTGTTAAGAACAGCCTTTTAATTTGGCTCTTTATCGCCTTTATTGTTACAATAAAGGCGATAAACAGCCAATGTGGATGACAGTCAGCACTTTCGAAAAGTCCCCCTGATCAGTCCTGATACACTTGTGGGATGGCTATAGCCGTTACAATATTTGTTTTTATTCCCCCTTCCCCCACCCACAGGGGACCCCTGGCACATGGAAGGGAACGGTCCTCAAACAACCAGGCATATGAAGGGGGCTTTTTAATAGTTCGTGATGTGTTTATTAAAGCGAGCTTGA